>JADRCH010000211.1:2714052-2779587 GCA_019843965.1 Rhynchomys soricoides | reverse complement strand
GAGTGCTGGGATTAAAGGCGTGCGCCACCACTGCCCGGCAAAAAAAAATTTTTCTAAATCTTTCCCATACCATCCCCTGATATTGTAGTCCTAGATCCTCAGTGGCTCTCAGGAGACTCAAGCTGTTTCCGACACCGAGAGCATCAACGTCTTCATTTCCTGTCCTGCGAAGCCTTCATTGCATTAGGGGAGAATGGAGGTGTTCAACCAGTGTGTTTTGCTTTTTTACACACTGAGTCTGGTGTCAGGCTTGAAGTTCCAGGAGGACGGACGGTTATTAAGACTGACTTGAGGCGATTAGGGAGAAGCAGCTGAGAGTTAGGCAGGCCCTGAACCGTCATTCGGCTGCCGAGAAACTTTTGAATGCCTTTCCTATGCACGCTCAAGAGGCTTGTAAAAATAAAATAAAATCAACTTAAATGGATTTCTTCTTAAACAGAAGGGATATCCCTCAGATCAGACATGCTGAACTACTCATAAGTCCTCACACTTGCCAGCTTCTCCCCTCCCGGTAAGCCCTATTCTCTTGTTTCTTCCAGTGCTCCTTTAGTACTGAGAGTGAAACCCACAGCCTCACACTGAATTCTCAGGTGAAGCAGTAATAAGTTAATTTGGTCTAATCTCCCTGGCAGGTGTGTGTGCATCCCCTACACCCACCCAATTGTTTTGGATTCATAAATGAAATACACACACACACACAGAGCCTTATTTTTTTTAATTAAAATATTTATTTTATGTTTATGACAACACTGTCATTGATGCACAGGAAGAGGGCATCAGATCCAATTACAGATTGTTTGTGAGTCAGATTGTTTGTGGTTGCTGGGAATTGAACTCATGACCTTTAGGAAGAGCAGCCAGTGCTTTTTTTTTTTTTTTTTTTTTTGGTTTTTCGAGACAGGGTTTCTCTGTTTTTCTCTGAAACTCGCTCTGTAAACCAGGCTGGCCTCCAACTCAGAAATCCACCTGCCTCTGCCTTCCAAGTTCTGGGATTAAAGGCGTGCGCCACTACTGCCCGGCTCAGCCAGTGCTCTTATCTGCTGAGCCATTTCTCCAGCCCCCTACACAGCCTTATTTCTAATATACCCTAAGCAGCACAATGGCTGAGCACTTCCAAACCTTCCTGCAGCTAGTACATTCTCCCCTCCAATATTCTTGAGCTATTACTTTCTAAAATCTGTATTCCATCTCTGCTACCCCAGACCCTTGGGGCCGTCCTACCTTGATTCTTACACATTGTACGCCTTTTCTCCTCCAGCTCTCAGGCTTGATCTTTATGCTTCCCTGGCTTGGCAATTGTAAAACCTCCTTCTCCTGGTCCCTTCCCAGGAAATCTAAAGTCCCACCTCTGTCTCCCTGCCCAGTCATTGGTCGCAGGCAACTTTATTTACCAATTAGAGCCAACTGGGGGCAGGGACCCTCAGCATCTGGACGTGCAGATTCCTATGTGATTTGGGGAGCTGAATTAACATAAATAGCATTAGGATCATCAATCCACAACACCCAGGCCTTTTTTTTCCTTTCTGTTTGCAGTTTGTGTGTGCCCATGTGTGTTTCTACATGTATGCAGGTGTCCCTATGTACTGTGTTCTTGAGTGAGTGTGGGAATGTGTAGGAGTGGGCATGCATCCCAGTGTGTGCATGTGGGTGTGGACACTAGAGACAGGCACTCGGTACCTCCATCATTCTTCACCCTAGTTCCTTAGACTGTCTTTCAGTGAACCTGAGGCTTACCGATCTGCACAGTGCAGTCGTCCACCAAGTCCCAGGATCCTCCCTGCCCTGCCTCCCCAGTACTAAATTACAGGCTCACTTCACAGCACTAAGCTTTTTCGAGAGTGCTGGGGGTTGAACTTGGGTCCTCACCCCTGAAGGGAAAACAGGACTAACCGAGTCATCTTGCCAGCACCTCCAACCTTTCAATTACATTTCATTTATTATGCATTTGTGCAAGCACACGAGTGCTGCCAGCTGCGTGTGGAGACCAGAAGATAACTCGTGGGAGTCAGTTCTCTCCCTCTACCATGTGGGTTCTGAGGATCAAACTCAGGTTGTTCAGCTTGATGGCAAGTACCTTCACCGGTTGAGCCTTCCCACCAGCCCCTACTTTTTGTTTTCAAGACAAAATCTTGCTAAGTTGCTTGGGCTAGCAATTTAACCCCCTATAGTCCAGGCAAGCCTTGAACTCACTGGCCTTATGCCTCAGCATGCCAAGGACTGGGATGACTGACAGGCCTGTGCACCATGAGACCAGGTTAGGCAAGTCTTTTCTATTCTGCTAGAATACCTGTCCTTTACCCACCCCACCCCCTTTTTATTATTTATTATGTATGCATACATTCTGCCTGCATGTATGCTTGCCGGCCAGAAGAGGGCCCCAAATCTCATTCTAGATGTCTATGAGCCACCATGTGGTTGCTGGGAATTGAACTCAGGACAGCTGGAAGAGCAACCAGTGCTCTTAACCTCTAAGCCATCTCTCCAGCCCACCCAACCCACTTTTTAAAAAGACTTTTTTTTTTCTTGTATGGCCTACATGTATGTTTTGAGCACCACATATATGCAGTGCCTGAAGTAGCCAGAAGAGGGCGCCTGATCCCCTGGAACTGGAGGGTGAATGTAAGCCATTGCTTGGGAGCTGGGAACTCACTGTGGGTCCACAGCAAAAGCATCAAGCGCTCCTAAGAGCTGAGTGGTTTCTCCACACTCCTTACTCTCACTCTAGCATATACCACACTGAGTGACTGACAGTTGCCGGGTTTCTTACCTGTGTCCCCATTGCCATCAGTAACCTGAAAAATACAAATTTTCCTCTTTCCCTACTCTCTGTCTCTTTCTCGTGTGTGTTTTACTTGCATCCATACACTATGTTCATGCCTGGAACCTACCAAGGCCAGAAGGAGACATCAAATGCCCTGGAACTGGAGTTACAGATTGTTGTGCCCTGCTAGGAATTGAACCTGGGTCCTCTGGAGGAGTAGCCAGGACTCACAGACTGATCCATCAGGATTCCAGGCTAGCATTAGTACAATGTGAGATCCAGTTTTTAAATAAATAAATGAGCCAGGCATGGTATTTAATGTATTTAATCCCAGTATTTAGGAAGCAGAGACAAAAGATCTCTGTGAATTCAAGGCTAGCCTGGTGTAAAAAGAAAGTTCCGGAGCAACCAAGGCCCTCTCTCAAATAAAAAGGTACTCCTAGACTGTCCATTTCCTGTGAAGAAAATACAACAGCATCACTTTTATCTTTGCAAAGAATAACGGAAAGGCCAGGGGCGGGTAGGCCGGGACAGAAGGTATTATCTCATTGAAATTCCAGTTGGTTCTTGGATCAGCTAGCATCAGTCAACTTCCTATTTTGCCTTTCATCTCCTGGAGCTCAAACAAAAGTTGTGATGACAGAGGATGGAACCTATCTCCTGAAGATATCCCTATCCTTGATCGTAAGACTGGCTAACTGGGCCCAGGTTGAGGGAAGGAACCCAGAGGCAGTGCCCAGGTGTCTTCAACCTGAATACGAACTCCTTTCTCTTCCGAGGAGCTTTTGACTGCTGTTGCCTTTAATCTTGCATCCTTCTTCAGTCTCTTTTCTGATCCCACAGCTGGAATGATCCCTCTAGACCAGGGTCATCAATTCAAATGCTTAAGGAGATAGGTTTATCATATGCTTGTCTGGGGAATTGAAGGCAGTTGCCACCTACAGGCCAAAGGTTTGAGGCCTCCTTGTTTTCTGATCATCAAGAAAAACTACTAGGCCGGGCAGTGGTGGCACACGCCTTTAATCCCAGCACTTGGGAGGCAGAGGCAGGCAGATTTCTGAGTTCGAGGCCAGCCTGGTCTACAGAGGGAGTTTCAGAACAGCCAGGACAGACAAGAGAAATCCTGTCTTGAAAAACCAAAATAAAAGAAAGAAAAGAAAAGAAAACCTACTAGGCTTTGTTGAGAAGAAGAAGGGGTTCAGTGGGAGTAGGAGGGATGAGAGAGGATAATGGGGTACATATCATCAAAATGCAGTTAGTACAGAGGAAGTTGTTAAAGAATTTTTACAAAAAACAAAATGACAACCCACAGTGTGTGAGAACATACGTACATGGTAGAGAGATAGCTCTGAGCGCACATAGCAATGTAAGCTAAGCTGTCCAGCCTTTGGCTGTGTGAGCAGCCTCCTGGAGAAGAGGCTTGTGGATATGTCTGAGGGATAGAAAAGAGTACCAGGGCAGAGCTGAGTTGGATGGGGGAAGGGAACAGAGGCTGAGTTTGAGGCTAAGCATCCAGCATGTCTGAGGTAGGCAGGAGGAAGGAACTGAAGGAACTGAAAAAAGCCAGGGTTGCTGAACACAGGAGCTGAGATGCTTACTAGCAGTAAGTAAGCAAGCAAGGCAGGGGCAGCCATGCCGGCAGAGCCAGATTAAAGATGCAATGCTCCTGAAAAGGTTGAATGTGTCTGTGTCTGCGTCCATGTGTATCTCTGAGTACGTGTGTGTCTGGGTGTCTCTCTGGTGTGTCTGTGTGTCTCTGTGTGTGTGTGTGTCTACGGGTCTCTGTATAAAGAGAACTAAAGGGTGGGAAGATGGTTCAGGGGATGATGATTCAGTGGGTAAAGTGCTTCCCAAGTGAGCAGGAGGCCCTGAGTTCAGATCCCTGGCACCCACATAAAATATCAAGCATGGGGACATGTGTCTAGTCCCCAGCTCTCGGGAGGCAGCAACAGGAGGATCCCTGGGGCTTACTGGACAGCCAGTCTAGCCAGTCTTGGAGCTCCAGGTTCAGAGAAAGACCTCATTTCAGCAAATTAGGAGGAAAACTATTGAGGAGGACATCCAGTGCTGCTGACCTCTGCCTGGCCCCTCTCTCTCTCTCTCTCTCTCTCTCTCTCTCTCACACACACACACACACACACACACACAGAGATTGAAAGATATAATAGGGTTTACATTTTGAGTATTGTCCTGACTAGTTTTATTTTTGTTTGTTTGTTTGTTTTCAAGACAGGGTTTCTCTGTGTAGCCCTGGCTGTCCTGGAACTCACTCTGTAGACCAGGCTGGCCTCGAACTCCTGTCTCTGTCTCCCAAGTGCTGGGATTAAAGGCGTGCACCACCACTGCCTGGCGTCCTGATTAGTTTTATGTCAACTTGACACAAGCTAAAGTAATCTGAGAGGAGGAAAACTAGATGGAAAAACAAAACAAAACAAAACTCCATAAGATCAGGTGACAGGTAAGACTGTAGAGAATTTTCTTAATTAGTAATTGTTGGGATTCAGACCTGGGACAAACAGCTGAGGTGCATATTTAACATACCTAAGTGGACTGGCCTCCAGGTTTTCCCAGGATCCCTCAGTCCCTACCCGGCATACTCTGCCCTCTACCCTGAATTTTTCAATTCCTAAAGCTGGGCTTCCCCTCCCCCAGAGACTCTTTCCTCTATAATCCAGACATTTTGGTCTCTCCTCTCTTCTCTCCCCTCTCTGCATTTTTCTCTCTCCCATCCAGAGCTGGATCTTTCTCTCCCCCTCCCCCTCCCCCTCCCTTTGTCTCCCTCCCCACGGTGACTTTCCTGGCCTAGTTCTTTGGGACCAGTGAACTCACCTGAGAGCAGCTTCCCAACAAACCTGCTTTCATATACTATAATCTGGCTCAAATTGGCTTATTTTACCAGTGAAAAAGTAACTTAATAATTGGTGGGGCAGGGCCCAGCTCATTGTAGGTAGGGACATCCCTGACCTGGTGGTCCTGCTTTAGCTTCCCTCAACAGACTGTGATTCAGGATATGTTAACCAAATGAACCTTTTCTTCCTCCAGTTGCTTGTGGTCATGGGGTTTCTTTACAGCAGCAGTAACCCTGACTGAAACAAAGTATTCTTGTTTTAAGCCAGGTCTCTACTCTGCAGCTCAGGCTATCCTAGAATTTAAATTTGGGTCCAACCCCCTGTCTTAGCCTCCTAAGTGCTAGAATTATATGTGTGAGCTAACAGGCCCAACTCCCAGACTTGCATTGTGAGTTTCAAGTGCTAAGTTCTGGGCTAGGAATAATGAACAAACTGTAAGGTTGGGGAATTGTTAGAGATCTAGAGGCCTAAAAATGGCTCCTCAGATAGAGGCAGAGGCAGTGGAGGCTGAGAGATCCGAGTGGGATTTATCAACTGTGGGGTAAATGACAGCAGGATTTAAGACTACAGAGGTAGGGCTGGGCAAGGTGGCTCCTGCCTTTGATTCCAGCACTGGAAGCAGAAGCAGGTTTGTTTTTTTGTTTGTTTTTGGTTTTTTTTTTTGGGGGGGGGGGGGTGTTTCGAGACAGGGTTTCTCTGTGTAGCCCTGGCTGTCCTGGAACTCACTCTGTAGACCAGGCTGGCCTCGAACTCAGAAATCTGCCTGCCTCTGCCTCCCGAGTGCTGGGATTAAAGGCGTGCGCCATCACTGGCCAGCTGTTGTTGTTGTTTTAGGCTTTCTTGTTATGTAGCTCAGGTTAGCCTGCAACTCACTATTGTAAACTTAGCTGTCCTCAAATGTTCAATCCTCATCTCGGCCTCCAGAGTGCTGAGATCAGTTAATGTGAGTGTCCATGCCTGGCTTGGTTTACAATCCGTCTCCTCTGTGAGAACAGGCCTTCTCTTAATCAATGCCCACTTTCCACGTCCCCTGCCATCTCATGCCACAGATTTGGCACCAAGTGGGCATTTCATTTAAGATTGAACAGTGGATCTACTTGCTTGGAAGAGAAACTCTCCTTGCTGAAATGAAGGGAGACAATTGATACAAAGATGACTCCATCTCATCCCGGAGGCCAGACACAGGCAAGAGAAAGGGGAAGTCCTCAAGGCGAAGGCACTCGATAAATGTTTGCAGTAGCACTAACAATGGCTACTACGACGTCAAACAGCACCAGTTACCTGCCCCTCCCACCCCCACCCCCATCCCCACCCCCGTTACATGCTGAGTGCTTTACTTACCCTAGCTAACCTGGGGAGCACTGAGATGGTATTGTTAGTATCTCAGATGAAAGTGGAAGGGGCGGAAGGAATTAAATAGCATGCAGATTCACCCAGCAGGTCAACAGCTCTGAGGAGCTACACCAAAGGAGGAACAGATTAGAAACAAAACGAAACAAATCACCCTGGCTTTTTGGAACTTCCCCACCTCCAAAACAAAGTGTAGCTAAAAGGCAGAGAAAAGGCTAGAGACCAGAGGCCCCCTCCGTCCTTGGCAACAGGAAGCACCCTGCAAGCCTCACTAGGCTAAGAGTGTAGGCATCCGCATCAGCTATAGTACTATGGTGGTGATAAAGACCATGCCCAAGGCAACTTAGGGGAGGAAGAGTTGCTTCAGGGTTCTTTAGACTTTCAGAGGGATGAGAGTCTATTACCATCCTGTCGAGCAAGTGTGCGGAGGCTGGCGTGGTGGCGGCCTGAACAGCCCAGAGCTCACATCGTGAATTACAGGCACAAGGCAGGCCGTGAGCCAGAAACTGAATGAGTCCTTTAAACTCTCAAAGTCCCCCTCTAGTGACGCACTTCCTCCACAGGGCACACCACCTAACTGGCTCCAAACAGTAGCTCTGGCTGGAGACCATGCACTCAAATATCTGAGACCGTAGGGGACAGCACATTCAAGCCACCACAGTGGGGTGTGCATTTGCTTGCCTTTTGGGAGGTTGTTACCCTCAGCTGAACCTGTGCAAGGCCAGCCTGCTGTGCTTCAGGGGACGGAATCTGCTTCCCTGCTGAGGAAAACCCCTGTATCAGCCCCACCCCGTGATCTCTTCAGCAGCAGGTACAACATCAGCCTCCACAATTAAGATGCTCAGAGGTTTAAGTTTGTGTTCTCACTAGGAGAAAGACCTCACCCCTGCCCCCAATTCTACTCTGGAATCCAGTAAAGATATGGCATAAACCTGGGCTGCTGCTTAATCTTCTTTAACTGTATAAATAAGATGTATTACATGACATTCTGATATACATATGCAATTGTGGTGCCAGTCTTTATTTATTTATTTTTTAGATTTTTTTTTCTTTGTTTTATGTGAGTACACTGTTGCTCTCTTCAGACACACCAGAAGAAGGTGTCAGATCCCATTACAGATGGTTGTGAGCCACCATGTGGTTGCTGGGAATTGAACTCAGGACCTCTGGAAGAGCAGCCAGTGCTCTTAACCGCTGAGCCATCTCTCCAGCCCCAAGTGCCAGTCTTGAAAACCCACAGAAAGCACCTCTCAGCTCCTTCCCAGCCACATCTTTATCAAAGTGTTATCAGCTCAAGGTTCCTCTATCTGGGTATCTCATTACAGAGCAAGGACATGCCAGCCATCTGTAACTCCACCACCTAAGCAGGATTTTCATGGACGGAGGCACCTGGGAGGGAGTTAGTTGCAGGGGACCTATAAGTCCTCTCCCTTCCCCGCCCCTGGGATTTGCTCTGTCAACCTACTTTCCTATTCCTCTGCTCTGACGTTGGATTCCTCCCATTCCCTGACAGCCAGTCTCTCATTTCACCCCTGCTCACCCTGCCCTTATTCACACCCCCTCTCTCTGGGAGCTTACTTTCCCTGATCAGAATCCACGCTCTGCTTTGAACTCCACTAGCACTTCATTTTCACCCCCATCCTGGCACTTGTCACGTCACATTGTTCATCACAATTATCAGAATCCATTCTCTTAGGAGGGAACACTCACTCTATTTTATGGAATGAGGTGTTGCCTGATTCTAGGACCACAAATAAAAGCCAATTAAGTGTTGTTGTACACTTTCCAAAGGCACCCCAAATATATACACATAATTTAAATAAAAAAAAAATGTTAAAGGCTGGAGAGATGGCTCAGCCATTAAAAAAACGTATACTGCCCCCAGGAGGGTGGTGCATGGCTTTAATCCGAGCAGTCTGGAGGCAGGGGCAGGCAGATCTCTGAGTGTGAGACCAGCTTGGTCTTCAGAGAGTTGCAGGATAGCCAGGGCTACACAGAGAATTCCTGTCTTGAAAAGCAAACAAATAAACAACATAAAACAAGAACAAACCACTTTCTGTTCCTGCAGAAACCCAAGTTCAGTTCCCAGACCTCACACAGGACATCTTACAAACTCCGTAAGCCTAGCTCCAGGGTCTCTCACTCCATCTTCCAGCCTTTGTGGGCACGGTATTTATGTGCACAAACCTACACATAGACACACACATGCACACATGCTTAAAAACAATTTTAAAAAATATTTAAGCTGGGTATGGTAGCACACACCTTTTGTTCCAGTAGGCTGATTTCTGTGAGTTCTAGACCATGTTGTCTGTCTAGCTAACCATTCGATACTGAAACTGACAATAAACAGCACCAAGAGGATGTGAACTCCGGCTTTCTTTTTGCTGTAGTAGGGATAGAATCTGGGGCCTCACACATTCGAGCATTCTTCTGCTGAGCTATATTTCCAGGCCCTCTTTAGTTTCATTTTCCTAGGGAGAAAAAGCTGGCTAGATGGTCAAGGAGACCTCAGAGAGCCAAAGCTACAGCCCGACTAGTGAGCACAGGTCAGACATCAAGATGTATTATAGTGCTCAATGGCAAATCTTCCACGAAAGGATGAACTGGTCATGGAATAGGATACTTGCCGTAGGTCATCCATCAGCGTCACGAAAACATTCTCGGGGTTGGAGAGAGATCTCAGTGCTAAAGGGGGCTTGCTGCTCTAACGGAGGACAGACGTTCAGATCCTAGTACCCACATTGGGTGGCTCACAAATGCTGTGAATTAGAGGACCCTTTCTGGACCCTACAGGCCCTGTGCATACACATGGGCATGCACATAGACACACAATAAAAGATTTTTTTGCGATAGGGTCTATGAAACCTTGGCTGGCTTGGAACTCACCAATGTGGATCAGGTTGGCCTTAAACTCAGAGATCTGCCTGACTCTACTTCTGTAATCCTGAGACTAAATCAGAAACCCCAGGTAAAATTTTTTAAAAAGAAAAATAAAGTTCATGCAGAACATAGTATACTGGGGTCTTTACACAATACAATTCTATGGTGTTTTCTTTTTAGGTTTTGATTGGCTCTAAGAAACTCAAGATCTAATATAAAAACGAATTGGACCAATCATCAAGCAAGACAAGAATAAGGGTCCCTTATCTTGTGGTGGTGTAGTATAATGGTTTGAATAGGAATTGCCCTAATAGACTCATGTGTTGGAATGATTGGTCACTAGGGAGTGGTACTATTAGGAGGTGTGGCCTTGTTGGAGGAAGTGTGTCACAGGAGGTGGGGTTTGAGGTCTCAGATGCTCAACCCAGGCCGTGATACCCTCTCTTCTTGCTATGATGTTAATGGACTAAATCTCTAAACCATAAGCCAGCCCAAATTAAATGTTTTTCTTTATAAGCATTGCCACGGTCATAGTGTCTCTTCACAGCAATAGAAACCCTAAGACAAGCGACTCTGATGGCTAGAGGATGAAGAGATATCCTCAGAGTAAATGATTTGGGTGGAAGAATTTGGGAGTGCCTAGAAGACAGGGTAAAAGGTCAGAGGGTGACTCATGTGTATAATCCCAGCACTCAGGAAACAGAGGCAGGAAGTCAGGTTCATGGCTAGGATGATTTTGAAGTGAGATTGTCTCAAAAAGCAAAACAGGATTTGAACATATGACTTAGTGGGATAGAGTGCTCGCTCGCTGCTCTTCCAGAGCACCTGAGCTCCTTTTCTAGTAAGCACTTCAGGCAGCTCACAATCTCCTGTAACTCCAGCTCAAGGGGGTCCTCTTCTGGTGTCATTGGTGCCAACACATGTGGTGTCCAGCCACACAGCCACACCCACCCACACCCACCCACACACACACACACACACCTGTAATGGGATCCGACGCCCTTTTCTGGTGGGTCTGAAGGCAGGGACAATGTACTCATATACATAAAATATTTTAAATAGCCGGGCAGTGGTGGCACATGCCTTTAATCCCAGCACTCGGGAGGCAGAGGCAGGCAGATTTCTGAGTTGAGGCCAGCCTGGTCTACAGAGTGAGTTCCAGGACAGCCAGGGCTACACAGAGAAACCCTGTCTTGAAAACCAAAACAAACAAACCAAAAACCAAAAAAAAATTTTTTTTAAATAAATACATCTTTAAAAAAAAAAGAATCAAGATCATCTTGGGGGGGGGGGGTGCTGGAGAGATGGCTCAGCAGTTAAGAGCACTGACTGCTCTTCCAGAGGTCCCGAGTTCAATTCCCAGCAACCACAACGTGGCTCACAACCATCTGTAATGGGATTGGGTGCCTTCTTCTGGTGTGTGTCTGAAGACAGCAACAGTGTACTGGTATACATAAAATAAATAAATAAATCCTTAAAAAAAAGATCATCTTTGGCTACAGAATGCATTCTAGGCCAGCCTGGGACAAATGAAGCCCTGTTCAGGAAAAAAGTGTATACTAAATTGTAATAAATCTTTGTGTGGGGAAGTCTCCCCTCCCGCGGTAAAATCTTTGTGTGGGGAAGTCTCCCCTCCTGTGGTAGAAGTTCCTGTTAGAACTTCCTGGGGAGAGAACTGATGACGAGTGAGTTCTTAGTGAAAGCCCTGTCTTTGGGCAAATAAGGGAAATTCATAAAACTTTAACCCAATTGCCTATTGGTTTTGTTTTGTTTTTTTAGACAGGGTTTCTCTGTGTGGCCCTAGCTGTCCTGGAACTCACTCTGTAGACCAGGCTGGCCTCGAACTCAGAAATCCACCTGCCTCTGCCTCTGCCTCCCAAGTGCTGGGATTAAGGCATGCGCCACCACTGCCTGGCCCAATTGCCTATTGGTAATCAATATATTAAGGTAAAATATTAGGGGATGGCCTTTTTGCAATGCTTTCTATGGATAGCTTTAATAAGTGATTCAAGCACAAATGCTAGACACACGTAGTTTGGTGACTATAAAATTTACAAATTACCATTTTAGAAATCTTTTTCAGGTAGCTATGGTGGCACATACTTTTAACCCTAACACTCTAGAGGCAGAGGCAGAGGGGGCAGGGGGTCAGAGGGGCAGAGAGAGAGAGGCAGGGGGGCAGAGAGGCAGAGGCTGGTCTGGTCTACAAATCAAGTTCCAGGCTAGCCAGGGTTACATAGTAAGAATCCTGCCTCAAAAAACAAACAAATCCAAAATCAGAAACAAAACAGACAAAAAAACCTCTAACCTTTTCAGTAACTTGACATCTTAAAACTATGTTAAGTAATAAATACTTATAAAACTTTTAAGTTTTGCTTAGGTCTTTGTATGTATGTGTGCGTGTTGTTCCATGGCACACATGCGGAGATCAGGGGACAACTTTTGAGACTCAGCTTTCTCTTCCCACCATGTGGCCTTGGAGATTGACTCAGATCATCAGGCCTGAGGATCCAACCAGTTTAGTCATCTTGACATCTCTGTCTCAGACTTTTAATGGGAGAGCATCCCAGGCTGAAGGGAATACCTTGGTGACTGTGCCCTGGTCCTGAGAGCAGTAGTATCTGTCTCATGGTGATTTATGTCTTGTTATTCCAGCATTCTGAAATTAGGACTGAATTGCTGTGAGTTCAAAGCCACCCCAGGGTTTCTGAGTGAGTTCTGGGCCAGCCAGGATTCTGCAGTGAAAACATGTTAAAGAAAATAAAAAGTATTTGTCTTTTTGAGAGTGTGCAATAGGATCCACTGTGAAGGATCAGCATTCATACCAGTAGTAGGCGCTCTGAGAACTAGGCAGCCATCATGGACTAAGGACTGGGCCTGTAGACACATTTTTACAGAATAAACAGAAGGTGGCAACAAAATGCTTCAGTGCTAGGTGCTAGGACTTCAGGTATGCCAGCAACCTAATGTAAGATGCTTCTTAGTTTGCTTTTGGGGGACAGGGGGTCCCTTCGATATCCTAGGTGGCCTGGAGCTGTGTATGTAGGCCAGACTTGTCTCAACCTTGAGGTAATTCTGTGGCTCTCCCTCCTCAGAGCACTAAGATGCATAACCACCTCATCCCCTCAGTGTGGGTGGACATGAAGGCCACTATGTGCATGCAGAGGTCAGTAAACTTGGGAAAGTTGGTTCTCTCCTTCTACTATTTTGGGCCTGGGGATAGAACTCAGGTTGATAAGTTTTTTTCCCCCAATGAAATAAGCCAATGTAAGACGAATTTAAAAAAAAAAAAAAAGGAATGTTTATTTGGGAATGGGCTCTCAGGAGAGTCCACCAGCCTCAAAGGACCAGAAAAAGTCGGGGGCAGACTATAGCTGGTAAGTTAATAGTTTGTAGGTGAAGAAAATGACGTGTCTACCACATGCTGAGCTTGCGCCCAGGTATGGTCTTCTAGGGAGGGTAGGGCTTGGGTGGCTGGTGACTTCAGATGAGGGGAATTAATACAGTCAGGAATTCGGGACTGGATTTTTTGGCGCCTTTTTCTGTTTTGAGGCTTTCTGGGTGGGCGGGGTTGGAGGGAGAGAGAAAGAATTGGAATTTAAGGGGGGAGGGAGAGGGAGGACAAGTCGGGGACTCCAACCAAACAGGTGACAAGCAGCATTACCAGTTGATCCGGCCCCAAATGCATCTTTTAATAATTCTCTCATCAATTTTGAACTTGCTCTAATGGAAATCTTGGTGTCTGACTTCCTGGATGCCCTAGTTGGGTATGGAGGGAGCCCTTTTCTTCCGGTCTTTGCGTCTCTAACTGACCCCTTCTGAGTTTCAGTTCTGCAATACAAAGCATTTAGACTTCTATTCCCCATTCCTGGCTTCCCTTTCTCACACCCACCACTTATCCCTGGGTCAGCCTCTCCCAGCATAGCATCCCCATCTTCCCATCCCGTTCGCGCAGCCTTTCCCTCTCTTCCGGCCTCACTTTGCTCTAACCCTCGCTTCTCCTCTCTCCAGAAGCGTTCCTTTCATTTCCTGGCTGGAGGGGCGGCCCCCGATTCCACACAGCAGCACCGCTCCCCAGGGACCTCCCCAGGATCGGCCGTTGAAGGAGGCGTGGCCCACGAATAACAGGTCTCCAGCCGCACACTCCGCCGGCCCGAGCGCAGACAAAGACATTCCACGGCGCCCGCCCCCTCCGCGCACTCCACCCGAGGGAGGGGGAAGGGAGACACGTGTACCGCTAGCGCCGGATCACGTGGAAAAGAAAAAGAAACGAACGCAGGCTGCGGGCGCCCGCGCAGGCGCCATAAACTCGGAGTCTGAGCGGGGAGGCTACGTCTTCAGTCGGCGCAGGCGCCGTGGCCCAACTGGGGACTTTGTTCTCCGCGGAGAAACTCAAGGGCGGTGCCGGTAGGCGCCTGCGCACGCGCGCCGCCTCATTTCCGGTGCTCTCTCGCTGGGTCGCTCGGGTCGGCTTCGGTCGCTATCGCTCCCGTTCTTCCAACCCCCCCCAACCGCCGCTCGGGCCTCAGCTGCCGACGCGTCGCTTCCTCGCTCGCTCGCCACACATCATCCCCGATGCAGCGCCGGGACGATCCTGCCGCGCGCCTCACCCGGTCCTCGGGCCGCAGCTGCTCCAAGGACCCGTCAGGTGCCCACCCCTCGGTGCGTCTGACCCCGTCTCGGCCGTCGCCGCTTCCTCACCGGTCCCGGGGAGGCGGAGGTGGGCCTAGAGGAGGCGCTCGGGCCTCGCCCGCCACGCAGCCTCCGCCGCTGCTGCCTCCCTCTACCTCGGGTCCCGACGCGACTGTGGTGGGTTCCGCGCCGACACCACTGCTACCCCCGTCAGCCACAGCCGCGGCCAAGATGGAGCCGGAGAATAAGTACCTACCTGAACTCATGGCTGAGAAGGACTCGCTCGACCCGTCCTTCACTCACGCCATGCAGCTGCTTTCCGTAGGTAAGCGGGTCTTGGCATACCTCCGGGTCTCCTGGTACTGGCGGTGGGTGGCCGCCGCTTTGTTCTTGCACCCGCCCCCTCGGAGCCCGGGCATCGAGAGTTTTCATCTCGACTTAGCCTTCGAGATTCTGCACCCGCAGTCCCTTCTCGGCTCAGGGTGTAAGGGAAGATTTCTGAGCCACGGACGAGGCCCGAAGAGGACTCGGGATCTCCGAGCGCGGAGAGGTTGATGGATAGTACTGTGCTCCCGCCCCCTTCTCCTCCCGTAGTAGTTGCCCCGCGCGCCAAGGACCAGCTCTTAACAGAAATGAACCTTATTTCTCCCCGCTTTCCCAAAGAGAAAACATTTTTCTCATTTCTTTTTCTTTTCTTCTCTTTTTTTTTTTTTTTGGGTGGTGGAGAGTGTCTTGACCTGGGGTGTAAGAGGTAAAGAGAGCCGGAATGCCGGCCTCGCGCGGCGCATCTACGGAGCGGTGCGGGATTTAGCGGGAACTCGGGTTTAAGTTCATCAGAGGCCGGGACGACGAGGGAATCCGGGAACTTGAGGTTTTCTCAAGCAAAGTTTTCCATTTCGGCCTGTCGAATAAGAATTACTGCAACCCCGGATGGTTTTTCTCCTTTATTTTAAAATGTATTTTTGAAGTTCTGCAAGTGGGGGAAAATAACCTAGGTGACCGTGGAAAGAAATGATAGAGGGAGGTAAGGGACGTCAGGTTCTTTTGCGTGAGATGAACGAGAAATTGGTCTTTTTGTTTTAGTTTTTGCTTGAGTAGAGATAGTTTAAGAATGGTAGCCTTTGTTCTCTGCTTGTAGACTAGCGAGCTCTTCTCTTGACTTGAGTGACTTAGACATTTTTCTTATTCAAGCCGCCTCTTGGACCCTCACTTGTAGTTAGACACAGTTTTAGTAAATATTTTTTATGATATCTAAATTTTACTAAGCATATAAGACCCATAGTCTGTCTCACTGATTGAATAGCTGGACTCTTGTAGGGGCAGGTGGAACCCTGTCACCAGACAAAAACTGGGAATGTTGAGCTATTCAGAAACCTACTCTCCAGGAGACCTGGTAACTGTCCTGGAACGCTTGACCAAGACTCCCCATGGAGAGGACTGTATCAATCAGTCTCGTAGAGGTAACACCTACCCAGAAGGCCCTCCACATGCAGATGAGGCATCCCTAACCTCTCAGACCAAGCTAATAATAGAAAGCATCTGCTTTTAGACCCCAACCCACCCCAAAATGTATATTAGGCCCTATCCACAAGGATTAAAAGTTACTTCATCAAAGACTGCCTGGGAGCTTCTGTAATACTTTGGAGAAGAGAATTCTCTCCCCCTCCCCATTGGAGAGCGCTGCTCTAGACCCCCCAGATCTCTTCTGATAGGGTCAGGTACACAGATCATTCTTGGTGAAAATACGATTATCTAATGGAGAGATGGATCTGGGTTAAGAGCACTTTCTGCTCTTCCTCAGGGGTTCAGTTCCCAGCACTCACATCAGGTGTCTTTTAGACACCTGTAACGTCAGCAGTGGGGGATCTGATGTTCTCTTTTATTCTACACAAGCACTCAAAATACAAATCTGGAAAGAAATAAAAGGAAAATAGTATTTTCCTTCATCTGTTCTCTGTCTCCCAGCATTGTTGAAGGGGCTTTACTGTTTGTACAGTGCAAAAAGGTCACATATCTGCAATGGCTTAAGATCTGCTTTTCTTTCCAGTCAGACATAAAAACAGCAGGTAAGGGTCTTGAAGCACAGTAAACAAAACCTGTGGTCAGTAAATAGAAACATCAGTTGCCTTTCAGCTTAGGGCCTCTGTTCTGTAACACTTATGTTTCTGTTCTTTTGTTCTGACAACGTAGTTATAGTAAGGATTTTTATTTTTCCTTTTCCTTTTTTTTTTTAAAGACAGGTCTCAAGTAGCTGAGGCTCGGTACTCACTGTATAGTGACCTTGAACTTGTGGTCCTTTTCCTCCAGGATTTGGGGGGTGTGCCCCACCACACTCAGTTCATGCAGCACCTAGGATCAGACGTAGTACTCTACTAATGGATCTACATACTCAGACCGTTGTGTTTTATGTTTTTTTCATACTGGCTTGCAAATAGCAAACACCAGTGTTTGACTTCGAATAAGTGCCTGCAGACTGAAGAATATCACTGGTAAAGGTTGGCTTGGTGGTCTTATTTTTATTTCCTCAAATCTTTATATAACCTGTCTGATTAATTGCTGAAGAATTATGTCAGTTTTTAACTTTGGAGACTGACCCTTAACTAGTTACTTGGTCTTGAGAAACTGAATAAGTGTCTGCACTGTCATCTGTAAAGTAGTGAGTGTGTGGGCTAGTTATATGTAAAACCAGCCAGTTTCCTGTGACCTGTACTCACTAAATGAAAGGTCACCATAGTTTTCTTCAGGTTATAAATTCCACTATACATAAGGCATAGTTTGGCCTTTCTGACTTCCAGGTGTGGGTGATCAGTCCCTTTTAACAGGGATTTTCTGGGTTAACAAAAATATTGTTTCTTAAATGTTTCTTTTAGCTCTGAAGTCAGTTTAACTTTGGTGTGGTTAGTAAGAGAAAAACAGTTTAATTTTTAAAGTTGGGTCTTTTTTTGCTTTTGCCTTATTTAAATTTTTAAAATTTTCTTTTAAATTGTATTTATTAATTTCTATGTGCGGTGGTGTTTTAAAAGCCTGCTTGTCTGACTGTGAGGTTGTCAGATCCTCTGGACGTGGAGTTATAGACCACTGTGAGCTGCCATCTGGGTGCTGGGAATTGAACCCAGGTCCTTTGGAAGAGCAGCCAGTGCCCTTAACTGCTGTCCCCAGTTTTTGTTTGTTTTTTGTTGTTTTGAGGTTTTTGTTTTTGAGCTAGGATCTAACTATGTAGACTAAGCTGTCCTCAAACTTACGTCCACCTGCCTCTGCCTCTGCCTCTGCCTCTGGATGGCTGAGAAGATAACCCTGTTACCATTACAGACGAGATAAAAGGCACACAGGTAAAAGTTGACTAAACAATATATTTAGCAACATCAACAGGATTTACAATCAGTCTACATTTGATTCACACTCTTGACTTTTTTCCCTCTAACAGTTAAGGTTTTCCTTGTTAACACTGCCTGCTGCAAATCAAATTTTAAAAAGACAGACCTAATTGGTTGAAATAAGAAGGTATGGGAAAGTCTGGAGTACTAGTTAGGGAAGTGAGGATGAAGATGCTGAGATACAGAATGCTAGAGAGCAGAGCCCAACACTGAGCCTTTTCTATGTAGCCATGTCCATTTCCTATAAAGGGCATGAGACCTAGTGCCTGACCCTTGCCCGGTTTATTTTGTATTTATTCTGATGTACTATGTGCTATATACTCTTGTGTGTGTGTGCTCGAGTGAGTGCATGTATCTATCTGTATGTAATCATAGATAGGTATCTACACACACACACACACACACACACTCTGTGGGTGAGAGGGCAGGGTCTCTCAACATAGTGCTGGCTGTCCTGGAACTCATTGTATAGATCAGGCTGGCCTCAAACTCAAAAGGATAAACCTGTCTTTGTCTCTTGGGTGGGATTAGCCACCGTCCGGCTATAATTATGTATCTGTTGAGTATCTCCTTCATGATTAGACTGTCAGATCCACCATTTGTAGTGATCTTCTGTCTGCTTTCTCACCATTGTCTTCCTCTGACTGAGAGGTGCATCTCAAGGGTGGCTTTGTACTCTGTTAAACCTTACTTTGATGGAAAATACAGAATTCTGAGGAGCGTAGGGATATCATCTATGTATGTATGTATTTTTGAGAGGGAATGTAGAATTTGAATATAAACTCACTGCTGTAGGTCAGATTGGTGTTCATCTGCAATGCTACAGTGCAGATGTGCAAAGACGCAGTTAGCCATGCTGGACTTTGAGACAGGGAAATTTATATAAAAATGCTAGTCTGTTAAGTGTTCTTTACAGTTAGGAGAGTAGTCACTGTACATGACTCAAATAGTGAACATCTTGAGTAGAATAAAAGTTATCAGAAGATCTTTATGCAAATCAGATTTGTGTGCCATGTCCTCACAGAGGAGGGAGACTAAAGCTATAGAAAAGACTTTAAAACCTGGCTTTTTTGCATTTTGTAAACGGATTCCAACTGGATTTAGTTTTCTGTCTTGAAGGCCTGGAATGCAGTTCTGTTGTAGAAGGCTTGTTTGTCTGTACAAGAGACTGTGCCTTCTTCAGTGCAGCAAAGGATTTTGGGGGGATGGGAGGAGATTTTTGCCTTGATAAGTTGAATATAAAGTAGCAGATAGGAAGACATTGAAGACATGACACATGGACAGATTTAAGATCAAGTGGAGCTGAGACCATGCATTAGAAGGAGTTCCCATACAGAGCTGGATAACAGGGGATAACTGTTTGACATTTCATTTGAACGAAGAACACTCGTTCCTTAAAGCTCAGCAACAAAACTGGACTTGTTAGTACAGGCCTGTAATCCCAGGTGCTCGGGAGGCCAAGACAAACAAATCTCAAGTTGAAGGTGTGCTAGAGCTACATAGTACAGGGCCAGCTTGGCAATTTAGTGAGACCTTGGCTCAAAATGAAAATGTAAAAAAAGGAGCTGTGTAGAGCTCAGTGGTAAAAGGCTAACATGGCTAGGTCTCACAGTGGAGCCCTAGTTAGCCTAGAACTAACTGTAGACCAGTCTGGTCGCATGGTCACAGAGATCCTCTTACCTCGGCCTCTGAGTACTGGGATTAAAGGCATGTGTGCTACTGTGCTCTGTGATAATGCAGCATTTTCTTGGAGACAAGATCTTGCTATTTAGTTTGGGCTGGTCTTGAAATGATGGATTTAATGTTCTCAGTGTCTTGATTGACTTTAGCATTCTTTGAACAAAACAAAACCAGTAAGGATGGACAACAATAGATTGAAGGTTACTGATTGACGGTTAGGGAAGAAAGTGATGACTAAGCCTATAACTAGGGTAGCATGGGCATGGGAAGATGGGTCAGCATTTAAGAACACTTAATATTTTTACATGGGACTTTGGTTTAGTTTGCAGCATCCACATTTTGGCTCTTAACTGCCTGTAACTATAGTTCTAGAGGATCTGATTGATACTCTCTTCTGGTCTCTGAATACCAGGCATGCATCAGGTATACCCACAGTCAGGCAGAGTGTGACTGGGGAGGTATCTGGGCAATTAAGTACTCTTCCAAAGGACCCGAGTTCAATTGTAAGCACTTACATAGTGGCTCCAGTTCCAAGGGATCTGAGACTCTCTTCTGACGTATACTGTCAATAGTTATACAGGCTGTGCACACACGTGCATTCGTGCAGAGCACCCATACACATAAAGTAAAACATTTTGGGAAAAAAAAAATACATAAAGATTTTTCTTTTAAAAATATTAATTTAAAAACAAAAATCCCTTTTAAAGTCATTCCCTAAAGGATTTGGGAAGCCATGATAAATAGGCCATGATAGGAGGATTTTATCTCTGAGAATTGAGTTCCTGTACAAGGATTCCAGACTTAGGCTTCGGGGGAGCCAGTACTCATATTTTCTCATTCTTTTTTGTTTTTGAGGACAGGCTTTCTCTGTGTAGCCCTGGCTGTTCTAGAACTCATTATGTAGACCAGGCTGGCCTCAAACTCGAGATCAGCTGATTCTGCCTCTTGAGTGCTGGGATTAAAAAGCCTGTACCACCACTGGGCCATTAATAAATTAATAACTAGAGAAGGGATGCCGTGGTCAGAAGTATGATCCAAGTGCACCTGGAGTCTAGAAGATGACATAATCTCATTCTTTGGAACAGATTTGCTCAGCTTGTCTCGATGCCTTAGCAAAAAAAGGAAAAAAACCCTTCAGTTTTGTTTTATAATTAGTTCTTAATCAAATGTTAAGAAATTAATGTATATGGTGGTCTCGTCTTAGTCAATGCAGTTGTTTTTACGTACATACACAAAATTTGTTTTGGCGGTACTGAGGATTAAACCCAGTGCTTTTGTATGAATGCTGAAGAAGTGTTCTACCATTGAACTCTGTAATCTCAGCTCTCTTTTTATCTTTTTTCCCCCATTTTGTTTGTTTTTTTTTGTTTGTTTGTTTGTTTTTCGAGACAGGGTTTCTCTGTGTAGCTCTGGCTGTCCTGGAACTCACTCTGTAGACCAGGCTGGCCTCGAACTCAGAAATCCACCTCTCTCTGCCTCCCAAGTGCTGGGATTAAAGGCGTGCGCCACCACTGCCCCAGCTGTTTGTTGTTTTTCAAGACAGCATTTCTCAGTGTAGCCTTTGCTGTCCTGAAACTGGCTCTGTAGACCAAGCTGGCCTGGAACTCAGATTAGCCAAAGGCAGGCATCACCCAGTTTGTTGGCTCTATTTAACTTTTATTTTGAGACCAGATCTCACTAAATTTTCCAGGCTTGATCTTGAAACCCTGTTCCAGCCTTCTGAGTTCTGAGATTGCAGGCTATAACCACTAAGTCCCATCCATAGATTCCCCCCCCCCCAGCTTATCCAATATTAACCCTTTGTGTGCATTCTTTTTTTGTCTTTTTTTTTTCCCCCTCCCCTTGGGGTGGGGGGGTTTGAGGCAGGGTCTCATAGCCCAGGCTCGTCTACAACTTAGGATCCTTCCACCTCCCCAATGCTGGGGTTTATAGCATTGCTCAGTTTGTCTTGTATTAAAAGGTCACTTCATGCAGCAGATGCCAGAGTCAACTCAGTTCTGTCTACCCCTCAAAATGTATGTTCTAGTTCAGTATGCATGATAGTACACGTCTAGAGTCCTTGCCCTCTGGAGGCTGAGGCAGGAAGAGTGTCACCCAGGTGAGACCCCCTTTAAACAAACAACCCTGTTCTTTGCTCTTATATTCATTAAATAGACCTAATTTTTAGAAGTTAACAGGGGGACAGAAGGGAGAAAAATCAGTAAAGGTTAAAAAAAAAAGCTGTAAGCTTAATTCCACTTAGTATGTCAAAGACAATGAGTTGGTGCAATTGATCTGTCATTAGTTTGGTGGCAAATTCTGTAACATCGCTGAATTCAGATTTCTTTGCCCACTAAATGGGGATGGTATTGGTTAAAATGAGTAACCCAAGACAGCTGGCACATCAGAGACACTGCATAAGATAGGAGAGGTTATAATTGCCAGGCCGACAAACAGATGGGTCACATCTCTGAGTTGTTTATACCTTAGCTTTTCTTTCTTTGGCTCTTGGGACATCCAAGGTCTTCAGAGGCCCAGGCAAACATCATTTGAGGGAGTCAGTCTTAGAAATGTTGTTTAGAAAGTGCTTTTGCCTGAGGGTAAGACAATCTTTTTAGTTGTTCATTCTCATTCTCATTCTCTCTCTCTCTAGACAAGTTCTTGATGTAGCTCAGGTTGGCTTTGAACTCCCAGAAATACTCTTGAGTGCTAGGCATGTGCTACCATATATAAGGGTAGCCTTGGGAAGCTTTCTTTTCAAATTATTTTCTTTTGAGGGGAGCTCTATGCATAGCCCTATAGACAGCCTGCCTCTGCTTCCCAAGTAATGGGATAAAGGGTATGTGCCTCTATACTGGGCGTAAATTGTAGTTTGTAAAACTTTATAAAAGTAGCAATTTGTTTGTTTTCGAGACAGTTTCTCTGCGTAGCCCTGGCTGTCCTGGAACTCACTCTGTAGACCAGGCTGGCCTTGAACTCAGAAATCCGCCTGTCTCTGCCTCCCAAGTGCTAGGATTAAAGGCTTGCGCCACCACTGCCCAGCAAAAGTTAGCATTTATTTCTGCTAAAGTGTCCTCTGTCATCCACTAAGAGAACACATGATATGTGAGATTTGAAGTTAGAAAATGTCTAGTGTTTTGTTGTTGTTGTTTTACCCCTTTTCCATCCGGCACCTCACTCCGGCCCAAAGATAGATTTATTTATTTAATGTAAGTACACTGTAGCTGTCTTCAGACACACCAGAAGAGAGCATCTGATCTCATTACAGATGGTTACGAGCCATCATGTGGGTGTTGAGAATTGAACTCAGGACCTCCGGAACAGCAGTCAGTGCTCTTAACCGATGAGCCATCTCCAGCCCCTGTTGTTATTTTTAATTTATTTTTATGTATAGGTGTGTTAATGCCTGCATGTATATATGTGCATTGTGTGTTTGAGTTCTCATGGAGGCCAAAAGGAAGCATCTAGGTCCTCTGGAACTAGAGTTAAGGATGGTTGTGACCTGCCACAAGGGTCCTGGGAACTGACCAGTGTTCTATACAAGAGCAGTGAGTGCTCTAAACTATTGAGCTGTGTTTCCAGCCCCAAGCTTAAGTTTTAGTCTGTTTTCTGGTACTTTAGCAGCTTGTGACCTAGATGTAATTAACCTCTAAATATTGAAGATGACCCTTGTTGAAGGCTTAGGTTTCTACTCTTTTTTTTGTTGTTGTTTTTTGTTTTTTTGGTTCTTCGAGATAGGATTTCTCTGTTTAGCCCTAGCTGTCCTGGAACTCACTCTGTAGACCAGGCTGGCCTGAAACTCAGAAATCCACCTGCCTCTGCCTCCCTGTTTTGTTTTTTGTCATTTTTTTCTAGACAGGGTTTCTCTGTAGCCCTGGCTGTCCTGAAACCTGCTCGATAGACCAGGTTGGCCTAGAGCCCAGAGATCTGCCTGCCTCTGCTTCCTGAGTAGCAGGAAACAAAGGTGTGCACCACCAATGCTTGGCCAGTGCATATACTTGTAAGGCATATAGATACTTCAGGTGAATGGGGGAAGCAGGACTCGGGTTCTATAGTCAACCTCTTAGAGCTTTGGGGGCCTCATTCAGTCTATCTAAAATGAGTACATACCATCTGAACTGTTTGGTTTTACACAGTACTTCACAATAATGCTTTTAAACAGTCTTGTCAGATATCTTTATAAGTACAGAAATTAAGTTCTGTTTTTCTTATTCAGAAATTGAGAAGATTCAGAAGGGAGAGTCAAAAAAAGATGAGGAGGAGAATTATTTGGATTTATTTTCTCATAAGAACATGAAGCTGAAAGAACGGGTACTGATACCTGTCAAGCAGTATCCAAAGGTAATGTGAAGGGGGCTCACTTCTGTTAATTTTGTAGGCTAATATGTTGTTAGCTGTGATACAGACATAGGATGACCATGCATTGACCTCTAAAGCTTCTTGGTGCTTGAAGTACCTGTTTCTGGGAGTTAAAATAGCAAAGTCCATAACTTACAGCATAATTATAGTCAAGAAAGAAATAGATACTTTTAATAATGAAAAATAATTTATTTTTCATATGTTTTGTTCAGGCTCTAAGCCCAAAGTAAAGTTCTGGATCTCTTTATCAAAAGATTGAGCTAGAATTTATCTTATGTATGTGTATTATATTCATACCATGTGCATGCTTTGTGCTTAAGAATGAAAGCCAGAAGAGTATATTAGATGCCCCTGGAACGGGGGATATAGGTAGTTGTGAATTGTTATGTGGGTGCTGGGAACAACCCAAATCTTTTGAAAAAGCAACAAGTAATATTAACCATGAGCCATTTTTCTGCCTCTGACTTAGAATTTAAATTAAATAAAATATAACACATATCCTCAAATCAGATGAAGTTAATTTTATTTTTATTTAATGCATATGAATATTTTGTTTGCATGTATGTATGTGCAACATGTGTGATTAGTGCCTAAGGAAGGCAGAAGAGGGTGTGGGATCCATTGGGACTGGAAGCACAGGTGGTTATAAACTACCATGTGGGTATCAGGAACCTGACCCGCTTCCTTTCGTAGAGCAAGTGTTCTTAACCCCTGAGCATTCTTCTCTTCGGCCTCTTAGAATTAGCTTTTTTAAAGAAGCTGCTGCTGCCAGGCAGTGGTGGCACATAATACCTTTAATCTGGAGGTAGAGGCAAGCAGATCTGTGATTTTTGAGGCCATTCTGATCTACAGAATGAGTTCCAGGACAGCCTCAGCTACACAGAAATCCTGCCTTCAAAAACCAACAACAAACAAACAAAAACCAAGGGAAAAAAAGTAGATTCTTTTGGGCTAGAAAGATGGCTCAGTGGGTAAAAGTTCTTGTCACCACTCCTGAAGACCTAAATTGGATTTCCGGAACCCACATGGTAGGAGAGAACACCATCCTGACCGAGTGTCTGGCTTACTTGACTGACACTCCATTGTGTACATGTTCTGGTGCATTCTACCCCCTCTTGTAAATAAACGTGTGTACATTTTTAAAAGAAAAGTTCATCTTTTTAAAGGAAAGTAGCTAGATTTTAGTTTACCATAGTACTACCATGAGGTATGTTTGTTCTGCTGTGTCTCAGAAGTAGGGTGCCCGAGTGTGATCTAATAAAGTTTATACATGTTGAATGTTTATATGACAGTATTAATAGTTGCAGTAAGTTATGGAAAGAGTACCAGACTTTTATCAGGAAATCCAAATTCAGTTCTAGGAACTGCCACTTCTAGTTATATAACTTAAAGCTAAGCACTAATTATTATTAAATATTAGGTGCAATGTATCTTGAGTAAAATTGGGATCTTATACATACAAAGATTCCTACTTTATAGAGTTGTTGAAGATCAAATGGCATGTTATATATAATTTCTATAGAGGCATGTGTATTAGAATTCTATTTTTTAATTTTCTGACAGTTCAATTTTGTGGGGAAAATTCTTGGACCACAAGGAAATACAATCAAAAGACTGCAGGAAGAGACTGGTGCAAAGATCTCTGTCTTGGGGAAGGGTTCAATGAGAGACAAAGCCAAGGTATGTTCAAAATAAAACCCTGATGCCCTCTGGTTGTCCAGTACCTGATATGGGTGGATGCTTTATGCAAGCAAACATTTAGAGGTTTGTTTAGGGGTGGGTTTGGAAGATGTCTTATTGTGTGTAGCTTTGGCTGGCCTGGAACTTGCTATATAGGCCAGGCTGGTCTCAAAGATCTGCCTGCCTCTGACTCCCACATTCTAGGATTAAAGGCACGCACCACTGTGTCCTACCCTTCCCTCCAGCGTACAACATACGACTGCTATAAGCTTTCATTGTGTGAAGCACTCATTGGCAATGTTGGAAAGAGCCTAGATAGGTCCTAATGATTTCCCCCACCTTTTAAAAAAAGTGTTTATTTTATGTACATCTATCTACACACCAGAAGAGGACATCAGGTCCAATAGAACTACAGTTATAAGTTAGGAGCCACCATGTGGGTGCTCAGGACCTGGAAGAACAGCCAATGTGCTTTACCAATAAGCGATCTCTCCATCGTTTTTGTTTCTCTCTCTCCTTTTTTTTTTTTTTTTCTTTTTTTTTCTTTTGGCTGCATTATGATTCTATGATACAATTATGTAGCATTGTTAGCTTTGGTAAGCTTACCTCTGAAAAGTTGAAATGAGAACTGAGTATACTAAACTTAACCATATTGAGACACTAAACTGTGAACAGCACACACCCTGTTTTCCGTGACAGGAAATAATGAGACCAGTGGTGTTCAGTGCTGGTGAGTTTGAGGTTAGATCATTTGAAATCCAGGCAACAGGAATGTGAGACCTGCTAAGACCATAGATTCCAAAAGTAAACATGGCTTATCCTGACAAAGAAAACCTATTTAAGGGTTTTTATTTTTTTATTTTTCATTCCACAGCACCCTGCACGGTGTGCAGTTAATTGACATGAAACTTCTAGCACACATAATGTTTTTCCCTTCTAAGGTCAGCTTTTTAGATAAGACTTACCTGATAAATCTGGAAATTTGTTTTTTGAGGGCCTAACTTTTTAGGCAGTTTAACTGATCTTGTTTTCTTCAACTTTTTCTTTTGTCCTTTACATTTCTCACCATATACATAGAATGAGTCTGAAGTTTGTTATTTTAGTTAATGAGATTTCTAAGAGATTTTTCTTGTCTGTCCTGACTTTGTTCCTCCCTTGGAACTCCTGGACAGTAAAAGCACTAAAGCAGGGCCCTTGGTGATGAAAAAGTACTAATGAATTTAAAAACTAGTGCTTGGCCATAAATGCATATGTGCATGCATACACTAAATACTGAACAACTGTTACCTGAGTAGATTAAGTTTTAATTTACTGCAGTGAATGCTCCAGTGATTTAAGGAAACAGTTAACCAAGTGGCTTAGTTAGAGTTCTATTCCCGTGAATAGACACCATGCCCAAGGTAACTCTTATGAAAGAAAACTAATTGGGGCCAGCTTACAGGTTCAGAGGTTCAGTCCGTTATCATGGTGGGAAGCATGGCAGTGTGCAGGCAGGCATGGTACTGGAAGAGATGAGAGTTCTACATCTTGATCTGAGGGTAGCTAAAAAGGAGACTCAGTTCTACAATGGGAGGAGCTTGAGTACTAGGATCCCTCAAAGCCTACCTACACAGTGACATACTTCCTCTTAGAAAGCCATACCTATTCCAACAAGGCCACACATCCTAATAGTGCCACTTCCCATCGGCCAAGTGTACTGGCTAGTTTTGTGTGTCAACTTGACACAAGCTGGAGTTATCACAGAGAAAGGAGTTTCAGTTGAGAAAATGCCTCTATGAGATCCAGTTGTAAGGCATTTTCTCAATTAGTGGTCAAGGGGGGGAGGGCCCCTTGTGGGTGGTACTATCTGTGGGTTGGTAGTCTTGGGCTCTATAAGAAAGCAGGCTGAGCAAGCCTGGGGAAGAAGCAAGCAAGCAAGCATGCAAGTAAGCCAGTAAGTTACATCCCTCTGTGGCCTCTGCATCATCATCTGCATCCTGACCTGCTTGAGTGCCAATCCTGACTTCCTTTCATGATGAATGGCGATGTGGAAGTGTAAGCCAAATAAACCCTTTCCTCCCCAACTTGCATCTTGGTCATGATGTTTGTGCAGGAATAGAAACCCTAAGACAAATTGGTACCAGCGAAGTGGGGTATTCCTCTGACAACCTGACCATGTTTTGGGGAGGACTATGGAAGGACTTTGGAACTTTGAGCTAGAAGGGCCATTGGGATGTTATAGCTCTGTGGGGTGTTCTGTAGGAGCTTGGAAGATAATGTTGAGAACAGTGCAGAAAATGGAGGCCTGGCTTGTGAAATTTCAGAGGGAAGATTAAAGACTTATCAGGGCCATTGCTAGTTTTATTTAAGATTCTGTGGTTTTGGTTAGCTGGGGCTGAAGAAATAGGCTGTGATTAACAAGATACCAGAACTACTAAAGCAAAACCATTGTATTGCTGGGACTATTGATGCTGGTTAGCTGGAGCTAAGAAATTGGTGGTGATTAAGAAGAGACCAATATCATTTAGGTGACATCTTCTGAGAAGTGTTTTCTGAGAGCACAAAGAGGCTGTATTCCAGAGATAGCCAAGGTCGTACCTTGTGCTGTGGCAGGACTTGGTAATGTGTAAGAGTCACCCAGGTGGTACTGGTTTTGAAGGCATGAAGGAGTCATGAAGAGCAGCTGAGGCCTGGGCACTGTGAGAGGCCGTAGAAGGCCATTGGTGAAGGTGTAGCCTCAGTTGCAATTCCAAGACTGAAAGGGTAATGCAAAGGAATCGAGGCTCGGTACTTCAAGAAGCCTCAGAAGGTCATTGGTGAAGGTGTAGACTCAGTTGCATTTGATGGCCCAGGACTGAAGGGGTCAGGCAAAGGAGGTGAGGCTTGGCACCAGGAAGAGAGCCTATGAAAGGCTGTTGGTAAAGCCTAGTTGCAGCAGAAGACAGCAGTGTTTTGGAGATTCCAGTACCATGAGATGACTGTCAAGAACAGCAGCAGCAGTGGAGTACAAGCATCTGGAGCCTAGAAGACAAGGTGTGTGCTACAAAGGGCAGAGCTGGAGAAGTGACTCAAACCCTTGGAGGAAACGAGACGATTGTGAGTGGGTCCCAGACATTGGACAGTTGGAGTTTGCTTTTGCTTTTGATTGTGACTGTGCCCTGATATATTTTCCCTCCTGGAGGAAGAAGGTATTTTAGTGGAGCCCACAGTTAAGAGACTTTGAATTTTTAAAAGACTTTGAATTTTAAGAGATTGGGTGTTTAAAAGGGACTGAAATGTTAATATGTAAGAATTTGCAAAGACTGTGGGACTTTTAAAGTTATTTAGATCTTGGGGATGAATAAGAAAGTAAGGGTTGAGGCTTAATGGTGATGTGTTTGTGTGTCAAGTTGACAAGGGGTCAATTGTACTGGCTAGTTTTGTGTGTCAACTTGACACAGCTGGAGTCATCACCGAGAAAGGAGCTTCAGTTGAGAAAATGCCTCTATGAGATCCAGTTGTAAGGCATTTTCTCAATTAGTGATCAAGGGGGGAGGGCCCCTTGTGGGTGGTACCATCTGTGGGCTGGTAGTCTTGGGCTCTCTAAGAGAGCAAGCTGAGCAAGTCAGGAGAAATAAGCAAGCCAGTAAGCAGCATTCCTCCGTGGCCCCTGCATCAGCTCCTGCTTACTGACCTGCTTGAGTTCCAGTCCTGACTTCCTTTCATGATGAACAGCAGCGTGGAAGTGTAAGCTGAATAAACCCTTTCCTCCCCAACTTGCATCTTGGTCATGATGTTTGTGCAGGAATAGAAACCCTAACTAAGACGACAAGCATATTTAAATCACTACATCAATTATATTTTAGCAGATAGTATAAGTTCTAATAACTTGCTTTAGTTTTAAGAGTTATGTATTTATTTTTTAAGATATTATTTCTTCCTTTTCCTTTGACCTACAGGTAGCGATAACTGCTTTCTATTAGTCTATATATGAGTTGATGTTTGTTTGCATTTTCTTATAGGAGGAAGAGTTGCGCAAGGGTGGAGACCCCAAATATGCCCATTTAAATATGGATCTGCATGTCTTCATTGAAGTCTTTGGACCCCCATGTGAAGCTTATGCTCTTATGGCCCATGCCATGGAAGAAGTCAAGAAATTTCTAGTGCCAGTAAGGAAATGCATATTCTTTGTCGTCTAAGCAAGGGAGAAAGTAAGATTGTGTTGTTGGAAAGGCTGTGGTTCTTGACTAGGGTCTGTGCTTTTGTTCAGTTTGCTGAGGTTTTTCCCACTTATACCTTATTCTCAAAGCACTGTACTCAAAGGCCTCCTTGTCTAATGTGACTTCGTTAATGTGTACTGCTATCTGTCAGTCTCTTGGGTCCTTGATGTGTTAACAATTTGCTTAGCAAATTTAATAAGGTCTTCATTCAGTTCACTGTTCCTGTACTACTGTGGAACCAGGAGAGGGTATTAGGAAAATGATGTAAGGTAAGTCTGCAGTTCAAGAGTTTGTGTGCCAGACTCTTAACTCTAGAGCTAACAACTGGAAATTTAACAGCGTCCAGTGTTCAGAAGTTAATTTCTAGTGAGGCACACTGAAGGGTTCTTCTGGTGGAGAGTTTTTATTCAGTCTGATTTAGAAGAGATATATGTTATAGGCGTGACTAATGATGGCATATCATTTTCTTTGTGGTTTTTGTTTATTTGAGATAAGGTCTCATTGTGTATCTCTGCCTGGCCTAGAATTCACTGTGTAGACCAGGCTGGTTTCCAACTTGCAGAGATCAGTCTGCCTCTGCCTCCCAAGTGCTGTGATAAATGATGTGTTTCTTAGGATTCATCTGATTATAGAACAGGTTAATGTTTGGGAAATCCCCCTCCCTCCAGATTTTGTAGTTTTTCCAAATATATGATGAGATTTCTGGAGGCTAGGACTCAAGTTTTAATAAAACACTGTTTTTTATTTGTTTTGTTGAGAACCATTAATGTTGCCCAGGCTCACCTTGAATTTGCTGTGTAACAGAGGATGCCCTTGAGTTCATTGATTTCATGCCTCTTATTTGCTGTTATATGTACTAAATACTTTATAGTAGACTGAGGTTCATCTTAATTGACAAATGTGACAGTTGGAGACTCTTGAGGAATGAGTTGGGCATTGGTACTTAAGCTATCTAATCAAAATAGCAGTGAATGTAAGGTCAAGGAAAGTGGAGTGTTGCCGGGGACATTGCTCTAATTATGTCATTCTTAAAGTAGTATTCAAAATAAAAGTTCATTGGGTACTAAGGGTGAATGTTTCTTGTGCGAAATGGGAGGATTTTACGTTCTGTAAATGAATAGGAAGCATTTGGCACAGAAGCAGGACATCTGGGTTCAGTCCCCACAGCTCATGTGAAGAAGGAAAGAGACTCTACAGGGTTGTCTTGTGATGTCCACACACCTACTGTGGCATATCCACGTATGCACAATGGCTCTTGATGATCTCAACTATGAGAAAAACAAACGTAAACTGGTATTTAATATCTGGATAGTGAGAACTGCATGGGGTTTAGGGGTAGGGGTATGGCTTGGCAACAGCAGAAAGAGGATCTTCCCCTTCCCCCTGTGTGGCTACACTGAGACTCTTACTCAGGGCTTTTTGTGTAGACTAGGGAGACCTTCTATCACCTAGCTATGCTCCTAGCCCTTTAGCGTGTCTTGTAAGGGTCAGTGTTCCCAATTGTACAGTGAGATCTTGGCAGGGTCATTTTGACTGTTAAACTGGAAAATGCAAAGCTTATTTCTAAATATAGTACCAAATATATGGTACTTCATTAATGGTAGTGTCTTCTACTCTAGTCCTAAAGTAACTACGCAAAGAAAGTGTTTGACACTGATCCAGGTGGTGAATTACAGGTCGTTTAGGTTTTCTTGAGAAAGTTTTGTGTACATAGAAAGGAAGTGATCAAGGGGGAGCTAGGCAGGAGCTACTTTCTGAAGAACTTCATTCATTAGTGAAGGTCTGCTGTCAAGACTTCCCTCAAAGAACTGATAGTGTAATTAGATATCAAAGAATTCTGACTTGAGACTTCATCTTGGCTTTCAAGGCTACTCTTTTGGGAGTGGTATTTTAAGATAGGGTCTCATCTCACTGTGTAGCTCTAGCTGTCCTAGAACTCAAAACTAGACTAGGCTGGCCTCTGTCTCATAGAGGTCTGCTTGTGTCTGCATCCAGGAGTGCTGATATCAAATATGGATACCAAAATTCCCAGCTTCAAGGCTTGGTGGGCCTTGTGACTTTTAGAAGAAGGAGCAGATGTTAATATGTATTCTTTGTTGTCTTTAATTCCCAGGATATGATGGATGATATCTGTCAGGAGCAGTTTCTAGAATTGTCCTACTTGAATGGAGTTCCTGAACCCTCTCGTGGTCGTGGGGTATCTGTGAGAGGACGAGGAGCTGCCCCTCCTCCTCCACCTGTTCCCAGGTAAACATAGTTATAAAGGAATTACAAATTTGACTTAACTCAGGAGGAGTCAGTTTATATAGTACATCAGGTAAGGAATTCTAGCCAGGTGTTGCACTCTACTGAAACTTTGGGGCTTTGCTTTTTTTTTTTTTTTGACAAATATCACATGTTCTCTCTCATGTAGATGCCAGCTTTTTATTTTTTATTTTAGTTATTTTATATAAATACACTGTAGCTGTGTTCAGGCACACCAGAAGAGGACATCAGATCCCATTACAGATGGTTGTGAGCCACCATGTGGTTGCTGGGATTTGAACTCAGGACTTCAGGAAGAGCAGTCAGTGCTCTTAACCGCTGAGCCATCTCTCCAGCTCAACTTGGGGGCTTTTAGTTTGGATAGTCCTAGCATTTTGTTGTTGTTGTTTGGTTGGTTTTGGTTTTTCGGGACAGGGTTTCTCTGTGTAGCCCTGGCTGTCCTGGAACTCACTCTGTAGACCAGGCTGGCCTCGAACTGCATTTTTTTTTTTTGTTTTTTTTAAACTCTATATCCATTTATCCATCCATCCATTTTTTGTGAGCTGTGGTGGGTGTGGGTGTGGGTGTGTTAGTTAAGGGACAATGTGGTAGGAGTGCTATCCTGTTGGTCTTGGGGATTCAACTCAGAATGTCAGTCTTAATCAGCTGGTGTGTTCACACACTAAGCCATCTCATTCATCATCCCCAGTTGCCTTTTTTTTTTTTTTTTTAAAAGAATATTAATCACTATGTAGCCTTGGAACCTGCTACGTAGGCCCGTCTGAAACTCAAAAGAAATTCACTTGCTCCTGTCTCCCAAGTGCTGTGAATAAGTCATGAGCCTATCTGATTTCAGAATTTTACCTTTTGTGGGTTAATATTTATGTGATGTTCAGACAGTCTAGGCCTGCCTGCGGTTCTGTGATCCATGATTGAGCCCAGAGAATCTTCCCTTCTATGTCCATTATTCTGTACTTTCTGTTTTAGGTTAGAGATGTGCCACCATTGGTAGAGTTTGCCTAACATGCATAAAATCTCTGGGTTGGATCCTAGCACTGTACAAACCCCAGAGCATAGTGACACACAATCATAATCCCAACACCTAGGAAATGTCGGCTGAAGTAGTAGTACAAGGTCGTCCTCGGTTACATACTAAGTTCAAGGCCAGACTGGGTTATGTCAAGTCCTGTCAAAAAAGGAAAGGAAAAGTAAAAAACAAGGACAGGCAAGAGATACAGGCTCTGGCTTACTAAGTAAGGCCACAGGGCCTTCCTTTAGGAAATTAGAATTAGGGGCAGGAGAGATTGCTCTGATAGAGATCTTTTAGAGGATCTTGGTTCAACTCTCAGCACCCACATGGTGGTTCACAGTCATCTGTAACTCAAGTTCCAGAGGACCCAACACCCTCTTGTTGACAACTTCTTCTGGCCTTTATGGGCACTGTGCGTACATGTGTGCATGCAAAATTTCCGTACATAGATTAAAAATTGTAAAAACAAAACAACAAAAAAACCTCTTGTGTACATATATATTGGAAAAAAATAAAATTAAACAGCAGTGGTGGTGCACGCCTTTAACCCCAGCACTTGGGAGGCAGAGGCAGGTCGGTCTACAGAGTGAGTTCCTCACAGAAACCCTGTCTTGGGGATGAGAAAGAATTTAAGGTTAGGTGGGTGTGGTAGCACACAACTTTAATCCTAATCCCTAGTAGCGGCCGGGGCAGGTGGGTTTGTATGAGTTCCAGAGCTACATAGGAGGCCTTGTCTCAAGTAAGTAAGTAGTTGAAAAATGTAAAATCATTCTACCTCCAGAATTTATCAATACTCCTTAGTATGAATGTGGCCTAATTATTATAATCACAAGTTAATGTAAATTTTCTTTTTGTAGAGGTCGTGGTGTTGGACCACCTAGAGGGGCTTTGGTTCGTGGAACCCCAGTGAGAGGCTCCATCACCAGAGGTGCCACTGTGACTCGAGGAGTGCCACCTCCACCTACTGTGAGGGGTGCTCCAACACCAAGGGCTCGGACAGCTGGGATTCAGAGAATACCTTTGCCTCCCACACCTGCACCAGAATCATACGAAGATTATGTAAGAATGTTTTGAACAGTGTATCATTTCTTCCATACCCAGGTTGCCAAAGAAGGTTGAGTGATAAGAGTCTTACCCTTCCATGTAGATAGAAAACACTGCATTCTTGATTTTTGAAGTATGAGATGATTTTTCTACTATTTTAGCCATTATTATTTTGTCTGTGGAAGTTAAATGAGAAGTGGTGGATCAACATACGAATTTTACTAAGATCGGAATATTAAAGCCTTTTGAGTTTTGTCTTTATTTTCTGTTCTACAGTGGGTATTAGTATTTTTTGAGAATTTTTTCTTAGCTTGTTCATTCCGAAGCCCACGTCCCTCATGGGTTGTGATTCTTCTTTACGTGTTTCTGACCTACTTTGTTGTCCCAGGGGTACGATGACGCATACGCAGAACAGAGTTACGACGGCTATGAAGGCTACTACAGCCAGAGTCCGGGGTGAGTCAGGCAACAGGTCGGGTCTGTGTAGTGTCCCCGATGGGTGGGTGGAGTTGGGGAGACTAAAGATTTGGGCAAACACTCGCCTAAGGACACATTAAGTGTAACTTAATGTTTTGAGGGTATTTCCTCGGCTTTTGATGACTTGAAGGCAATATTTGTGGGTCTGAGAATTTGGATAACTGAATTTTATGTTAATTGAGGCCTTGAAGCTAACTGATTAACAGTTCCTGAGATACATAGAAACAAAGAGAAAAATACCATTAAATATTTTTTTATTAAGAAATACCACTCCGGTCTGGAAGGAAGTAGCACAGTTGGTAGACGCTGTCCTGCTGTGCATGAAGTCCTGCATTTCATCTTAGCATGGGATCGGGAGTTCAAGAACAACTTGGCATATAGGGGGCTTTATTTCATGACAAATCACCTCACCCATACTGGAGAAGCCTATGATCTTAAGAACAAGCTAGAAGCTTAATCTAGGTTTTGTTTTTTGTTGTGTTTTGTCTTAAACACAGCTTTGATTTTGTGTATGTATGTGTCTTGCTTATGATTGCTTGGAAAAGAATCTCAGACATTTGTATAGGGACAAAACTGGGCCCTTTCTCTTCTGGTGAGCTATCTGAATTTACATACATGATCATTATATTTAAAGAATCTAGATTTAGATTATTTTTCCACATTAAATTGTATGATACTTGTTTTTTTGTCCCCCGCTATATTTATTTAGGCTTTTTGGTAAATATATGCTTCATACATGTTGTAACTGTTGGGGCAGTTAGGAACAGAGCATATATTCCCCCTATTTTATAAATAATAAACTATCCCGAGATATGGACTAGTGAAAGAATGGTAACAGGAGAAACTTTACTGTTGTGTGTTTGTCTTTTCAGGGAGTCAGAGTATTATGACTATGGACATGGGGAGCTTCAAGATTCTTACGAAGCCTATGGTATGTTTTTGCCTGCAGTGGGGTAAATGTGCACTTAAGTGTCTGGAGACATACTGATTGATGGATTCTTGGGAATCAGGAAGTCAGTCCCCTTAGAAAGCTGCTGAGTTGGTAGATGTCACTTTAGGGTTCTGCTCTAAGTCCTATGGTTGTGTCTTGGTGATTAGGTCTTGCTTGGCCAGACTGGTGCACTTGCTTCCATGTTCTGCTGACTGGTTCTGTTAGGCAGTGCATGCCTACCTCAGCTGGTGTCGGCCTTTTGCTACTGATACCTTGGCCGTGTTGGTAGATATTAACTTAATTGTTTAGTTCTAGTCTCCTCCCTCTCCCTCATTAAAAAAAGAAAGAAAATGGGATCTCTCTGAAAAGAATACCATTACTAAGAAAATGCCAGCTGAAAGCAGTTTAGTAGAACCTACCTACATCAGAGGTTTTAGGGGTGGGGCTAAATCACATGAATAGCAGCACCAAGCTCCCTCCCTCCGATTGGGAAACACTTCAGATTTATTTTGTCTCATATATGCAGCCTGGTCTGCACTATGGAGCTGATGGTGGCCTTGATTTTTCTGATTCTGGCATTACAGCATTTGCTACCATGTCTGGTTTTATGAGGTATCTAGAGACAGAACTCAGGGGTTCTTGTCTAGTAGACAAGTTCTCTATTATCTGGGCTGTATCCTCAGTTCTCAGCTCAGTTAATAATCCCATAAGCAGTTAGGCCTGGAAGATAACCTTCTCTGAAGTTTGGCTGAAAACAAATTGCTCAAATATCCTTACAGCTAAATATGACTTTGTGTTAATGGGTCTCTGAGGGTAATGTCATGTAGCACTGTAACGAGAGAGCAGTCTTCTTGTATTGGTAAGAGTTAATATCCAGAGTATATGAAGAACTCTTTTATTTTTAAAGACTGATTTTATGTATGTGAGTACACTGTAGCTTTCTTCAGACACAGCAGAAGAGGGCATTGGATCCCATTACAGATGGTGGTTGTGAGCCACCATGTGATTGCTGGGAATTGAACTCAGGACCTTGGGAAGAGTAGTCAGTGAGTGCTCTTAATTGCTGAGCCATCTCTCCAGCCCTGAGAGCAGCCTTCATAAGCAGAGGAGACTCTGCACCCCTGAAGAGTTCCCTCCCAAGGGGCTTAACAGTTCCTCTTAAGATACTCTACAAAAGGAGTTAGAAAAGGAATCCAGTCGGTCTCCTCATAAGAAACTAAGCTTAACCCATTGGCAGTATAGCCAATCAGCTCCTGACACTAACACACACACCCCCACCCAAATAATTTTTACCAGTTTTAGATAAGTAGAACTGCGCTGTTGCCATAGTAACATTTTGGCGCTCCACTCAAGTATCACTGTTTTGAAGCTCAGTTTTTCATTCCATCAGTGAGTCACAGTACAAGAGGATCTGTGTGTGTTTGGCAAAACTGCTTTTCTGTTTGTTGGGAAGAAAACTGAATTAAAGAGCGTGAAATTCAGCATGGAGGCACATGACTATAATCTTAGCATTTGGGAAGTAGATCATTGTCCACTATATACCAAATTTGAAAGCAGCATGAGCTACAGGAGATCCTGGGGGGTTTTTTTGTTTGTTTGTTTGTTTTTGTTTTTTACTTTTGTTTGTTTGTTTTGGGGGGGTGTTGCAGACTGAATCCTAGGCACTTGAGACTAAGGAAGTAAGATTGTGAGTTTGAAACCAGGTTAAGCTGTATATTGAGTTCACATCTATCTATCCTAAGATGAAATGCACAATGAGCTCCTGTCTCTAAAAATGGAGACCAGGCTATTATTCTTGTGTTCCTAGTACGCTGTTGCTATTATTGGTATGTTCTGGTATCTGCCTTTCTAAAGAAAATGAGAAAAATAAACTGTTGGTATCCAGGAACATCTTGCAAAATGGGTGGACCTTGTGTATTGTACTTAGGAATGTAAGTAGAATTCTGTCTTAGTTAGGGTTTCATTGCTGTGATGAGACACCATCTGATAAAGGACATTTAATTGGGCCTGGCTTATAGTTCCGCACGTTTGGTCCATTATTACTGTAGGAAGCATGGCAGTATGCAGATAGACATTGTGTCACACATTGTGTCCACGGTGTCACACTTCCTCTAATAAGGCCACACCTCCTAATAGTGCCACTTCCCATTGGCCAAACATATTCAGACCACAAATGCTATGCAACTTTCTGTCCATACAGAAAAGTAAAGCCTGTGTTAGTGGTAGCTAATATTTACAGGGAGGCATGAATTAGTATGGCGAAGATGGAGAATTAGTGGGAAGAGTAAACTTAAGCAGTTTATCTTCCTAAGAGGTTCTTCTGTAGAAGTGATGATCTGCTCAGACTTTGGTGGCCTGTTAGGGCTGTCTGCATGAGAAAGGAACTAAGAGATTCCCAAGGGTTCTGTAATACAGCATTGGAGTAGCCGTTCATCCTCAAGGGTTTGGTACTATGTGGTGGAGGGTCTCATTTAATGTGGCCTTTGTCTGCTTCTGGAGAACCAGGGTACGTTTTCCACAGTGAAACCTGACTTGCTCTTGCAGTGGAAGTGGTTACCTGCTAAGTGAAAACTTGCACATGTTTTGCCATCCTAAATGAGACTGACTACAAAATGACTTTGGGAACAGGAATAGCCATTGCAGACTCACTGACTCCTTTACTGCTTCGAGCAATATGTTGCATTTATCCAGGTGTTGGGACTGTATGCCCATCATGTTCCTTATGGAGAATGTTGCCGCTGAAGGAAGCTGTACAGTATGTAATACTCTCTACAGCTAGCAGTTTGAATTCTCATCTACTCACAGTACCCCTGCTGATGAAGAAGGGCCACAGCACAGTATTGCTGGTAACATACTGTTTTGCTTTTCCCACAGGACAAGATGACTGGAATGGGACCAGGCCATCACTGAAGGCTCCTCCAGCTAGGCCAGTGAAGGGAGCATACAGAGAGCACCCATATGGACGTTATTAAAAACAAACAGGAGGGGAAAATATCAGTTATGAGCAAAGTTGTTACTGATTTCTTGTATCCCAGGATTCCTGTTGCTTTACCCACAACAGACAAGTAATTGTCTAAGTGTTTTTCTTCGTGGTCCCTCTCTTTTTCCCCACCTTCCTCCATTCTTAACTCTGCATTCTGGCTTCTGTATGTAGTATTTTAAAATGAGTTAAAATAGATTTAGGAATATTGAATTAATTTTTTAAGTGTGTAGATGCTTTTTTTCTTTGTTGTTTAAATATAAACAGTGTACCTTTTATAATAAAAAAAAAGTTGAGTTAAAAAAAAAAAACACAAACATGTTAGTTTCAAAAGTGGCATTGCTTGCTTAAAGGTTCTGAAGTAAAGGCTTGTTAACTTTTTCTTAGTTTTGATTTGAGGCACCCCGTAAAGTCATAGTTGCAGAATCCCAAACTAGGCTACATTTCAAAATTCAGGGCTGCTTAAGGTAAAATCACAATGTTAACGGCAGTAGGTGCCACCATGTAAAAGTGAGCTCAGACGTCTCTAAAACATTTCCTTTAAAAGCACATGGCGGTTGAATCTTAAGGTTAAATTTTAATATGAAAGATCCTCATGAATTAAATAGTTGATGCAATTTTTAACGTTAATTGACTTAAAACAACAAAATTAGGTTTGTAAAACTGAATTTTTCATTATGTGGGTTTTGAAATCTAGCCCCAGACATACAGTGTTGAGAGATACTTAGTGGGGGAGGGGTGGGATTTGAATAAGATTGATGGGGAGAGAAGCTAGCACCTAAATGGAATCTTGACGGAGTTCTTTTTAGCCACAATCTTTTCAATAATAGTACTAATAATCAAATTTTCAGTATTTAAAATGTCAAGAGTATTTGTCCATCTGAGATTCTGCACTTCATAAAAACTCACTTGGACACTGGGACCAAAAGCTGATGATGTTCACTGAATTGACCATTGTCAGTTTTGAGCTGTTCCCAAGGTAGTTAAGTATGTCTCAACACTAGCATGATATAAAAAGGGACACTGCAGCTGAATGAGAAAAGAATCAAAATCCACTTTGTACATAAGTTAAAGTCCTAATGGATTTGTACCGTCCTCCCATTTTGTTTTCGGAAGATTAAATGCTACATGTGTAAGTCTGCCTAAATAGGTAGCTTAAACTTATGTCACAATGTCTGCAGCAGTTTGTCAATAAAGTTTAGTCCTTTTTTAATCAAAGTAAATGTGATGAATTGTCATTTTTGGGGGTGGACAATAAAATAGTTTTCTCTTTCACATAAACTTAGATTAACTCTAAAGTTAATGGGCTTGTTAAAAGTTTGGAGACATTTTTAAAAGTGGTGGTGGGGATTTTATTTTAAGGTTACCAAAAAAAGTTTATGAGTTGTTAAGTTTTAGTTTAAAAAGAACCAAAGCTTTTTCACCCCCTGGAAGTTGTTGAAAGCAGTTTTATCCAGTCCTATCAAAAAATTCTAATTTTTAGAGAGAAAAACCCAACTGACACAGATTGGTTTTCATGTGAAGGTATAGGTACTTCAAGTGCCAGCCACCCTGGCTTCTGGAGAGCCCCTAGGTGGCCTTAAAGAAGGACACTAAATCTCTGTGCTCATTGATTTCACCTGTGTTCAGATACCACTATTCAGCAAAACCTGGGTGCCCTTGAGGGTTACCCTTCCAATCCTAGAGATGCAGTAACAATTGAGCTGGCCTGGGGAAGGAGCTGGCATGATAGACTGGTCCTGAACTCCCTCCCACAGGACTGAAAACTGGAATTGGTTGGACCTATGTAAAAAAATCACTCTTAATTCCCAGGGACCTCATTCTTTCCCTAAGAGCCACCTAAACTGCTCGGGGGTGAAAAATCCTCTTGTGTGAAGTGCCAAGCTGCCTGTAGCAGTGCATGATGGGCATTTTTCTTTTCTTTTTAAAACACACCAACAAAAAATGTATTTATAGATTGTGATAAAGTGTAAATAACTGAATTTTCCACCGTGGTTTGAAGTCAGCTTTCAGGGCATTATGTCTTGTTTTGATGAAAAGAGATCACTCTATACCCCCCTTTTTAAAGGAAAATTATCGCAAGAGAATCAGGATGTGTAAAGCTAACATGCATCGCAAAAAACCAAAGGTAACCTAAATGTCTGATTTTAATAGCACATATTTCTCTTTTATATAAACTGTGACAGCAACTTGCATAAACAATTCTTTAGTTGTTAATTTTAATGTTAAAACTTTGCAAAACTTGTTTAATAAAAATAGCTGTAAAAAGAAAAACCATATGCTGCCGCATAAATTATCCATAACTCTTAATAATCCTGCCCATCACGAGTGAACTGTAATGTAACCTGGGCACAAAGTCTGACATCTTAAATGACACATTGTAAAATTTCAATGACTGTAGATGAGAAGACCTGCTGCACCCCAGAGTAAAGCGTTCTGCTCAGCTACTTTAAAATGTACAAGGATGAGCCCCCAAGACACCTTATTTATATTCACAGTGCAATGTTATTTGAATTTTCTGAAAAGTTGCATGTTTCTTTCCTGTAATGTGTAAAATGCATGCAGGATCTCTATCTTATTTTGTTCATCTCTAAAGCTTTTTCCAAACAGTCATTCCTTATTTCTCGATTTTCAGGTGACTGAAAATTCCTGAAGCTTTTCCTGGCCTAGAATGGGTATCGGAGACCCATGTCAGGTATGTGAAGGTGGTTTTTATTGTGTGTCATGATGGTGAGGCAGTTGTGCTAAGAGGTGGTCAACAGGCTAATCTTTCCTAAATCCGTTTTACCGTATGTAATCAAACTTCTGTGTCAGTTTACAGGATGTGATGAGTTTATGTGTAGTGGTTTAGACCAGCCAGCGTCAACTTACGTCTCTTGAACTTTTCCTTACTCTGCAACTAATCCTCTGACGCGGGGTTCATTTGGAGTGTATTTTTAACAAGCAGCAGAATGCCTAATGGAAATAAATAAAAGGGCCCTGACTGGATCCTGGGGAGGCACAGGTTGCACAGACTAGAAAATCTGGTTTGGGAGCCATAGTGGGTACAGGAGAGTGGAGCAGGCTGGGGTCTATGAGTCACTGCCTAGTCAGGATTACTAGAAAGGTAAGCTCTTGCCTCTTCTGCTGAACACACAAGTTTCATAGAAGAAATACCAGACAGGGTTATCTTGCCTCAGCTTAAAGCCCTCACTTTAATACTCTTGTAAGAAAGAATTCCTCAAAAATGAAATCCAATCTGGTGTGACTGCTCAGAATGTCACCTCATCCCTCAGGAGTCTAAGGCATAGTAATTGCCACTAGTTCAAGACCAGCCTGGACTGTAGATTGGAACGTTGTCTAAACGAAAAAGGGGCATAGGGGTGAGTTAATATTTTTAGGAAAGGGAATTTTACATCGGGCAGAAAAGGACCACTGTGCAGTAATCACCATAAGTTACAGAAGCAGTGAGGTCAGGCAGCTTCATAAGGCTATAAGTCAAAGTTGGTTGTTGGCAGATTGTACCATGTTAGCCCTACAGTAGAAGTGTGTAAGGAAATGGTATCTCTCCTACTGAAGAGAAATTGTGTGGTGGAAAAACACACTAATCATGGGTCAGTGCACACTTGTGATTCCCACTCAGGAAGAGGAGGCTGAAGGATCAGAAGTTCAACATAATCCTTAGCCTACAATGCAAGTTGAAGCCAGTCTTTGCTATATGAGACACTGTCTTTAAAGACTGAGCAGGGAGGGGCAGAGAAATGGACATGGAGCCTGATGAACCTAGAGCTGTCTTTTGTTCCAAAACAATTTGTTTCTACAACTAGGAAAGGCAGGCGGTGAGAGTGAAGTAGTGAGTAGTGAAAGAAGAAGGAATTGTCCCTCAGTTGCTACCCAGTGCTCCAGGTAAGAATGAAGATGCACCAGAAGCTGCGGGGCTGTTGTAGTTGTCACCAATAAAGCCAACTCAGACCGTTTTCTGGTTGAAAAAGAACAACATCCTATTAAATCTCATATGTGGGAATGGAGGATAGATCTAAGCCTAGCAATTGGAGTTGGTGGGAGATTGACATAGTAATAGATGCTTGGCTTTCAGGTTTTGGAGTTCGGTAGCCCACCAGGCTTTGTCCCAAGCACAAAAGTATGCTAAGGAAGAAGAGAACGTGGGATGGTAAGATAATTTATACTGCCTCTATAGCAAGTGAGCATATAGCATACCAACACTGCTAAGTGTCATGAATCCATTCCCTGGAACAACTGCTTCTATAAGACAGTAACTGTACTCTCTCAGGCTGTTTATTAAAGATGTATGGGAAAGATTGCAAACTGGGTGGTGGTAGCATACTTGGGAGGCAGAGGCGGGAGGATCTTGGAGTTCAAGGCCAGCCTGGTCTACAGAGCAAATTCCAGGACAGCCAGGGCTACCCCGTCTCAGGGAAAAATCAAGAACCTGCTGTCAAAGTAGTAGAGTCGTTCGAGTTACATCAGATACAACATTCGTGTAGAGAGGTCTTTGGACAACTTTGTAGAGTTGGTTCTCCCGCCTACATGGCTTCATAGGATTGAACGCAAGTCACCAGGCTTGTCTGCAGATGTCTACCTTTGCTCACTGAGGTATTGCTAGCTTCGTCATTTTTTATATATAACAGCTTTAACCCCAGAAACAGCCAAAGTTACACGGTTGTTGTGCAGCAGAGGTGAGATTTTCAGGCAGTATGGCTTTAGACTGAGATCAGTCACAGGTATATACTGCATTTAGAACAACTTTTACCTGCTAGCTGAAGCCAACTTCGAGAACCCTTGTTATCAAAAATACTTGCTGAACCGTGAGCCGTTAGGCTTGTGCAGCTGGTCTTCATCATTTTGTCATTTCTGCCCTCAAGAAACTCGGTAACTGGAGAGAGTAAGCTCTATATATAATTACAGTATTCTGCAACATGGTCTAGGAAGGCTGGAGCGCTGTGGCACCTCAGGAGGGAGCGGGCGAAACTTAAATTTATAAGGAATTATGTGCATTGCTTGCATGTATGTCTGAGGGTGCGGAACCAGAGTTACAGACAGTTGTGAGCAGCTATGTGCTGGGAATTGAACTCAACACTCTTACCCGCTGAGTCATCTCTCCAGCACCCCCCCCCAAGCAAGTTTTTAGAACTGAGTTATTTGTCCAAGTCTCCATTTTGCTGATAGTTGCATCCTTTGCAGCATTACTGTAGCAGAATGAGTAAATGTGTATTTAGAAAGAGCTAGGGGTATCGCTCAGTTGGTAGGTGCTTGACCGTGTACATGAAACTCTTGGTTCTGAGCACCACATAAATTGGGCATGGTGGTAATAAATACTAGCTGCAATGCAAGAGTAGGTTGGGGCTAATTTTAAAATGTTGGAATTGAGGAAATATGTTAAGGTGTAGGACTGAGAGTTTTTAAAGCCACACCTGTGTTTGGGAATTGTGCTAGAAAGGGGAAGAGGGGCCTTAAAGTGGTACCACTTCTGTGCTGGAGGATAAAAGAAAGGGTGGAAGGCAGGGCAGTGGTGGCGCACGCCTTTAATCCCAGCACTTGGGAGGCAGAGGCAGGTGGATTTCTGAGTTCGAGGCCAGCCTGGTCTACAGAGTGAGTTCCAGGATAGCCAGGGCTACACAGAGAAACCCTGTCTCGAAAAACAACAACAACAAAAAACCAAAAAGGATGGATGGATCCTCTCCTCACAGCTGGACTTCTTGTTGTCTGGCATCCTTTTGGCTCCTATATGACAGGAAGGAGAATCATTGCTCTCATACCAGGTATTTGGGCTGGATAGGGACGGGGAGTTGGCACTTCCCCTTATGTTTAGTCTCCTAATGGAGCATCTCTTTTTTATTATTTGAATTTGGGTCTTAACCATTTATAGAGAATTGCCTGCCCCTGCCTCCTGTGCTTTAGGTGCAGGTTTGAGCTTCCCACACCTGGCACTTCTTACATCTAAACTCTTGGGTTTTATCTAACACAAACTCTTAAGGGATTCCTCCCTTCCCCCCACCCCCACCCCACCCCACCCCACCCCCGGACAGGGTCTCTATGTAGCTTTGGTTGTCCTAGAACTCACTGTGACCAGGCTGGGCTTGAACTCAAAAGAGATCCACCTACTTCTGACTCCTGAGTGCTGGGATTAAAGGCGTGTGCCACCTACCCGGCCAATTTGTCCATCTTAAATTCTCAGTTATGTGCTAATTGCTGAGCGTATCATACCAGCATCCCATGTAGTTCTCACCTGTCACTGTGATACAAGGATTTTGCTTGTGTATAGCTTCCCACACTATGCTAGTTGAGCAGTCTTCAAATGTGCAGTGATTTAGAGGATCACAGTATTGGAGAGCTAAAATCCAAACTCAAGTCTTAGACTCATCCTTAACTGTTACCTTCTGGATTCTTATAATTTGTTTGGTTAACCACAAGATCAATTACTGAAAGGTGCTCCCAACTATGTTGTTAAGAATTCATGCCTCTGACTTTGCTTCTAGACGTCTGTAGTTAAAAGATTTGAATTCTTACGAATTCACAGTCTCTGTAGACTCACATGCACTCTTCGATTTCAGATTAATAGTCATTGCATGCTTAGAGTTAGCACACATCTGATGAATATTTAATAACATTGAGTAGACAGGCTGGAAACAGCTGTGTGCGACAGCAGCTGCTGGGGGGAGGGGAGGAAGTGCACTACACTGCCTAATTGCCCCTTCTCTGTTTTCAGGCCTAGAGGAGGAGGACTGTCTTTTCTAGGCCCTTTAGCAGAGAAGTTCTGTGGTGGTAAGCACTGCACCCTGGACCTGTTGGGTCCAGTTAGCAATTTTCTGTACCCTGGGCTGACCAGATACACAGTTCCCTCTAGTACTCTGCTAACTGCAGCTCTCCTGCAGGAGAAAGGCTGGGTTTTCTCACAGCTGTAGTCCCTAGCACTCAGCAGACAGAAGCAGGAGATAAAAGGCCAGCCTTTACTATTTTACTGACAGACTTGTGTCTGGCAGGGATTTGGATTTAATAGGAAGAGTGTGTATGTGGACTTTAAATAAATAGCTGTGCATGGTAGTACATGCCTGTGATCCCAGCACTCAAGAGACAGGCGTAGACCAAACATTTCAAGGGTAGCTTTCTTTCAGTGTATGGCTAACTAAAGGTCAGCCTAGGCTGCATAAAGAAACCTTCTGTTAAACAAAATTTTCCAAAATTTCTGGGTTGTTCGTTGTGATAGGGTGTGACTATATCACTAGTTGACCTCAAAGTTTACAAAGATTCGCCTTTCTCTGCTTCCCAGGTGCTGGAGTTAAAGGCACATGCCAACATGCCTGGGTTTGTTTGCTTATTTATTTTTATAAAATGTATTTATTTCATGTATATGAGTACACTGTAGCTGTGTTCAGACAGGTCAGAGGGCATCGGATCCCATTACAGGTGGTTGTGAGCCATCGTGTGGTTGCTGGGAATTGAACTCAGGACCTCTGGAAGAGTAGTCAGTGCTCTTTATCTGCTGAGCCATCTCTCCAGCCCCCTTATTTATTTTAAAGGCTTATTTTCTGTATTTGGGTGTTTTGTGTGCAGATAGATTTGTGAACCATATGTGATGGTCTGGTGTCTGGAGGTCAGAAGAGGGTCTTGAATATCCCAGGACTTGTAAGACTGGAGTTAACAGATAGTTAAGCTCCAGAGTGCTGGGAACCAAACCCTGGTTCTCAAAAAGCAGGCAGGGCTCTTAACCACTGCACCATCTTTCCAGCCCAGCTTTGGCATTTCTTGACCATAAGTGTAGCCTCTCATCCTTACCATTCCTGCCCTGTGCTGCAGTGATTGCCTTTGGCTGCATCCCAAGCAAGAAGTGGGCCAGAGTTTTCAGATGTCACACAGGCAACCCACCTAGCTTTAAGGAGCTTCTTGCTTTAAGAAGGCCCTATGCAAGTTGTGGGTCTCCAGAAGAATCAGAGTTGTTTCTGGGCAATGAGCCCCAGGCCATTCAACAAAATGAGTCAGTAAATTAAAGCAGAAATTTGGGTATAATTTAGGTTTAATATTAAGATGTCTGTTGGCTGCCCCTTTATCAGCCTTTGGCGTTGGGCTTGTCTGTCGGGATGTGCCCATCCTTCCCCTGATGCTATGATGTATGTGACGCTTGAAGTAGACAGATTTGGATTGGATGGAGAACATGTCTCTAGGATCTTCTGACTCCAGCCATTTAGATTCAAGTTGAGCATTTGTCAATGCCCAGCTCTTTGAAGTTAGAATGTGGGAAGAAACAGACTTTGAGGAAGAAATAGGGCTAAAAGTGTACCTCTGTGGTGCTGGGTAGGGTGTGTAAGGCTTTGGGTTCTGTTCTAGCACTGAGGGCAGGGGAAATAGGAAAATACCCTGTATCTGATAAGAGCTACTTTATTTTAGATAGTCTCATACAGCATAGGCTGGCCTTGAACTGACTGTGTAGTGATGATGACACTAAGCTTTTGGTCCTCCTGTCTTCACCTCTGAGCGCTAACATTCCTTGTGTACGTCACTCCACTCAGCCTTCATGCAGTTGAAACTAAGGCTTTGAATGTGAATGAGAGTGCTGTACAAACAGCCACTACTCTAGCCCCGCATAGGATTCAAAATACGCTTCTTCCTAGAAATTGGTATGGTGCTTTTAATTTTTAAAAAATATATATTGATTGTTACTAATTAGAAGACCTACTGTGTTTTAGTCACTGGGTTTTGAGTGATGAGTAATGGACCTAAGTCCCCTTAATGGAGTTCACCATCTATTGTGAGAAATAGACACTTCACAGAAAACTCATTAGCCTGCATCATTTCACTCTTCTACTCCGGGGACTTCTTGTGGTTCCTTTAATGTGTCTGAATTACTCAGTAAGTTATATTGTGATTTGTTTAGAAAAGAAAATCAGTCTATTTAAAGTATACTGCCTGGGTTTCTTTTTTTAAAAAAAAAAAAAGCAAAAAACAAAAAGCAGCTGCCACCTAAAGGAAGATTCAGTTGACCCTGGGGCTCGGGAGATAGTTTGGGGAAAGGGTATAGAACACTGAACTGAGCAGAAGGTAGTGTGAGGCAGGTTCCAGGTGAGACAGGCATCTAGACCTTGTATGAGTGCACCAGTCGCACTGTTCCCAGGGTCTGGGGCATGTGATGCAGACCCTCTACAAGTGAGACACACCTCAACCCATGTTTCTGATTTTAAATCTTGTTAATACATGAGAACCTGTTTGGAAGGCTTGTCAATGTAGACCAGCAGTGAGTTAGGTCTGCGGCAGGGCTGGGATCTAACACTGTAATCCCCCAGGTCTAGTCCCCATACCATGTGCATATAGGTAGCCGTACAACTGCATGTCTGTGGAGCTGGTCTTCTCCTGCCACCCTTATGTGGGTTCTCGATGAGCAGCGAGCACCTTTATGCACTGAGCTTATCTTGCTGCCCCAACCTATCTAGTTTTTGTTTGAGAGGAGTGTTTCACTGTGTAGTGCTGGCTGTCCTGGAGTTAGCTATGCAGTGTGATCTGGTTTTTAGCTCAGATCCTCCTGTTGATTGCTGGGATTAAAGATATATGCTAACAAACAACTTAATTTTTTTAAGTGAGGGAAGGTACTAGAAAGGAGCTAAATTGGGAACTCCATCCTTAAGCATAAGGACATGAGTTTGATCGACTTATCTGTGGGATAGTGTGCATTTATAATCCCAGTGCTGGGGAAACTGAGACAGGCAGATCCTCTGCTCAGGTCTCAGTGACAGAGTCTCTTAAAACAAGATGGAACATTTGTCTAGTACATGCATCAAACCCTGAGATTGATTCCACCGTGTCCTGCATCCCCGAGGCTACAATAGAGTAATATAATTGAAAATGAAAATTAGAGCTGGAGAGATGGCTCAGTGTTTAAAAGATTTAAGAGCGCTTGCTACTTTTCAGAGGACCCAATTTGGACCTAGCACCCAGATTGGCAGCTCACAACCATTTGTAGCTTGATCTTCAGGATTTGGTGCCCTCTCTTGGCCTGCTTGCATCCTGGCACAGAGGTTCACATAAACATATAAAATGTGAAAATGTAGAGAAATAGGTATATTCAACAGCTCCTAGAACATAATTTAGTGACTAGATGGAGAGAAACAAGATATATTAAGATTGTAGACTGAAACTGGACATGGTAGTGAGAGCAGGCCTTGGAGGTGGGAGGATCAAAGCTACAGTGAGACCTGGGCTGAAATGATGGTAGATATGGTAGGCAGTGTCTTACCAGAAGAAGCTGGGCTGGAGAGGTGGCTCAGCCTTGGTTCCTGGTGCTCATGTCTACCAGATCTAGGGGATCCAATGCCTCTGAATTCCTGAAGCACCTGCATTCAGGAGCAGGTACACAATCAAACGCACACATAATTTAAAGGATCTTTTCAAAAGTAGAATAACTTCTGTGTGTTTTTCTATGATATCAGGCCCCAGCCCAGTGTCTGAGGTAAGATGTGTCTCTATGGGTAACCCTGGCCTTTGGGGGCAGGCAGGACTTGTTTATAAGGTCAGAGAAGGTGGACCCCTGAACTTAAGATTGAACTTTCTTACTCCTTTTTAAACTCAAGCTTTTTCAGTTTGAGATAGCCCAAGCACTGTATTTTGAATGCTGGAAATGTTGGGGTGTGGTGGAGCATGCACATTGAAAGTAGTGACAGACAGACTTCTGAGTTCACGGCCAAGCTTGGTCTACATAGAATGTTCCCAGGTGGGGCTCTTGTCTGAAAACAAACAAGGGGCTGGATCTCAGCAGTGCTCTTCCATGCACTGACATGATAGTTCCCAGCCCTCTGTAAAGTACAGATCCAGGGGACCCAATACTTTGACACAGTCGTAAATGTAGGCAAAGCATCAGTGTACATAAAATAAAGTTAAATTTAAAAACCATAAATGTAGTGACAATTCTGGGATTTTGGTTTCTTTAAAAACACAAATGTAAGAATGTGTTGCCACTCTCGTGTGGGGGGGTGTGGGGGGGGATATGACACTGCTTCCCACTGTCCATGGCAGCTGACTGATTTGCTTTGTGCTCTAGCAGAGGTGTGGCTTTGCCAGTCACAGGTCGTTTCTGTGATTGTGTAACATTTGGAATTCTGGGAACTTTTCAGAGGGCATGTAAATGCTAGGGCTCAGAGAGGTGCGGTTGGTGGTGGTTCAGGAGGGTTGGTTGCCATTTCTTAGTTGTGTTCAAAGAAAAAAGAAATGAAATTCAGAGATCTCCACCTCCCCCACTCTCTCCAGTCTAGTATAAGATGAGAAGAGGTGGATGAGGTAGTGGGTGGAAAAGAGCCCACAAAGTAGCAGATACTAGCTGCACCTGAAAGCCAAGTAAGGCCTCAGATCCCTCTGCTCAGTCATTCACGGATGGGAGAGCCACTTAGGGTTTGAGATATAACCTCACTGCCAAGGAGAACTCATGGAGCCTGTGAGCTTTTCTCCTGCTCATCTGTGTGTACCCAGGAACCTGCCTACTGAATGCAGCCAGGGGGTTAGCTATGGACACCAAGGGTTGTAGGTACAAAGCCTGACCAGATGAAGCCCCCATCGGCTTCAAGTTCCTTAATCTTCTACTTTGTGTCTTTGCAGCTGTCAAAGGAGCCTGGATACCAGGAGCTACCTGCTGTAGAGAGACTGGCCTGGGGCACTTCCTGGGACATAGAAACCCAGGATTGGAGCTCAACAGTTGTGTTTCACCCCACCTCTTGATCTGATTTTCCCACAGAAAGCCAGCCAGTATCTTTAGCCCCAGATGGAGTCCTCAGAGCTTCAGGGGACTCATTGCTAACAGTTCTACCCACTCAAGACATTTTAGTAGGAGGGGCTGAGGTCTTAACTCGGTGTTTGAACACTTCACTTGCACATGTAAAGGACCTGGGTTCATTTTACCGTACAATAAACAAATGAATGCGTGAATAAATTAAATAAATAAAAATGGCTTTTAAAGAATTGAAAGGTAGCAGGCATGGTGACACCAGCATTTAGGAAGCAGAGACAGATGGATCCTGGAGTTCAAAGCCAGCCTGATCTACAGAGCAAGTTCTAGGACAGCCAGTTCTGCACAGAGAAACCTGTCTTGAAAGCCAAAACAGGGACTAAATCCCTGGTGTGGCTGTCTAGGTCAGAACACTCAGCTCCTGTGCTATTCCCAGTCTCTTGTTTTTGCTTAGCTTCAGTAGGATGTGCTGTAACACACTACTGTGTACACCCCACTGCCACACCTTTACTGGAACCTTTAGCCTGGGAGCCCTTGGACATGTCCAGAGGACTCCCAGAAAAGATAGTCACCCGCTTTGTAATACGAAGGAGAGTTGAGAATCCTTTACTTTAGGTAAGGCATCTTAAACTCGGCCTATGTCTTAGTGGTTAGCACTTGTCCACAAAGTCTTGAAGGGTGGGGCTGTTCTGCGTCACCTCTGTACTACATTTCTCTCAAGTATCTGCCTCTGCGAAGATTTCAATAAAGGTTTGGTCAAGTGATGGTGAATGGTTCTACTTAATAGCTTCTATCAGCTCTGGGAGAGAGCCAAGATCCCACTTACTAGTTACACTGAGCCAGTGGTCTACCCTCAGTTTTTCTCTTCAGAGATAGGTTAAGTCGTCTATAACCTCCAGGTACAAGATAGCCAATTGAGAGCCATAAGATTTTACAGCAAAGCTCGGAATTGAAGTGAAACATCGATTTAAATTTCAGTTTATTCCTTTTGTGTTTATCAAAGGCATGTTTTCAAGGAAGTATATGAGTGCACTGTCACTGTCTATCAGAGCATGTGTATTCCAATAAGTAAGCAAGCCCCACTGAATGAGAACCTGAGAAACAGTTTAAATCTGAAAAAACCGGGCCAGACAGAATACTGCTCAACATTCAAGTTTCTTCCTTTCTTTCAAGCTTATTTTTAGAAATTTCGTCACACAGCGTCCACCTCCATTACTGCTTAGTGCCCTAGGGATTGAGAGGTCTGACTTAGGGTGTTTGGCCTACCCACCCAGCTGCCCTGCTTGTCAGTCACCTGCAAGCTGAGAAGGATGACATCAGCTTTCCCCAAGCCTCTGGACTGCTCTGAGACATAAATATTTAAAAAGGGCCTTTCTCTAGCTGTTGCCAGGGTAACGGACTCTCAGGGGATAAGTGGGAGTGTGGAGGCAGGACTGGCTCTAGAAGGGTGGGTGTGAGGCCTGGCCACCAGCCAGGACTAAGCCGGGAAGGCTGTAGCTCTGCCTGCATTCCCTTCCTTCCTTGAGCCCTTTTGCTGTTTTGTTGCTTCCAGGCTCATCTCTGGGCTTGGATGCTGTTTGGTCTCAGGTAAGTTGCAATTTTCTGGGCCTTTGTTTTAATATCTCGTGGGGTTGGAGGAATCTCTGCTTAGTGCAGGTAAGTGGGAAAATTCGTAATGCTTTGTTAGTAAATCCTGGTGAAAGAAACAAGACCCCACTGCTGCTTTGTGAAGACAACCTCACTGGTCGTCTGGCTTCAAACTTGCCTCTATTTCCTGAATGCTGGAATTGCAGACATACGCTACCCCGGCTGTCCTATGTTGTCCTGATATAGGCTGGAATCCTAATACCACATGGATACTGCTCCCACATAATGACATTCTTCCCTCATAAAGTACTTCAACTACTGTGTGCACACATTTGAGAAGTAATGTTACATTGAAATAGTATCCTATTCTTTAGTTCAGGCTGGCCTTGAATCCTGGCTCAGGCTAAAGGTATTACTGATAATTTTTCTTTTGAGATAGTATCTCCCTTTCTGGCCTGGCCTGGCCTGGCTCTCACACACACAAATCTGTCTGCCTTTACCTCTCAAGTGCTCGAATCTAAGGTGTTCAGTACTGTGGCTGTTCCAAATACCTTTTTCCAAGTTTCTCAGGTCTAGCTAAACTATTTGGATATTACAAGGGATTTCAGTTTGGCATAGTAATTTCATAGCAGAGTTCATTGGTGTAGGAGCCTAAGATACAAACACACACATGGATACACACAGTTTAGAACATACCCCTGCCTGGTCGTCTCACTTTATCTTACACAGCACTCCCCAACCTCTCCTTAGCGTCTTGAGAAGGAAGCAAGACAGTAGTACACAGCTCTGAGCTCTGGCTTTGTTTCCCTGTTGCTTTGGGAACTCCTGTTTCTTTGTTTGTGGCTCCCTCTAGTGGGTTTTGATGGTAGGGAAGAAAGATCAGACAGAAGCCTGACATACCACTCAGAACAAAGTGTTGCATCCCAACTAATGACAGCCATCTGAATTCTCATATACTTTGTCTCTGCTATCTAGTCTTTGTTAGTCTTCACAACAGTGAGTAGGAATTAATCCTATTTTTCAGATCAGACAGGCTTGAAGACCTGGAATCAAAATCTTTGCAGCATTTAGGAGCCTCAAATGATTTTACCAATCTTTTTCTAGCTTCAATTATTGTCTTGGGCTTATTTTCCATTAATATAATAACATGCCCCAACAAAAGCAGGTAGGGAAGTCTCTCTCAGTTCTGATTGCAGACCATAGTAAAATCAATACAGTGGTAATTTGAAACCGCTAGTCACATCCATAGTCAAGAGCAGAGAGGACGGGTGCTTACACTCATCATCTCTTCAGTCTAGGACCCAAACTTCAGGGCATGAGTAAATGAGTCCTCCCTCTTTGTTGACATAATTAAGATAGTATAGGCCAACCTGATCTAGAAAATGCCTCATTGAAATTCTTCCCCTGTTATTCCAGGTTGTGTGTCAGGTTGACAAAACTAATCTCAATTATGCTCAAGCCTACTACTGGCTTACTTGAACCTTTGGGCTTTCTATTTTCCCTTCAGACTACAAGCCTATCAAAACAATATGAGGCCTGTGCTTATTTTAACTCGGTGTTCAGGCTGGGCATTTTAGTAGAAGCCTTTAATCCCAGCAGGGGTGGGGTGGATTTCTGAGGTTGGAGGCCAGCCAGGACTACAGACTGAAACCCAATCTCAAAGTTTTCAGGTGGCTTGCTTTATCATCTCTGTAGAACATAAAATGTGGAGACTTTGGCAAGAACATAGGTATGAGCTCTGGTGTATGGAAGAGCTAATCACACAAGGAATTAAAGTGGCCCAAGAGATCTGAACTGTCTTTGGGAGAGCAAATCACTTGGCAGCTGGGGTAGCTGCCGGTGACATTTCTTCAAAGTCTTTGCTTTCATCAGCCGCCACAAGGAGATCTCAAGATTCCTTCCTTGATAGTTGTAGCGTGTATGCCATGAAAACACCTCACTTTACCTGACTTGGATTGTGAATTTCCCTCAACTCAAGCCAGCCACTTGTCTGGAGCTTCAGGGCTGTCAGAATTGCCCACTGGAACTGCAAGAAGACTCAACCACAAATGGACTGAGCAAGGAAGAGAAATTTCCCAAGGGAGAATGGGCTTTCTTACTGGAAATAATGGATGTAGAGCAAGTGGTCATACAAAGCAGGTTGGGGGGCTGGAGAGATGGCTCAGCTGTTAAGAGCACTGACTGCTCTTCCAGAGGTCCTGAGTTCAATTCCCAGCAACCACATGGTGGCTCACAACCATGAGTAATGGGATCTAATGCACTCTTCTGGTGTATGTCTGAAGACAGCTATGGCGTTCTCACATAAATATAAATAAATCTTAAAAAAAAAAAAAAAGCAGGTTGGACCCACGGGTGCCCTTGCTGTCTTACACTGAGTTGTAGGTATGCCAAGTTGATTCAGTAAATCTTTCTTGGGAATTCACCATGTACAAGGTTTGCATTTTCTACATTACAGATTCATAGACATTCCCTACCAACTCCACATGCAGTTACCAGATTCAAGAGATGTTTCATCCCCATATAGGACAAGCACAGTTCAAACAAAAGATCATGCTAGAGATTAATCTCAGAGCCTTACGCACAACAGACACTGGACCATTGAACAAAGCCCCTGGACTATAGCAAACCTACTCATTTCTCAGAAAGCAGGTCTGACACACACACCTCTCCCAGGAAGTTGCTTTGATATTATATTCTGCCTTCCTCTAAGCTTGGTATAGTTCAATACATTATAGTTTCTTCATTAAGGTGTAGCAAATTGTTGTCTCTGTGTCCCCAGGATATAGCAGTAACTAAAAATATGGCTAGGTGTCTCACACACACAGTCCCAGGAATGTCCCATCTTTGGTATATGTCAGAGACCAGAGGAGAGCATCAGATCCCCTAAACTGGATGTATAGACAGTTGTGAGCTGAGTCCTCTATACTCAGCTAAGTTGTGCTAACCAGTGAGCCATCTCCCTGGCCCCTGTCCTTAAGGTTTATTTTTAACTTTGTGAGTGTGTTTGTGTGTGTGATATGAGAATAGGCAAAGAAGTGCTGGTGTCCTCAGACCAGAGAATCTCTTGTATCCTGATTAGGTTCCTATTGCTATGATTAACACCGCAACCAAAAGGAACATGGTAAAGAAAAGATTTCTTTCATTTTATAGTTATGGTCCATCATGAAGAAAAGTCAGCAGGAACCTGGAGTCAGGAACTGAAGCAGAGCCCATGGGAAGTAACAACTTGTTTCCCCAGGGCTTCCTCAGCTTGCTTTCTTATACATCCCAGGACCGGCTGCCAAGAGGTGGTATCACCTACAGTGGGCTGAGCCTTTCTACATCAATCAAGAATCAGTCAAGAGTTGGGCGGTGGTGGCGCAGGCCTTTAATCCCAGCATTTTCGAGGCAGAGGCAGGCAGATTTCTGAGTTCGAGGCCAGCCTGGTCTACAGAGGGAGTTCCAGGACAGCCAGGGCTACACAGAGAAACCCTGCCTTGAAAAAACAAAAAAAAAAAAAAAAAAAAAAAGTCAAGAAAATGCCTACATGCTTGCCTACAGGCCAATCTGATGGACATGGACGAAGTTGTCATTCCCACATTACCTACCCACTGTCATCCCCCTCCTCGTTACTTCTTAAACATTATCAGGCTGAGCGCCCTTGTGCTGTTCCTCTGTCTAGGATCTTCCCTCTCCCCCAGATATTTCCTCTAACTCAATGAAGCCTGCTTTCCTTCCCCATCCTATTCAAATGTGCATCTGGACACTTTCCTGGTTTCCATTTATCCAGCATTCTCTTCTAATATACTACAGAATTTACTAATTTTTATGTCTGTCTGCTCTTATAATTTAAGCTCTGTAGAAATCTATTAATATCTTCTAATTTGTTTGATTAATATGTGCCAAGCTTTATGATAACCAATGTCACAAGATGATTAAAATTGCTTATGAGGAGCCAGGTGTCGCACGCCTTTAATCCCAGCACTTGGGAGGCAGAGGCAGGTGGGTCTATCAATTCCAGGCCAGCCTGGTCTACAAAGTGAGTTCCAGGACAGCCAGGGCTACAAGAGAAACCCTGTCTAACAAAACAACAACAACAACAACAATAATATAAGGATTGCTTATGAGGAGGCTGGAAATATAGCTGAGTGGTAGAACACTTGCCTAGCATATGTGAGGCCCTAATTTTAATCCCTACCCTCACCTCCATAGATTGCTTATCAGTCTTGCAAGGGAAGAGATTGCTCTAACAGTAACAGTAGCTACTTGCTTCCTCTGTTAAGTGTTTGCCAAACATAACACAAGTACCATATGGATTGTGTCATTTAATCTTTCATGCCTACAAGATAAATCGTGCTTGCATTAGGTTTGATTTCCAGCCCTGCATAAGTCTGTCATAGTGGGAGTAATAATTCCGGACACTCTGCAGGATCAGAAATTCAAGGCCATCCTCTAATCCATAGCAAATTCAAGGACAGCTGGGGCTACCAGAGGCCCTGCCTGAAAAACCAAAATCAAAGGGCTAGCGAGATGGCTCAGCAAGTAAAGGTTCTTGTAACAAGCCTACATGTTAGAAGAAACCCGTACTCCTGCAGGTTGTCCTCCCAAGCCCACTGCTATGCGCATCCCTCCCCCGCACACCAAATTTGAAAATGTTAATAACCCTAATAGGTGGTTATTATTAATACCCAAGAACATTTCGAAATTTGAAAGTGGCAGGCACAGGCTCTAAGCTAAAGTGGTAGCACTGAAATGAACAGTGGAATAAACATGAGAAATGCATAGAGCTTAGGGTCAAAGATTGGTTAATAGAGTTTTGGAGGAAAATGGAAGTGACTCCTAGATTTTGACTGGGGTGGACCAAAGTACAATAAAACCGGAGAGCACTGAAAGCCCAGTTGGGGACACGCTGAGAATGAGGTGACTGTGTTGCACAAGAACAGGATTTCATTAGAAGCAGAAGAACGCTCTGGTGTCCTCCTCTAGCCAGAACAGGGTGAAGAAACACAGGAGGTGGGTTCGCCTCCTCCAGAATCTCTTAATCAGCAGCTGCAGGAAAGACGTGGGGAAAGGCAAGACAAAGAGCGCTGCCACAGCTTTTGTCCAAACGGCCCCTTTAAGAAGCGCGCTCCCGACTCCTAGCCCGCCTAGCATGCAAATTGAGCAGCCCGAGGGAGCGTGCGGCTGTTACCCGGCCCGGGCTGCGGCGGTTAGTCCTCTCTCGGCCGCCGTCGTCGCCTCCGACATATTGCCCGCAGGAGCTGCGGCGGCGAGCGGAGAGCGCCGGGGGAAGGAGATGGGTGAGCAGAGCTGGCTGGGCTCGTCCGGGGTCGCGGGATAGGGGGGTACTTGGCTGCTAACTGCCGCCCCACGCGGACCGGAGTCGCGGAGAGGGGGAGGGGAAGGGACGCGGCGCAGGCGGGACCCCGCCCCTCCGGTTCTGAGGGGGCGGGTCACTGCGTGGTAGGCGGGGCTTCCGAAAGGGAGAAGGCCCGGAGGGGCTCCGGCTTTTTCTTTGGGGCACTCAATTCTCCTAGTGCAGATGGGGGCCGGGCATCCTGGTGGGAGGGGCTGAGAGCGAAGGGTGCGGCTTTAGGCTTGTGGTCGCAGGTGTAGGAGAGAATCTTCTGGACTATAGAGGGCGGTGGGACCGGAGGGACACCTAACCCACCAAGGGAGTCCATTCTGATCCAGGCTTCTAGTCCCAGAGCGTTGCCGGGCTTGTGGGCGGGGTCTTTGGGTTGACAGTTGTGTGTGGGCGGGGTTTCTGGACTAGGGGCTTTATGTGGGTGCAGAGCTTCTAAAAGATAGTGATTGTGGGCAGAGTTCCTGGGCTGAGAGTGTGTGTGTGTGTAGGGTCGGGGGTGTTTCCAAATCAAATATCACAGTGTGTGAACAAAGCTTCCGGTCTGGGGGCTTGAAGTCAGGTCTTGGGACGTGCATATTTTGAAGAGCTGTCAGAAAACCTTCAGAGATAGGAAAACTTGGGTACAATGTGTATGAATGGAGGAGGCTACTGTGTTGCCATGAAGACGTTGAAGTTATAGCTTCGATTAAGGGTTTGGGAGCTATGTGCAGGATGCTGCCTGGGATCTTAGGGGAGACCACTAAGCTTAGGGATATAACTTTGTGAAATCTCAAGTTTTGGATTCACAGCCACGGCACTCTTTCTAAAGCCATCCTGACGTTAAGCTCAGGTCATTGAGTTAAATCTCTGAGCCCTGGAGGAAAAACTTATCTCAAACCTGACCAGATTGTAAGCTTCTGGAGACTCAAATCCAGATGAAATCCAGCAAATACCAGAGCTGAGCAGCTCAGGACTATGGTTCTGAAAATCTTACCTCACTGGTTCAGCAAACTAGAGTAAGGGAAATGGCATTAAAAACAACAGTCTGGTAGCACATGCCTGTCGTCCTAGCATTTGGAAGACTGAGGCAGGTGGATTATGTGTTTGAGGCTACTGGGTGCTACCTGGTGAGTTGCTAAAAAGTGAATCCACTGACCTTCCATTTTAGTGGGCAAGACAGCAAGCATGTTAGCATATAAGGTAATTCCAGAAGTGCTGGAGAGATTGCTTAGCAGTTGAGTGTTTTTACTTTTGCAGAGGGCTTAGTTTCAAAGCCTAGCAGCCACGTTGTGACTCACAGCCATCCCTAGCTCCAGCTCTGGGGACCTGAAGCTCTCTTCTGGCTTCTGTATGCATTAGGCACACATGTGGTGCACCTATATGTATGCAAGCAAAACGTTCATGCACAAGTTTTAAAAACTGCTTTTTAAAAAGATAATTTCAGAGAATGAATTCTGGAAAGAAATAGAAGGAGAGAGAGGAGGAGAACAACGCCTTCTATAGTGGCAGTAAGGGGGCTGGGAAAAGGCCCAGTGGATGAATTGCTTGCTGTGCAGTCTCGAGGCCCCAAGCTCGCTGGGCTGGTGTGGCAACCCACCTGTAATCAGTCCCAGTACCTGGCGAAGATGAATCCCTGGGGCAGATTGCTTAGTGAAATGGTGAGCTCTGAATTCAGAAAGAGCCCCTGCCTTGGTAATCAAAGAAGAGCACAAAGGAATAAGATATTGGCAGTTTAGTCCCAGCACTTGGGAGGGAGAAGCAAGCAGATCTCTGAGTTCCAGGCCAGCGTGGTCTACAGAGTGAAATCTAGGAAAGCCAGGGCTACACAGAGAAACCCTGTCTTGAAGAAACAAAAAAATTAAAAAAAAAAAAAAACAAAAAAAAGGATTGTGAAGCTGGAGTAGTGGCTCAGTGGTTAAGAGCACTGACTGCTCTTCTAAAGGGCCTGAGTTCAATTCCCAGCAACCATACAGTAGCTCACAACCATCTGTAGTAGGATTCAATGCCCTATTCTGGTGTGTCTGAAGACAGTGACAGTGTATACTCATATACATAAAATAAGTAAACCTAAAAAAAAAAAAAAATCCAAGTGTTGGGACGATACCTTAGTTCTGATTGTGTTTGCCACATGAGCGTGAGAGCTGAGTTTGATTGCCAGAAAAAGGTGGGCGTGGTGGCATGAGTTTGTAATCCCAGCACTGTGGAGACTGAGACCTGTGGATTGCTGGGGCTCACTGGCCAGCCAGCCTAACCTAATTGGCAAGTCCCAGGCCAATGAGAGATTCTGTTTGAAAGTGACAGGAACAAGGTCAAGGTAGAGAAAACTGTGAAGACCTGCTGACCCAGTCCCTGAGCCCAACTTTACATGCATGGTGTACAGCACACACAAGAGATGACAAGTGTGCTTACTAGAGAGAGAGGGGTCATGGATACCTGGAGCACTGAGTAGGGTGGGGCCCAGGCAGAGAGTAGCAGGTGATGAAGAAGCAGGCAGCAGCTGCTTTATAGGCTCCTGGGAGGTTTGAATAAGAAAATGAAGTACATGAGCTCAAGGCTAGCCCTGTCAACATAGCAAGGTCCAGGATAGCCAGGCTTACATAAAGAGACCCTGTCTCAAAAAACAACAGAAGAAGGAAGGAAGAAAGAAAGAAAATGAAATACCAGTTAACCAAGATAGCACACCATCATCCTACAGGAGGACGAAGAGGTCCCAACAGGACATCTTACTATCGAAACCCGCTCTGTGAGCCAGGATCATCAGGGGCCTCTGGTGGAGGCCACTCTTCTAGTGCATCAGTGAGCAGCGTCCGTTCTCGAAGCAGGTAAGCCGCCTCTGTGTCTCACCCCTTCCTGTTGTAGTGTGGATCAAGATGTCCCTTACTGGATTTTAGGACATACTATCCTACATGCCTGGTGGGGCTGGAGGGGACCAGAGTGAGCTCTGAGGTTGGTCACCCGGAGAGATGCCATGAGATCTACAGAAGTAACTACAGCCCTTGCTCCAGTTGGGGCTCTACTGATCTACTGATGGCTTTCATGGGTTGGCACCTGCCCCTGGCCCTCCTTTTCTGTATTTGTAAAGCAAGCCTAGTAATTCCCTCCTGGGAAGTATGGGAAGACCTGACTACCATCAGGAGAGGAAAAGCTCTTCTCTTTCACTCCTTTTGCCGACCAGGCAAGATGAGGAAGACTTCATTCTTTGGGGCTTTTTTACATCCTTTTCTGATGTAATACAGCATCATGGGCTCTAGAAGCTTTCCCTGGTCAGGCTCCTAGGTTAGCTCCTGATGTTACTATTTTCCACCTCCAGGACTACTTCTGGGACAGGCCTCTCCAGCCCTCCCCTGGCTGCCCAGACGGTCGTGCCTCTTCAGCATTGCAAGATCCCCGAGCTGCCAGTCCAGGCCAGCATTCTGTTTGAGCTCCAGCTCTTCTTCTGTCAGCTCATAGCCCTGTTTGTGCACTATATCAACATCTATAAGACCGTCTGGTGGTATCCACCCTCACACCCACCCTCCCACACGTCCCTGGTAGGTGCTCAAACAGCGCTTGTGTGCATGTGTCCATGTGTGTGTGTGTCCGTACGTGCATGTGCAGCAGAGGAAAGAGGAAACTGACAGCTCTTAACTTTTTAGCATGCTTAGGACTACACTGGGCATTGTAGAGGCAGCAGAGTTGATTCTGACAGGATTGATCCTAAGTCTTGTCTGAGAGTCATGGAAATGTAAGCATGTTTTCAGGGGTGGACAGAGGAAGAGGTTCAGGGACAGGGACATGGTGTTTGAGCAAGAGTGCTCACACACACTCTCTTATCCCCAGGGACTGTCCCACTTCCCTTCTCTGGGTCCTGTTCTACTCCTCTAGGTAATTTCCTGGCCTGAGTCAGCTGGAGGCCAATGAAGGTCAGAGAATGGGGACAGTCTCTGTGGACAGGACTGGGCAGGGGGGGATAGAGGGTACAATAAAAGCCTGTGTATGAAGAAGGAGCCCGTGTGACCCCCAGGCCTCTGCCCCCTGACAGAACTTCCACCTGATCGACTTCAACTTGCTGATGGTGACCACCATTGTTCTGGGCCGCCGCTTCATTGGGTCCATCGTGAAGGAGGTGATTGGGTCTAGAGGCTGGCCAGGGGCTTTGGGATTCCCCTTCTCCCCCCACCCCCCCATGCCAAGGAGACATACCTAGCCCTTAGCCCTAAGGCATTTCCTTTAAGCTCCTTGTGGACTTAATTTGACAAACATTTCTGGTATCCCATTGGCACCAGGAAGGTGGACTTTACCAGAATCTTCCCAGGCTGTTGTGCACCTTTCTCTGGGTGGGATTAAAGGCGATGTTTGGTGGGATTTGTGAATAGCTCCTGTGGCCTCCATCCAAGGCCCCACCCTGTCATATCTCACCCCAACCCAGGCTTCTCAGAGGGGGAAGGTCTCCCTCTTCCGCTCCATCCTGCTGTTCCTCACCCGCTTCACCGTTCTCACGGCAACAGGCTGGAGTCTGTGCCGGTCCCTCATCCACCTCTTCAGGACCTACTCCTTCCTCAACCTCCTGTTCCTCTGCTATCCGTGAGTACCCTCACCTCACCCCTAGCACCTGACACTTGATTCTGCCCTTTTTATGGCTGGGTTATCAGGCCTCCTTGGCTGGAAGACTCACAGGCAGACAGGCAGCCACAGTAACCTCTCACAGTGTCTGCTGATATCTCCTGAGATCAGGATGATTAGGGTTTGTTTTTTGTTTTTGTTTTTTTTTTTTAATAGAAGAAATGGAAGTGGTGTAAGCTACTCCATCTCCACTGATGGAAGGCTGGAAAGGGATTCAGATTTGAAAATAACCCAGGGGACATTTGCAAGTGGGAATGTGTGGGCTTGCTGCATCTCTTTTCCTTTCCTTTCTGTTGCTGTTGTTTGTTAGTTTTGAATTCATGTTCCTTCTGTATCTCCCCTCCTCCCCTTCCTCCTTCTGTCCCTTTCCCCTGAGTGTTTATGAAATCTCTTGGGGCTTTTCACGTCTTTGTTTACATGTCTTTGTGTATGTATGACACACATCTGTGTGTATACATACATGTCTGCATGTGTGCTTGTCTCCGTGTCTGCTTAGCTTGCTCACCTGCCTCACCAGAGACTTGATTATTCAAGATGGAGAGCCCAGAACTGCCCTTTTCTGGTCCAGAATCAAGAAGGCTCCTGTCCTGGCTACCTGGGCATTAACAGTTACTTCCCAACCTTGCCTTTTCTGATTCCCAGACTTCCTCAGGATGGATCAGTTCTAGCTCTTGGAAAGCGTCAGAGCTGGGCCCTCTGCTTTCCTACCCTGCAAGACTAAGAACATGCTGGTTCGGGGCTCTCATACCTGCTTTATAAGTAGGGGTTTTCTGAGTTTAAAAATTACCGGCTTGGTGGTGGTTGTGGTGCACGCCTTTAATACCAGCATTTGGGAGACAGAGGCAGGTGGATCTCTTGAGTTTGAGGCCAGCCTGGTCTACAGAGCAAGTTCCAGAAAGCCGGGGCTACACTGAGAAAACCTGTCTCCAAAAAAACCCAAATCAACAACAACAAAAATTATATATAGGATCATATGAGGCTATTCTCCTATCCCTATTGCTATGAAAAATATCTAAACTCTGTGGTTATTTACAGAAAATCCTGGGATGGCTAGAGAGATGGCTCAGTGGTTAAGAGCACAGAATACTCTCCTAGAGGTCCTGAGTTCATTTCCCAGGAACCACATCATGGCTCACAACCATTTGTAATGGGATCTAATGCTGAAGACTGCAACAGTGTATTCGCATCCATAAAATAAATAAATAAATCTTAAAAAGAAAGAAAATCCCAGTATGTTATATTAACATGTAGTATGATATGATATCCCAGTATGTTATATTAACATGTAGTATGATATGAATATATTTTATTCAAAAGTGTGGTGATGGGCATGGGGGCACACACTAGTAACCCTAACCCTTAGGAGGTAGACGGAAGAACATCAAGAGTTCAAGGTTACCTTCAGCTCTACAGTGAGTTGGAGCCAAAACCCAAACCAAACCAAATCAGTGCAGCTTCTGTTGAGGGGTGGGGCTGTGAAATGCACCCGCTCTTAGGTTTTATTGTCAATACCACAAAAACAGAAAAACAACAAATAGACTTTTATAGAGTTAAATAAGAGGGTGTCAGTCACATAAGTAAAATCTAGAAGAGGTAGAGTGTTTGCCCAGCATGTAGGAAGTTCTGGGTTGAGGTCCCCAACGCCACACACACCGGGCACGATGGCTCTGAGATGCCTCCCTCGGTGGAGGCAGCAGGATCAGCTTCAAGCTTAGCCTTGGCTACATACCAGATTCAAGTCCAGGCTAGTATATAGAAAACTTCTCTCTTGAGGTCTGGGGTGATGGCTCAGTGGTTAAGAACACTTATTGCCCTTTGCAGAGGACTGAGGGTTTAGTTTCTTTTTCTTTTTTTCTTTCTTTCTTTTTTTTTTTTCGAGACAGGGTTTCTCTGTGTAGTCCTGGCTGTCCTGGAACTTACTCTGTAGACTAGGCTGGCCTTGAACTCAGAAATCCACCTGCCTCTGCCTTCTGAGTGCTGAGATTAAAGGCGTGTGCCACCACTGCCCAGTGAGGATTTAGTTTCTAACACCCACATGGCAGCTCAGAACTGTCTTAATTCCAATCCCAAGGGCTCTGACACCCTCTTCCTACCTCCACGGGCTGACACCCTCTTCCTAACTTCAGAGCCTTTTATGCACATATGTTTATGCAGGCAAAATACTCATATATATAAAGATATATATATATATATATGTATAAAATATCCCCCCCACCTGCCACAGAGTTTCTTTGCATAGCCCTGGCTGTTCTGGGGGTGGCTTTGAACTCAGAGATCTGTCTGCCCCTGCCTCCTGAGTGCTGGGATTAAAGGCATGGGCCATCATTGCCTGGCAGTAACTAGTAACTAGTGAGCAGTGAGGTAGGTGCTCATTGTCAGACTGTGTGCTTCCATAGGCCAAAAAGTTGATGGTCTGTCATCAGGGTGGTACCCGTGCGTCAGAGGCTTCAGCTCTCATGCTTCATTCAGTTGCACCTGGGACTCTGGAGTGCTGGGCTGGAAGAAGTGAGTGGGAAGCAAAGACCTGACTAATGTAGTTTGTAGCATCTTTAACCCACTTCAGTCTTGCTTACTTACATTTCTAGCTGAATGCTCTCTGAGGTAACTCCGGGAAGATAAGCTGCTGGCTGCAGGGCACCATCCCATAATATAATCATATATTGTACAGTTGAGTAGCCACCAACTACCCTGGTTACAGAGCCTAAAGGCCACCTCCTCTGAAGCATGCTGTGCTCTAAGTGTAAAATACACAGCAGATTCTGAAGACTGCCTTCAAGCAAAGACAGACAGACATCTCCGTAGTAAACCTAAACCCTCAGGTGCTGAAACAACTGTGTTTTCTGTGCACTGAAATGGGAAAATGGAATATCAAAACCATTTTCTCTCAGTGTGGCTACTTATAAAATTTAAACTGCCTGTGTAACCCTTACATTTCTGCTGCAAAGCTCTGCTGCAGACTGGCTTCTTCACCTGTCATCCTGTCTCTGTCTGCTTTCCAAATCGGTCAAGATCATCTGTGTGCCACTGGGCTTGTTTTATCATTTTGGTTTTTGGTGATTTAGATTTCTTTTCTACTTTTTTTTGTTTGTTTGTTTTTCGAGACAGGGTTTCTCTGTGTAGCCCTGGCTGTCCTGGAACTCCCTCTGTAGACCAGGCTGGCCTTGAACTCAGAAATCCGCCTGCCTCTGCCTCCCAAGTGCTGGGATTAAAGGCGTGCGCCACCACTGCCCGGCCATCTACTTTTTTTTAAAGACTTATTTATATTATGTATGTATGCTCTATCTGAAAGTACACCTAACATTCGAGAAGGGGGCATCAGATCCATCGCAGATGGCTGCGAGCCACCATGTGGCTGCTGGGAATTGAACTCAGGACCGCTGGAAGAGCTGTCAGTGCTCTTAACCGCTGAGCCGTCTCTCAAGCCCTGTTTTCTATTATTTTTGTTTAATTTTGTGTATGGGTGTATGTGTGCTTGTGTGTGAGCGCCCATGCGTGCGCATGTGCCTGAGTGTACAGGAGTGCATCATATACATGTAAGAGCCTTCAATTTTCAGAGAAGGGCATTGGATCCCCTAGAATTGGAGTTACAGGAAGTTGTGTGCTCTTCATGTGAATATTGAGAACTGAACCTGGCTCCTCTGCAAGAGCAGTAAGCAGTCTAACCACTGAGCCATCTCTGTAGTTCTATTTCTACTTTAATTTTTAAAAATGATGTTGATTTCTATGATTGCATATGTATATGTGTGCTGTGGTGCACATGTTGATTTCTATGATTGCGTATGTATGTGTGTGCTATGGTGCACATGTTGATTTCTATGATGGCATACGTATGTGTGTGCTATGGTGCACATGTTGATTTCTATGATTGCGTATGTATGTGTGTGCTGT
>JADRCH010000211.1:2684982-2714042 GCA_019843965.1 Rhynchomys soricoides | reverse complement strand
TGTGTGTGTGCTGTGGTGCACATGTTGATTTCTATGATGGCGTATGTATGTGTGTGTGCTGTGGTGCACATGTGGATGTCAAAAGATAGCTTTTTCCTCCCACCATGTGGGTTCCAGGCATCGAGTCAGGTTGTCGGGCTTGGTGGCAAGCACTTTACTTGCTCAGCCATGTCTCTGGCTTTTACCCACTTTTTTGATATATTACCTACTTGTCATCTCTGAAGGATTATGTCCAGGACATCCTACATGCACCAAAACCCAAGAACCTATGTGTATGATGATGTAGCAATGATAACCAGTTAAAGCATATTTTCCTGTATACCACATTGTAGAGAGTACCTTTAATACCTAATACAGGGTAAATGCTATGTAAAAAGTTGCTACCTCAAATAAAGCTGCTAACTGTTATTTTAGAGATACACACCAATGGGAAAACTATACACGTTCAATGCAGACACAGACAACAATCATTATAGGCTTATGTATTGAGTGCACATCGTCAAGAAGGTAACATTATTTCTGTGCCCAGTAGCACATGCCTGTAACCCGAGCACTTAGGAGGCGCAGACAGGGAGGTCTTGAATTTGAGAATTGCACATAGCACCTTAAGGATGAGGCTAAGTCTGGGTTACATAGTCAGACCCTGTCTCCAAAACAACGTTAGCTTGTGCTCCTTACATATGCAGATTGTTACATTCTTTCAGGTTATGGGACCCATTTAGTTTGCCCTCAGAGTCCAAGCCACACACTCCACAGTCCCTTGACTACATCTTCCTAACCCCACTTGGGTGCTGCGTAAGGGACAGGTGTATACTGGTCAAGGATCTATTTCAGCTCCTGGCATGTAACAGACAGAGAAAAAGTATTTGTTGTTACTGTGCACCCCTGCAACGTGACAAACATTATCTTACACATGTACCCAGTTACACAACCTAGAGCTATTTTTGTAACATTGTGTTATACTTTGTTTGAGACAAGGTCTCAATATATAGCTCAGGACGGCCTAGAACCCATGATTTTCTTGCCTCACCCTCCCAGGTTTTGAAATTACTAGCACATGCTACCATGTCCACCTTATGCTGTTTTTGTCTGCTCGTTTTTGTTTGTTGAGTTAGGATTTCTCTGTGAAGCCCTGGCTGTCCTAGAACTTACTCTGTAGACCAGGCTGGCCTCGAAGTCAGAGATCCGCCTGCCTTTGCCTCCCATGTCCTGGGATTAAAGGTGTGTGCCACCGTGCCTGTTCCCCATCTTTGGCTTTTAATTGATTGGAGGTGTTTCATGCTTTATTTTGTTGTTTTCTGTCTTAATTTATTTGGTCCCAGACAGCTCTAGGTCTAAACCTATGCTCTGTTTCTTCTGTAACTAATTGTATAATCCTTGAGAACTAACTACACTGCTCTGACCTACAGCTTCCGTGAGAAAAGTGTAAAGTCATAGCACCTAATGCCTGCTATGCTTCTAAGAAAGAAGAGGTTTCATGTAGAAGACTTAGCCTGGATCATAGACTGTGCCCAATAAGTGTGGGTTGCCATGGTGATTGTTAGTTATCACCATGCAGGAAAGACCTTACCTCTTGCTTCCTACTGTATCCTTAGTTCCAGTGTGCACTCGATACTAAGACATGTTTTGAACCATTGACTTGGATGGAAAGGTGGAGGGACAGGAGGGTGGGATGGGAGGGTTGAAGTCCAGAAGGGAAGTCAGAGCTGTCCCCCACCCCTGGGTTGAGGGTTGAGATTCTGACCTGAGGATAGGCCTGGCCTCTCACCTCTGTCTTCCACAGCAGGTTTGGGATGTACATTCCATTCCTGCAGTTGAACTATGATCTTCGCAAGACGAACCTCTTCACCCACATGGCCTCCATGGGACCCCGAGAGGCAGTCAGTGGCCTGGCAAGGAGTCGGGACTACTTTCTGACACTGCGGGAGACTTGGAAGCAGCACACACGACAGCTATATGGCCCAGAAGCCATGCCCACCCACGCCTGCTGCCTGTCACCCAGCCTCATTCGAAATGAAGTTGAGTTCCTCAAAATGGACTTCAATTGGCGAATGAAGGAAGTACTTGTCAGCTCCATGCTGAGTGCCTATTATGTGGCCTTTGTACCTGTTTGGTTTGTGAAGGTACATAGCTCAACACAAGCCAAGCGGCTTGCTGCTCCCCTGTCCCCAGCCTTCCTACTTGTATAAGTAACTGTCCTGGGGTTTTTGTTGTTTATTATTGTTATTTTTGTTTTTTAGGTGTGTCTCTGTGTGTGTGTGTGTCTGTGTTTATGTGTGTATGTATGTCTCTGTGTGTGTCTGTGAGAGTGTGTGTGTGTGTGTGTGTGTGTGTACATATAGGTGGAAGCCAGACATTGCTATTGTGTGTGTTCCTCAGTTACTCTCCACATTATTTCTGTCACTGAGTCTGGAGCTTGCTGATTGGGCTAGACCCAGAGATCTCCCTGTCTCTGCTTTCCCAGTGCTGGACACACAGGTGCCCTCACACCCAGCTTTGTTACATATGTTCTGAGCAGTAGAGCTGAGGTCCTCGTGCTTGTGCATCAAGCACTTTACCATCCGAGTCATCTCCGCAGCCTCATCGCTGCCAGTTGTGATAGGAGTTCTCCTGGAGATGTGAGTACAGAGGACAAGGTTCCCTGAAAGGGGGTGACCCATCCAAGGACTCCTGATCAATGGAAGCGACTTCATATGTCAGTGGCTACTTTTACACAGGTCTAGGAATGTCCTATTTTGCCACTGATTAAAGAAACCAGTACCTGGGCAGGAGGGATGGTTCAGCAGTTAAGAGCATTAGCTATTCCTGCAGTGGACCAGGTTCCCAGCACCCACATGGTGTGTAACTTTAGTTCCTGAGGTTCTGCCACCCTCTTCTGGCCTCTGCAGATACTGCTGCATGTGGTATACGCACGCACGCACGCATGCACGCACGTACGCAGGCAGGCAGGCAGAGTATTCATATATGAAAGAAAGAAATCTTGAAAGAAAGAAACCGGGAGTCATTGGATCTGAAAGACCTCAAGAGCTTATTCTCTTTAACTTTCTTTAGCTGCAGTAGACTTGAAACCTTGCTCCAGGATGCACTCTGCCTGCCCGCCCCCCCCCCTTGTGTGTGTGTGTGTGTGTGTGTGTGTGTGTGTGTGTGAGTATAGGCATGTACATGCTGTGGCATGTATGTCGAAGGCAGCAGACACCTTAGGAGGGTTTTGTCACTTCCACAGTCTGGCAGTCTGGATCCTGGAGATTGATGTTGTCAGGACTGAAAGCAGGTGCCTTTACTTCCTGAACCGTCTCTCAGACCCCAGGATAAACTTTAAACGAATGGAAGTTAGAGGCTGGAGAGATGGCTAGGCCACTGGCTGGGCCTGGCAGTGGTGGTGCACGCCTTTAATCCCAGCACTTGGGAGGCAGAGGCAGGTGGATTTCTGAGTTTGAGGCCAGCCTGGTCTACAGAGTGAGTTCCAGGACAGCTTGGGCTACACAGAGAAACCCTGTCTCAAATAAATAAATAAATAAATAAATAAATAAATAAATAAATAATCAATCAAAAAACCAGGACAGCTTGGGCTACACAGAGAAACCCTGTCTCAAATAAATAAATAAATAAATAAATAAATAAATAATCAATCAAAAAACCAGGACAGCTTGGGCTACACAGAGAAACCCTGTCTCAAATAAATAAATAAATAAATAAATAAATAAATAATCAAAAAACCAGGACAGCTTGGGCTACACAGAGAAACCCTTTCTCAAATAAATAATCGAAAAACCAAAAAGAAAAAAGAGAGAGAGAGAGAGAGAGCACTGGCTGCTTTTTCAGAGGCCCAGTTCCCAGCACCCACATGGCAGTTCATAACTATCTTTTTTTTCTTTCTTTCTTTTTTTTTTTTTTTTTTTTTTTTTTTTTTTGGTGTTTCGAGACAGGGTTTCTCTGTGTAGCCCTGGCTGTCCTGGAACTCATTCTGTAGACCAAGCTGGCCTTGAACTCAGAAATCTACCTGCCTCTGCCTTCCAAGTGCTGGGATTAAAGGTGTGTGCCACCACTGCCTGGCTCATAAGTATCTTTAAATCTAGTTTCAAGGGACCCAGTGCCTTCTGGTCTCTGTAGGCACTGCTTGCACATGGTACAGACATACATGGAGGCAAAACACTCATTTACATCACATAAGATATTATTTTCTTTAATGTGTATGGGTGTTTTTGCCTACATCTATTGGTCTGTGCACCATTTCTGTGCCTGGTGCCCTCAGAGGCCAGAATAGGGTGTTAGATTCCACAGAACAAATGCTATAGATGGGTGTAAGTCACCAACCATATCAGTGCTGAGAGTTGAACTCAGGTCCTCTGGAAGAGCAACAGCCAGTGCTCTTAAGCACTGAGCCACATCTCTACCCCATATAAAATACTTTTTAACAAATTTGGCTGTTGAGAGGACTCTTTCTGCAGAGAGCTTTGATATGTACTCAGATCTCTTTATGCCTGGGTTGTCGGTGGTTCCTCTGACCCTCATCTAATTCACAAGGAAAGGAAAAGAATAGGCAAGTTAAATGATTTGCCAAAAGTCAAATAGTTCATGGTTAATGTGCAACAGAGGCAAGAGTGACCCACTCCTTCTGATGCTCACGCATGCTCTAGCCTGGAACAGGGCACAGGAGAGCAGTTTTCGCCATAAGACATCTGTCTGGTGGGCACAGGGTCCAAGCTGCCCTTTTGCAATGTGTAATTGTTGGTTCCAGGTGGTCTTGAAATCTTCCCAGTACTCTCCTAGCGTCTAGGTAGAATCAGGGAGTGGGGTGGGAGTAGGCCGTTGTGGACATCCTGAGCCTGACCCACCTCCTGCTCTCCCCAGAATACGCATTATTATGACAAGCGTTGGTCCTGTGAGCTCTTCCTGCTGGTGTCCATCAGTACATCTGTGATCCTCATGCAGCACCTGCTTCCTGCCAGCTACTGTGACCTGCTGCACAAAGCTGCTGCCCACCTGGGCTGCTGGCAGAAAGTGGACCCGGCTCTGTGCTCCAATGTACTGCAGCACCCGTGAGTTGTCCCACCCTGCTCTGCCTAACCAGCTCCAGTTCCTTTGGTCAGGGTATGGAGTCACTTGCCCTCCTGCTCCTTAACTCATTCAGTTGGCCAGCAAACTTGTCTTACATAGTTGGACATGTGTCAAGAGTGTGATGGGGCTCTGGATAGACCTGTTGTGTGTCCTTGGGGAGCTTGCACGTGTACCTGCTGTGAGAGAGGGATCGGTGATTCTGCCCAGCGATCCACCCATCTCATTAGCTCCCTGTTGTCCACTGACTGACTGACTGACTGATTGCTCATGCATGCAGTCATTCCTCACTCCTGTCACATGCTCACGGAGTTCCTCAACCATTTCATTTCCCATTCCTTCAGGAGTCACTCTCTTCAGCCTGGGAGCTCTGTGTCAGGCAGACGAGCTTACTCTTTGACTCTGAGCTGTAGAGGACTTTATAAACAGTAGAAAGAGCTGGGCAGTGGTGGCGCACACCTTTAATCCCAGCACTTGGGAGGTAGAGGCAGGTGGATTTCTGAGTTCGAGGCCAGCCTGGTCTACAGAGGGAGTTCCAGGACAGCCAGGGCTACACAGAGAAACCCTGTCTCAAAAAAAACAAACACAAAAAAAAACAGTAGAAAGAATCTTCCAGTGTGTGCTTGTCAAGACCTCAGTCAGAACAAGCGTGGTTCTCTGTTGGCTCATGGTAGACCCTGTCCATGGAGGGAGAGCTACAGAAGTGAGTGATCTCATTAATAGGTTCGAATAGTGGTGGGGAAAGATAGCCATGTAAAAGTTAGTTCTGACAATGAGGCAGAAGGCCTAGCTATGGAGCACAGGCGCCCTGAGGTGCTGGGCGGGCCCTCCTTTAGCCCCCTTGTTGTTTGCCAGTCAGTGCCTATCACTTGTATAAGTCTTCAGCAGAATCATTTTCCTGATTCTACCAACCATCCCTCATTGAAGGTTCTCATATCTGAGTCAGAAGCCAGCCAAGAGCAGGCCTCTTGGGCAGACAGTCTTGTAGAGGGAGGCCAACCAGAGTGCAAGCCCAGGTGCCCTTGGGTTGATGTTACTGTCAATCAAGGTCCTTCCCATGCTGTTGAGAGAAACAACCGACCTTTCTGAATTGGCTCTGCTCAGCCTCAGGCACTGGAAGGAAGCAGGAGTACAAAGATGGAATAAATGCAGCTGGATGTGGTGGTGCACGCCTGTAATCCCAGCACTTGGGAGGCAGAGGAAGGTGCATCTTTGAAGTCAAGGCCAGCCTGGTCTACAGAGTGAATTCCAGGACAGCCAGGGCTACACAGAGAAATCTTGGCTCAAAAACACAAAATTGTGTGCCTCACTCCGGCCCTTGACTAAGATTGCAGCCTTTTACAGAGCGTCCAGGCTGATGGGCTGGGACCTGGGAGCCTTTAGGTTTTTTCTGCATCCCAACACATTGCCTCTGGCCAGAGCGGGTCTCTTTGGGTTCTCTGCTTTATGCCCTTCCACGTCTATCCTTTCCCCACGATGCACTGGAATGTTCTTTCTAGCCTCTCTTGTTTCCTGACCATCTAGAAGAACCAGATGTCCTCCTTGGTAACGGAGCTTCCATTCAGTGTCCCGCCCACACTGCATTCTCTTCCCTAGCTGCCTTCTGTTGCTTTGTCTCCTGCTGTTCATCCCAGGTCTAAATGCCTCTGGAAATCATGGCTCCTGCCTGGGTAGCACTCAGCTCTCTCCCCTCTTCCACCAGAGTGCCTGGCTGGGTTTTGGGGACTTTTTTTTTTAAATTGTTTAGATTGGTTTATTTTATGGTTATGAGTGCTTTGACGGCATGCCTGGTGACCACAGAGGCCAAAAAGAGGCTGTCAAAACCACCTGGAACTGGAGTAACACTGGTTGTGAGCCACCTCATGGGTGTTGGGAATTGAACCCAGGCCCTCTGCAAGAAGCAAGAGTGTTCTTAACTGCTGAGCCATTTCTCTAGCCCTGTCTTATTTTTTTAAAGGTAAAATTTACATAAAGTAAAATATGCTATACAAACTACAAATTTTATAATTCTTTCAGGGCTTTTTGGCTTTATTTTTTTCAGTGTTTGGTTTTTGGGGTTTTTTTTGTTTTTGTTTTGTTTTTGAGACAGGGTTTCTCTGTATAGCCCTTGTTTTCCTAGAAGCTCTTCTGTAGACCAGGTTGGCCTCAGAGATCTTCATGCCTCTACCTCCCAAGAGCTGGGATTAAAGGGATGCACCCCCCTGCCCAGCTCATGTGCTGGACTTTCTGCCAAAAGTTAAAAGTGACAGGGAGACTTCTAATATAGTTCAAAGCTTATGCCTTTTGCTGGAGCAGTCTCCCAGCTACTGTTTAACTTAATCAGACTATTCTAGCCTGTGACCCACCATGGGGCTAGTTCTTTTCCTCCCTGATGTGCTCCAGTCCATTCCATGGCTGTTCCCTTTAGTGTCCACTGTGTGTGTGTGTGTGTGTGTGTGTGTGTGTGTGTGTGTGTGTGTGTACTTTTCATGCACACCAGAAGAGGGCATCGGATCACATTACAGATGGTTGTGAGTCACAATGTGGTTGTTGGGGATTGAACTCAGGACCTCTGGAAGAGCAGCCAGTGCTCTTAACTGCTGAGCTCTCTCGCCAGTTTCCCCCCTTCCCCCCCTCACTGTGTCCACTTTTGATTCTTCCTTCTGCTTATATCCTCTGTGTCACTCTGCCTAGAAGTTCCTCTGTCATACTTTCTGCCCCAGCTATTGGTTATTAGCTCTTAATTACAAGCAATCAGCATTGAGACAACACCCGATACATCTCTTAGACATCTTTAGGCAGATAAGGACAAACATTTACAAGATAGAAACACAAAATAAAAAATAGAGAATAGAAAGCGTGGTGATGAGAATACAAAGTCCCGCCATGGCCGAGCTCTACCAGGACAGAATCAACAACTGAAATCCAGAGACACAGCTTAATAGAATTCGAGGAAGGTCATCCCAACATCTCCCCTTGTAGTTCAAGAAATATCTTTATCATCAGTAAGCTATCTACAATAACAATTATGAGATCTATCAGGTGAGATGTACATTCACAGTGTCTAGTCCGTTTGTATCTGACAACCTTGGGGACGTTTTCACCGTCTTACCTTGGGGAGTCCAGAGTCTGTACCTGAATCACTTTCTTACCACTTCAGCTTTCACCCCTCTGACCTTTATAACTTGCATTTGCTCCTTAAAGCCTCTTCTTAGATCCTAAACAACTCAAGCTTTTATCTTTAACATTTAACAACAAAACCTATAAAACTATTTTTTTGTTTTGTTTTTATTTATTTATTTTTTCTGAGACAGGGTTTCTCTGTGTAGCCCTGGCTGTCCTGGAACTCACTCTATAGACCAGACTGGCCTCGAACTCAGAAATCCACTTGCCTCTGCCTCCCGAGTGCTGGGATTAAAGGCGTGCGCCACCACTGCCTGGCTTTTTAAAAAACGTGTAGCCCAGGCTGGCCTTGAACGCGTGATCCTCCTGCCTCTGCCTCCTTCAACAAATCCTACCGGCGTGCGCCACCGCAACCAACTCTATAAAACTATTAACTGTCTAGTCTTCAACTCCATTAGAGACCTGAGAAGGATAAATATTACATGAGGAAACAGGAAATACCACGCAAACAGCCTCCAACAACAACTCGCAGCCAACCCCCAAATGACATTAAACATCCATATCCCACCAAAGGACTAAAACCACCCAGCTTGCCTCTTGCAAATGAGGGTGTTGTGTTCTTTAAATTGCTTCCTGCTGCCTGGGGTTAAAGACATCTTTTTGGACCCCCCCCCCCCCCCAAAAAAAAATTGAAAATTGCCTAGTCCTGGGACAGCTGGCTATTTTACTTGCTGTCCAGGCTCTGGGGTCATTTGAAGCTAGGAAAACGCAGGGCTTAATTGCAGTCCTGCCTGAAGCAGTCTATGAGGCTGGACCATCTGAGGCTAGCTGCTTTGTCTTCACTGGTGTCTGGTCTTTTTCTCTTAAAACAAACTTTAAAAGGTGACATTGTAAGGACATTTCTGCATTAATACATGAGAATAGCAAATAGCTCCTTTTTTTTTTTTTTTAATGTGCATTTTGTCTACATGTATTATGTGTGTGTGAGGGTGTCAAGTCTTGAAGTTTTAGACAGGGAGGCAGAGACAGGCGGATTTCTGAGTTCGAGGCCAGCCTGGTCTACAGAGGGAGTTCCAGGACAGCCAGGGCTATACAGAGAAACCCTGTCTCAAAAAACAAAAAACAAAAAACAAAAAACAAAAAAGAAGTTACAGACAGGTGTGAACTGCCATGTGGTTGCTGGGAATTGAACCCAGGTCTTCTGAAAGAGCAGTCAGTGCTCTTAACCACTGAGCCATCTCTCTAGCCCCTATAGTTCTTATTTTTAAACTGAAGCATATGGGCTTCAAATTATTTATATCTCCTGACTTATATCCTGTCATTCCTAATTTATTGGCATCTGTATAAACTGTAGAATTCTGATTTAAAAGCTTCTCTGCATTCTGTTGTATTGTTTGCAATTTAGCATTCCATCTCAGTCCTGTTCTTCTCTGAGTCAACTCTACTTTGATTTTTCTTAGAGAGGACATAGAAAACAATAACCATTACTGAATATATTATAGTTGTTTCCATGCTAATGATTAAACAAAACTATACAGGGTCCAAATGCCCTCTGCCTGCCATGGTGTTTTCCATTTCTCTTTTTTTTAAAGATTTATGTATTTATTTATTTTATATGTGAGTACACTATTGCTCTCTTCAGACACACCAGAAGAGGGCATCAGATCCCATTACAGACGGTTGTGAGCCACCTTGTGGTTGCTGGGAATTGAACTCAGGACCTCTGGAAGAGCAGTCAGTGCTCTTAACCACTGAGCCATCTCTCCAGCCCTGTGTTTTCCTTTTTTTTTTAAACACAGAAAATATTTTCCTTTTCAATCTCCCTAACTTTCTCTTTCCCTTGGAGAGCTCACTTCTTATGTAAACGTAATATTTCTTTCTGTGACTGTTTATACTCAGTTTCTTTCCTTCCTTCAGTGTCTATGCGTGCTTACAAAACATTTCCACCTATTTTTCTTTTACTACTTCCAAACTTACATGTATCTCAGTATTTACGCTTCTCTAAAGTCTGTTGTTTAGGGATTACCTGTTCTGAGCAAACATTATAGGCTCTGAGGTTCTCATCTGGGGATCATTCCCTGCTCCAGGCTTTGGCTTTCTGCACACCTCGGCTCCTCTACTCAGCTGTATCTGCCGTGCAGTCCCATCTGCCAACTCAGGGCTTGCAGGCAGGCAGGCAGGCTGGCAGCTCCTGTTAGTCTTGTCCTCTCTCCACCCAAGGCTAGCCTCCCTCAGCCACTCTGCAGACACATGCATGGACTAGCACACACGCGCACACACTTCCTTTATTTCACCATAGCTTAGTTTTTCCTTTTCTAGAACTTTATATAAATGAAATCATAAATAGACATCCTGTGTCCAGCTTCTTTCATTCAGTCTTAGATCTGTGAGGTTTATCTTTGTGGTTATATGTTTTTAAGTGAATGAACCAGCGAAGAAGCAGGAACACAGTTACACGAGTGCTGCTGATAGCTGTAGGTCTGTTCTGACCCAGGACCTTGAGGTCCCTGGAATCTCACGGGGCTTTGGAAGGAAACTCTGCTCTTATTTGGCACCTCTCTCTTTTGTTGTTGTTATTGTTTTATTGTTGGTTGTTGTTGTTTTTATTTTTATTTTTTCCAAGACAGGGTAATCCTGGCTGTCCCGAAACTCACTCTGTAGACCAGGCTGGCCTCAAACTCAGAGATCCACTGCCTCTGCCTCCCAAGTGCTGGGATTAAAGGGTGTGCCACCATACCTAGCTTCATTCTCTCCTTTTTTTTTTTTAAAGATATATTTATTTAATGTATATAAGTATGCTGTAGCTGTCATCAGACACACCAGAAGAGGGCATTGGATTCCATTACAGATGGTTGTGAGCGACCATGTTGTTGTTGGGAATTGAACTCAGGTCCTCTGGAAGAACAGTCAGTGCCATCTCTCCAGCCTGGTTCTTAGGTTTTGAACAATAAGAAAGCCTGCCATGATAAGTCATCAGGAAGATCGGTCTGTTTGGAGGGTGTGTCTCATACAGGGATATGAGCACTGCAGTAGAAGTCAAGGATGCCATATAGGATCTCAAGAAGCCATGTCAAATCTGCATAAAGATACTGCATAGTGCCGGGTAGTGGTGGCGCATGCCTTTAATCCCAGCACTTGGAAGGCAGAGACAGGCGGATTTCTGAGTTCCAGGCCAGCCTGGTCTACAGAGTGAGTTCCAGGATAGCCAGGGCTATACAGAGAAACCCTGTTAAAAAAGGATACTGCATAGCCTTCCACACATTTTTTAAAAAATATATTTATTTATTATAATAAGTACACTCTAGCTATCTTCAGAGACTTTTTCTTCTCTCTCTGCTGCCCCCCCTCGATCTGGCCCCGCTCACTGTAGCTGTCTTCAGACACCCCAGAAGAGGGTATCAGGTCTCATTATGGATGGTTGTGAATCACCCTGTGGTTGCTGGGATTTGAACTTATGACCTTCAGAAGAACAGTCAATGCTCTTAACCACTGAGCCATCTCTTCAGCTCCCTTTCGCACATTTTAAACAGCATTGTCACATTCATCCTTGGTCCACCTAGGTTGCTGCGTGGTGAACCCATAGGAAATTACAAGTGAGACAAATAGATAGGGAGAAAGGTTTTATTCATAATCCCTCACCTGTCGATGTCCCAGTGCAGTGAATTGCTTATGGTTGTTACCCCATTTTATAGAGGAGGCAGCTGAGACCCAGAAAAGGAGTCACAGTGTCAGAGTACTAGAGATAGAAGTAAAGCCAATGACTACCCTGCACCCAATCCTTTTTAGTACCCGTTTTTATGGGTGGGCTGGGCACAAAATGTACTCTTGGACTGTGCTTCCAGGTGGACTGAAGAGTGCATGTGGCCACAGGGTGTGTTGGTGAAGCACAGCAAGAATGTCTACAAAGCAGTGGGCCACTATAATGTGGCCATCCCCTCTGATGTCTCCCACTTCCGCTTCCACGTGAGTGTTCTTTTTTGGGCAGGAGGGTGGGGCCTGATCTTTAAGGCAGGGAGTGGGTGGCATTAGCAGGGAAGACAATTACGGCTCTTCTCACTGTTGCCAAAACTCAGAGGAAGACAGTGCACACATACAGCCCAAGGATGTCCACACAGATGAGCATAACTGCAGCACCCTTTGGTTGCAGATCTTTCCGAGTACAGAATAGAGGGAGAGATGGTCATACAATAAAAGAAGGCCTTCTGAAGGTTCTGATGGCTCACACCTTTAAGCCCAGCACTGGGAGACACACACACACAGAGAGAGAGACACATCTTAGCACTAGAAATAGACTGATGATTCAGAGCTGAGTGTCATGCATTTTTAACTTATTCAGAGGTGCTGTACTGAGAAACTTGGGAACTCCTGCAGAGGACCTGAGTCAGCACAGGGGAAAGGGTTGCTCTGAATCAGCAAGGCTGTTGGTCTCCAGCCTCCTTTTCCAACAGAGACCTCATGGCACTACTCTGAAGGAGCTCAAAGTGTCTTACTTCCTAGTGGCTTCTGCTGAAGCTGGGGGACCATGTGGAGCCGGGGTACTAAGGTCACAGTTTGGGAGATGGTTGGTCTGGGCAGTTATCTTCATTTCTCAACAAGAGAGGAGATTTGCTCCGATACTCACAGCCTTTTAGTGCAGGCCTGAACCCAGCATCCTGGTCTTTGGTTCCACTCCTGCCACCTCTTCCCCACCCAGTAAGCAGTCCTAATGTTCCAGGTGCTTTTCTTGTGAACTGACCCCGGACATAGAGTGCTCTTGAACTTAGCAGAAACATTTTTTCTTTTTTGGTTTTTGAGACAGAGTTTCTCTGTGTAGCCCTGACTGTCCTAGAACTCAGTCTGTACACTAGGTTGGCCTTGAACTCATAGAGATCCGCCTGCCTCTCTTCCAAGTGCTGGGATTAAAGGTGTTCATTGCCACTGCCAGTCAGAAAAAAAAAAATTTAAGTTCTTCATTCTGTTTTCCTTTGAAACACCTTATAAGACTGAGGTGTTGCCCTACGCTTCCAGTGTAGGAAGGGATGCTCCCGAGGAGGAGCTGGAGGAGTTCCTAGCTGTTGAGGCTGTAGAGCATAATAGCTCTCCATACTTTTGATGTAAGAGTTGCTGAGCTAAAGTCTCATGTAAAGCCCAGGCTCAATCTCTAGCACTGCAATAAAATAAAGTAAATAAATAAAAAGATTCTGATTTGTTCAGGCCCAGCAATACTCCAGAGGATGACATTTAAAAAACATTGGGTTGGGTGTGGTGGTGTATGTTTTCCAGCATTCAGGAGGCAGAGGCATGCTCATCTCTGGGCGTGCAAGGCCAGCCTGGTAACAAATAAAAAGAAGTTGATTTTAGGCCAAAGGGAGTTTGAAATAGCCAGTAGCCCCTTTGGAGAGGCTTTCTCGGAAGTGTCTTCCACAGCTTGTGTGGAAGCAGTGGGGCAGCACCAGCAGAGGCAGATGTGGTGGCCGAGCCCACCCCTGCCCTTTCTGTCTCCCCCCACTCACATACACAGGGGCCCCAAGAGCTTGTCCCCTTCACCATGCTCCCAGGCCTCCTCATCCAAGAAACAGGTTTCTGGAGCATGGCCTCTGGCCTCTGCCTACCCTCTCTCCGGTAGTTCTTTTTCAGCAACCCTCTGCGGATCCTCAACATCCTTTTGTTGCTGGAGGGTGCCGTCATCGTCTACCAGCTGTACTCCTTAATGTCCTCAGAGAAGTGGCACCAGACCATCTCCCTGGCCCTCATCCTCTTCAGCAACTATTATGCCTTCTTCAAGCTGCTCCGGGACCGCCTGGTTCTGGGCAAGGCGTACTCTTACTCAGCCAGCCCCCAGAGGGACCTGGACCACCGCTTCTCCTGAGTCCAGGGTGATCCTCGAGACAATGCCTGGGCTTCACCCAGGGGCTTCCTGGCCAAGGGCTCTCGGGGTTGGGGGAGGGGTGCAAAAAAACAAGAACAAAACACAAAAAAACAAAAAAAACCAAACCCACCAGAGCTTTGTATTTTTGTTACGTACTGTTCCCTTCTTTGATAACTGATGTGATGAGAAGAAAAAGACTTATTTTTATACTCTGAACAAGCCTGTGTCCTGTGATTCTTTCTCTTGTCCTGCCTGTAGTCAGAGGTATGGGCATGTGAGCCAGGAAGCTGCACATGTGGCTTCTGTGACTCTCCTTCTCCAGTGGCTGGGAGACAAGGAGATCCCAGAGGCCATGGTGGCTGTGGTGGCTGCTATTAACTGAAAGTGAGTTGTATACAGATGCTGCTGTGTGTACTACTCCAGGTCTTGCCAGCCTTAGGAAGGTGTGTGCTGTGTGTGTTCACTCCTGCCAGTGAACTGAAACTCAGAGCTCTAGTGATTTGCTCATAGTAACATGGCTACAAAGTGGTAGAGCTGGCACTAACACAAACTTCTGATAGGTGGTGACACTGTTGTCCTAGAAGAATATGTCTTGATTCTCCCAACATGTATCCATACCAGATAATGGTGCTAGGCTAGGATACTGCTACATTGGGGAGGGAACGCTGCTAAGATGGATCAGAGTTTCAAGGCACTTTGTACCAACCCCTGACAACTCAAGTTCTATTCCTGGGACCAATATGGTAGAAGGGGAGAACTGACTCCTGTAAGTTGTCTTTTTGCCTCTCCATACACACACAATAAATAAATAAATGTAATTTTATATACCTTTAGATTTATATAGAGTGCTTTGCTTAAATATGTATATGCTCCATATGTATGCCTAGAGCCCTTGGGAATTAGAAGAGGGTATTGAACCTGCCGAGATTGGGATTGCAGATGGTTTGTGATTCCCATCTGTTGGGAATCAAACCCTGGTCCTTTGAAAGAGCAGCAGGTGCTCTGAATCACTGAGCCAACTCTCCAGTCCAAAAAAGGTAACTTTAAAATTTATTTCTTTAAAAAAAAAAAGCACAATGGGGAGCCTGTTGGAGCTCTCAGTGCTTCTGAGGTGATAGTTATGGTTGCTAGGGTCACTAGGTGGGTGTGAGGAGGAAAGCCACCCTAGGGAGAGTGAGGTATCAAAGGGTTACTTGACTGCAGTGTGTTGGGAGCTGGCCAGAAGAATGTGGTTCCCACTCTTTGTTTTTTGAGACAGGGTTTCTCTGTGTAGCCCTGGCTGTCCTGGAACTCACTCTGTAGACCAGGCTGGCCTTCAACTCAGAAATCCACCTGCCTCTGCCTCCCAAGTGCTGGGATTAAAGGCGTGCGCCACCACTGCCTGGTTGGTTCCCACTCTTTAAAAAGTGAAGAAAACGGAAGGTTTCTGGGAAGCTGGATGGAGCGGGAGATGAGATTGTGAGCAAGCTGTGTCCTAGAACAGTAAAAAAAAAAAAAGGTGTGGGAAGGGTCAGCTGGCTCCTCTAAGCATAGTTAGAGGGCTCTCAGGAGAAGGGATGCGCACACACCTGAGCGGTCTGCTCCGGTATGGAGATGAGCTGGGGAAGATGGGCTGCAGACTTGACAGTTGGGTGTCTCTGTTAAGCAGGTACCCTGCGGCACGTTGGAGTAAAGAAGGTGGGGAAGATCTCTCTCTCTCTCTCTTCCTTTCCTTAGACGATGGGGATGGGGAGATATGAACACCCTTGGAGCCAAACAAGTTGGAAATGCTAAAGAAGAGCAGAACAAACAGCCAGGGCTACACAGAAAAACTTTGTGTCAAAACACAACACAACGGGAGCAGAGAGGACAGATACCCTGTCAGGGAAGACAGTTTCTCAGGGGAGCTGATAATTGAACTGGATCTTGAAAGAAAGGTTTACCACCTGGTCAAACAAGACAAGGGATGGAACTGCGTTCCAAGTAGAGGGAACTGCTTATGCAGACACAGAGAAGAGAGGAGCCTGCTTGGGGAAAGGGGAAAGAAAGGGTTTCTCAAGCACAGTTGGAATCTGAATTTCCTATTGGTGAGTGGCCCAAGAACCAGCCTATGTCAGATTGAAATGTTTGGGTGTTCCTAAGAGCTGCCAGTGGGAAGTTGCTAGGAAAAAAGCCACACAATGTATTTAGTTACGGTTCTGGTTGGTTTGTTTGTTTGTTTTTTGGTATGGGTCTTTTTCATATTTTTTTTTTCTTCCAGAGCTCAGGACTAAACCCAGGGCCTTGTGTTTGCTAGGCACCATACTCTATAACTGAACTAAATCCCTAACCCAAACACTAATTTTTTAAATTGTCTGTGTGTGTGTGTGTGTGTGTACACACATGTACTGATACATTTGGTTAACAGCACGTAAGCAGAGGTAGCATGCAATTTCAGAAGTTGGAGATCTCTGTACACCAGAGAGTCCAGGGACCCAAAAGTGCCACTAGCACTTTGACCCACTGAGCCATCTCTCTGGTCCTTGCTGTCTGTGGTTTTAAAGGTGAATGGGGCAGAACAATTGGACCTGGAGATAGAAGAGATAAGGAGGTAGATTATTGTGATAACTGAGAAGTTAAAACAGTATTCCTTCCCCCCAAGTCATAGAATTTGACATTTGAGTTGTTTCCCTTTATCAGACAGGCATTTGGGTAGAGTTGGCAAGATTGGATGTAACCCGGCTCTGTGTGTTGGTGTGGAAGACTGGAATGCTATCATGCAAAATAAGGAATTGTAATAAGCATTGGCCCCAAATTCCTTGATTCAAAAGGCACATGCTTCAAGGTCCTCATCACTAAAAAAGGGAGCTCACTACCCTGTTATTTGCTTGTTCGTTTATTCATTCAGTAGCTATAAATCAGATACTGGAATGTGTGGCCATACTATACTGTTCAGCAATATAGAACTGACCCCTGTCATCAAAAGGTTAGCAGGCTCTGCCCCTACCCCGACACACCCTTGTGCTGGAGAATCATTACAAACTCTGCTTGGTGTGATAGCACACACCTGTAATCTCAGCAGTGGGGAGGTGGAAGCAGGCGAATCTAGAGTTCAAGTCTGGGATACTTGAAACCCTGCTCCGGTAAACAAACAACCGGTCTGGGAGCCTTTAATCCCAGTGCTCAGGAAGCTCAGGTACGTGAATCTCCGTGAGTTTGAAGTATGCCTGGTTTATAGATGTCCAGGCCAGTCAGAGACACATATTAAGATCCTGTCTCAGTGAACAAAAACAGGAATCAAACCCCAGTTTAATCTTCACTTCTTTTCCTTATCTCCACAGCCTTGAAAGAATTACTTCCTCGATCTAAATTATTTTGTTCAAGGTCTATACAGGCTTAATTATAAAGAATTTTTGGGAAAGGAAGCCTCACCATAAAGAAGAAATAAAACCAGAAACAGTTGAGAACTTGGCACACTTTGTTCAGTACATATCCCTTCTAGCCTCCTTCCAGCCTTGTCTGTCTATTCCGTCCCTAATTGCCATTTTTAGTGGCTGCGTTCTCTTTAAACCTGCGCCTATCCTGTCATCTCTTGGAGGGAAGGGGGCGTGAGGGTTAAGAACGCGTTTAGCACGGTATAAAACGTTTGTCCCCGTCAGGCCGCCGTCCTACAGGTCCGCCATATTGTCTGCCAAAGCTGCCGCTGGAGCTACCGCTGCGGCCGCCGCCAAGTCTGAGCGGAGCCGCGATGGGTGAGTGAGGCGGCTCAGCAGATGGGCGTTGGGGATGAAATGTTGGGGAGCGGGGTCTGGCGAGGGCCGGTCTGTAGTCTGAAGCAGATGTCTGAAGCATCCAGATAGGTATGGGAGGAGAAAGCAGATCGGGAGTGCCCCTCAGGCCAGTTTAGGGCCGGCGTAGGGCCGCACGGGGAGCAGCCCCCGGGGCTGGTTCGGGACAGCTAGCGCCCCGGGTGTTCCCACGTGGTGGCCTCGGGTCGGAGCTCGCGCTTCCCGGGGTAAGCAGAGCCCTGCCCTCTCGCCCTGCGCCTGCTTTGAAGCTGGGGGCCGGACTCCGGGCGGCAGGCCTGGCCGCCGCCGCCGCGGAGCTTCCACGGGCATTTGGCCGACGCGCTTCTGAACGAGATGAAGTCCTACCTGCCTACGTAGAGGGTAGAGTTCTCTGGGGAGGAGACGCATGGCAGGCCAGCTCTGGACCGGTAACCAAGGGCAGGCCGGGTCCAGCAGAGCTTGGGCCTTTGAAGGCCAGGAAAATGTCCCAGTCGGCACAGAAATGGGGTGGTTCGGCTAGACTCAGTGACAGCCTTCGTGATGTTAGAAAGACCAAAGCTAAGACTTCTTGGCACAGACAGGTCAGAGACGTAAGGTTTCTGGGCCAACTCTGTTAGGAGAAAAAGAGAGACCTGTTGATCTTTTTAAAGAGGATTCTGGATACCAAGGCCATTGCCAAAAAGAATATGATGGTGGTCTTTGATTCAGAAACAAAACCAGCATTGGTAATTTATTGGCATCAGTAAAGTTAAAAACTTTATATTTTGCTAATCTGTACATGCAGGCATCACTGTCAATGTTTAACGTGCCTTGTTTAACCTAATTGCAACCTAATGGGATAGGTGCTGCTGCTATTCCTGCTTTACAGATGGGGAAACTGAGGCTTAGAGTGGTAAAGTAACTTATCCAAGGTCACACAGTGATTAAACCAGGGTGATCACTCCTGAGCCCTAGGAATTAACTGGTGCCTGGCCCTCTAGTGGTGGGATAAAAGAAGGAGGGGACAGTTTTAACCCTGCATAAAGTTGTGAAGTTGTTATAGGTCCAGTTTGAAATCTTTAGTCAGAATGAACGAAACTGAAAAAGTTCAGAGTGAATTGCCGACCCTCACCTTTTGTAAGATCTCTGATTCTGAGGGAACATAAATTACTTTCTCTGCCAGTGATTTCAGAATCAGATCTAGCCTGCCACTTCCTACCTCTCATTCAGTTACTTAATTTTCAAACAAAATTGTGCATAGAGATGGTGTCAAACACAGTGCAGCAAACCCCATGTTCCTCCGTTTCTGGGCCTTCACATCTCTAGGAAGGGAGTCTGTGTGACCTAGCAAGAGTGCTGCAAACGACATAGCATTTTCCCACCTTCAGTACAGCAGTTCTTCCCCCTAAAGCACTCTACTGTCCAAATCCTCTGGATTTAGGAGCTTAACTGGAACCTGGAGGGAAAGGTGTAGTCTGTGAGATTCATTTTTACAGACTGAGAAACAGTCTCAAACTAACATAGCTTATAAGCAGCGGCCAGGAGCGAGATTCTTTACATTTTACTCCACATCAGCCTCTTTGATCCCAGCTCTCAGGAGGCAGAGGCAGGCTAGTCTTTGAGTTCAGAGCCAGCCTGGTCTACAGACAGAGTTCCAGGATAGCCAGAAATACACAGAAACCCTGGCGCACGCACACACACACACAAAAGAAGAAGAAAAAGAAAAAAGAAAAGATTTAAGGTGTTAAGTGAAGATAGTAGTAGTTAGGTTTTTTTTTTCTGTTAGAATGTAAAAGTTCTTCAGTGCAAGAATTTTTAGTATGTAGAGTGAGGTGACTTCCAGCTCAACTTCAGTGATCAGACTAATTTAATCACAGTGTGTAGTCCTTGGGAGGTTGGGTAATCACCTTAGCAACAGTAAATTGATGCTTTGAGAAGATAGGTAACTAGTTCAAGACTAGCAATCTAGGCCCGTTGGGTACTGGTTATAATACACCCCCACCCCCACCACCACCCCCACCACCACCCCCCCTACCCCCAGGCCTTCACCCAGTCTGGTGTATTTCACTGCCTCCTATGTGCATCCTCCCAGAGCCTGCCTGTCTTTTATACCGTTTGCCTGTGTTGATGATACAACTATTCTTAGCCATCTAGCAAAAGCCTTAACCCTGTGAATTCTAGTGAGTACTGGCTATCTTATCACCATTTCCACTATCTTACTAACTGGGGTTTTGGCATTCTTTCCCCAAATCCAGGGAGTCTTGATTGGTGTAAACTCCAAACCAGTCTTTGTTGTAATTCTGTTGTCCTAGGCAATAGTTGATTTTAGGCAACTTAGATCTGAAGGATCTGGAGCTTCTGCAATAACTTTTCTTATTTAGAACTGACTTCCTGGCTTTTTTTTTCCCCCTAAAGATTTATTTTATAGATAGATAGATAGATAGATAGTAGCTGTCTTCAGACACACCAGAAGAGGGCATTGGATCCCATTACAGATGGTTGTGAGCCACCATGTGGTTGCTGGGAATTGAACTCAGGACCTCTGGAAGAGCAGTCAGTGCTCTTAACCGCTGAGCTATCTCTCCAGCCCCTACTACCTGGCTTTTTAAAAAGATTATTGTTTGCCAGTTTGTATTTAAACTGTTTTAGAAAGGAGTTACCTGGAAGCTGTACTACTGATGACTGCTGCTTAGAGGGAGCTTGCTAAATGATCAGCAGTGTCTCAGATACTTTATAGATTAATTCACTTCATTCTCAGGCTCGCGTGTGGTAGTTGAAGAAACTGAAGCACAGAAAGAAACCCTTCTGTGCTCTGCGTCCAGACTAGGACTGAATCTTTGCTTTCTTTTCCTTTTTCTTCTTCTTCTTCTTTTTTTTTTTTTACGGTTTAGTTTTTTTTGTTGTTTGTTTGTTTTTGTTTTTTTCAAGACAGGGTTTCTCTGTATAGCCCTGGCTGTCCTGGAACTCACTCTGGAGACCAGGCTGGCTTCGAACTGGAGTCTTTGTTTTCTGGATGTTTTGATTTTTGGTTTGGTTTGATTTGGTTTGGTTTTTTGTTTTCTTGTTGTTTTTCAGTAGTCTAGGTATTGAACCCAGGCAAAGTTATAGAATAGTCATGAACAGTCATGTACCACATATCTGTGAAGAGCACATTGCAGTTATGATTAAAATCCGTATGATTATAAAGCTGAAACCTTCCATGTGTCTAGCGGAAAAAGCTCTTGTCAATCGAATGAGTTCTTTAACAGTTTGAAGTTGGCAGCCCAGCATGGTGGCTTGCACTATCTGTCCCAACTACTCAGAAAGCTGAAGCAGGGACTTTTGAGCCCAACAATTGAAGGAGCCTGGACAACATAGCAAGACCCTGTCTCAAAGAAGTTTGAGCTGGGTGGCTGAAATGGCTCAGAGGTCAAAGGTGATTGCTGCCAAGCCTGATGTCTTGAGTTTAATCCCTGGAAGCCACAAATTGTGTCTTACTACCATTCATGCACTGACTTCCCTCTTCATGAACACAGACTAAATAAATTGGGCTGGAGATACGGCTTATCAGTTAAGACCCACAGCTGCTCTTTAAACTGGGGTTTGAGCCACAACTGTCTGTAACTGCAGACCTAGGTTTCTGACACCTTTAATTCCAGTACTTGGAGGCAGAGGCAGGTGGATCTCTGAGTTTGAGGCAAGCCTGGTCTACTTTCATTCAGGACTGCCAAGACTACAAAGAGAAGCCCTGTCTTGAAAAATAAACAAAAAGCCTTTTTAAAAAAATGAGTGCTTTGCCTGTGTGTATACATGTTGGGAACTGAACTGGCTCCTCTGCAAATGCTCTAAGCACTGAAAAAGTGAGACAATAAATCTTTTCTTTTTGTTCTCTCTCTCTCTCTCTCTCTCTCTCTCTGGGCTTTTTTTTTTTACCTTTACCTTACTCTCTGTAGTACTGGTGGCCTGGAACTTTCTACCTCAGCTTCCCCTGTGCTAGAATTACAGGCAAGCTCTACCACACTTGGCTGAAAAACAAAAACATTTTGAGGCTAAAGAGAAGGCTCAGTAGTTAAGATCGTTTATTATTGTACAGGATCCAAGTTCAGTTCCCAGCATCTGCATCAAGCAGCTCACAAAAGCCTGGCACTGCATTTATAGGCATCTGTGGTCACCCACACTCACGTACATTACAGGTACAGACACATAGAAATAAAACACTTTTAGAGGTTTGGTTTTGTTTGTTTGTTTAAGAAAATGAGATGGGCCATTGTGATATATGCTTGATTTTTCACAGTCCCAGTACTTAAAGGCTAAGGAAGGCTTGTCATGAGTTCAAGGCTGGCCTGGATTATGCAGTGAGGTCACATCTCAAAAACAAAGTGAGGTTGTAAAGAAAGAAGACATTTTTATACAGTGTATACTGTATAAAAAAAAAATAATGTGCTTGTATTTTAACCTGTTATTACAAAACAGTCAAAAAGTTGTTGAAAACTTCAAAGCACTTGTTTCTGCTGAGGACCCAGGTTCAATTCCCAGCACCCACATGGCAGCTCACAGCCACCCATAACTTCAATAACAGGGGATCCAGCACCTTCTTCTGACCTCAGAGGGCACCAGGCATACAGGTAGTTCCCTTACATGCAGGCAAAAAGATTCATGCACATAAAAATAAAAGAAATATTTTTTTAAATTATTTTTCTTATGTGTACTTAGATATTTTTCTGTGTATGTGCCTGTGAGTGCAGATACCTGCAGAGACCAGAGAAGTGCATCAGATCCCTTGGAACTGGAGTTACAGGCATTTGTGAGCCGCCAAATATATCCAGATCCAGGGACTCAAGCATGGATCTTCTACAAGAGCAGTCAGTGCTCTTAACCACCCAACAATCTCTGCAGCCCAGAGAAGAAAAAGTTGTGAGTTTAGGTACAGTGTTGGTTACCTGCGGAAGGAGCAACTGCATCCCAGGCCTTCATACTTTGATGCCCTGCTCACTCTTAATTCTTAGCACTGCTCTCCAGTCTGACTAGGTGTCCTACACAGTGTGCCTTTTTTTTTTCTGTACTGCATGATTTTTTTTCCCGTATTTTTATTTTTAGATGCATATTTACCATTTTGTCTTTTCTGTAATATTCAGTACCATAACATGCCTTTTAGCTTATGAGCAATGGGCTATACTATATAATCTAGGTCTATAATAAAATACACCATCTTAGTAGGATCACATAAGTAGACTCTGATGCTCACACAGTGATGAAATCTGTTAAGGATGAATTTCTCAAAACATAACCCACTGCTATGACTATTAATAGCCTTGGTATAGTTGTTACCAGAATATGGGCTATTAAGGGCAGTGTTCTGCCTCTGCAAAAAGCTCTTTTCTGACTCTGAAATTGACACCAGAAATGCCAAGATTATGAGGCATAATTTGTAAATAATAGGTAGTTTAAAAGTGTCTATAGATCCAACAAGATGGTGCTTGCTGCCAAGCCTAAAATCACATATGGAGGATGGAGATGACAAAGTCCTAGAAGTTGTGTTGGACCTCTATGTATACACCCGAGCCAACATGCATGTAAAATAGATGTAATATCTTTTTCTTGAGCTGAGTGCTAGGGTTTGTAGCTCAGTTGGCAGAATTTTTGTCTTGAATGTACAAAGAGCTGAGGTGATTCCCAGAACTTCATAAACCATGCATGTTGGCAAATACCTGTAATCTCAGCACTGTGTAGGTAGAGGCAGGAAGATCAGAACCTCAAGGCCACCCTCAGCTACAAGCAAGTTCATGGCTAGCCTAGGCTAAATAAGACCGGGAGTTAGCTACAGAGGACAAATGTAAAGAAGCTCTCCCCATGCTCTGAGCTGCCAAAATGCTTTTAAAAATATTTTGAGTAAACAGTCACGCCTTTAATCCCAGCACTCAGGAGATAGAGGCATCTCTCACAGATCTCTTGAGTTTGAGGCCAGCATGGTCTGTAAAGTGAGTTTTAGGCCAGTCGGAGGTACACAGAGAAACCTTATCTCAAAAAAATCACTTGTGTGCCTGCTATCTGCAGAGGCCAGAAGATAACCTTGGATTCCCTGGGATTAGAATTACAGGTGGTTGTGAGCTACCATGTAGGTGCTGGGGATTGAATCCAGTGCCTTTAGAAATACAGCTAGTACTCTTAGCTACTGAGCCATTCCTTTTTCCAGTCCCCGAATGTCTTATATTGCTGCTAGGTAGGATAGGATAATGAAGTCTTCTTATTTGTTTTGGCTGCAAATAATGGAATTAAACAGATTAATTATTTAAACAGATAATACTTCTAGCTAGGTAAGCCAGAACACCTTTTTTTGTACCCCTCTAGCTTTATTGAGCCACCTAAGAGGAGACACTAAACACTCGTCACCTGAGTGTCCCATTAGTACCAAGCCCTCTCTCCTGGCCTGATACACATTGACACAAACTCTATGGCAGAAACCTTACCCATCTTGGACTCTTTTTTTTTTTTTTTTTCCTTTTCTTTTCTGTATTGCAGTTGGACACTGTGTGATACTGTCACTTCAGTCTCTCCTGAGCTGCTCTGTGTAGTTTTTTTTTAAAAGCACAGTTTCATAAAGGGTATTCTCTAGCATTGGATAGCCTTGTGAAACCTCAGGCTCCTTAAAATGATGTGCAAAGAATACTCATTTTTTAACTTTATGTGCATTGCTGTGAGGGTGTCAGATCCCTTGGAACTGGAGTTACAGACAGTTGTGAGCTGACATGTGGGTGCTGGGAATTGAACCCAAGTCCTTTGGTAGAGCAGATGGTGCTCTTAACCACCAAGCCATTTCTCCAGCCCCCCAGAGAATATTTTTTTTTTTTTTTTATTTTACTTTTTCTGAGACAGGGTTTCTCTGTATAGCCCTGGCTGTCCTGGAACTCACTCTGTAGACCAGGCTGGCCTCGAACTCAGAAATCCTCCTGCCTCTGCCACCCAAGTGCTGGGATTAAAAGCATGTTCTACCATGTGTGGCCAATAATACTGTTTTTAAGGTTATTAGTAGGGGCTGGAGAGATGGCTCAGCAGTTAAAAGCTGACTATTCTTCTAGAGGTCCTGAGTTCAATTCCCAGCACCCACATGGTGGCTCACAACCATCTGTAATGAGATCTAATGCCCTCTTCTGGTGTGTCTGAAAGGGAAGGACAGTGTACTCACATAAAATAAATAATTTTTTTTTTTTCTTTTAAGGTTGTTAGTGAAGATTCAGTGAAATAGTGGCTTGCAAAAGGTAATTTGTGAGCAGGGTATGGTTATGTATACCTGTAATCCTAGCACTCGAGAGACTGAGCTGAGAAGGGTCATGAGGTGGAGGCCAGCCTAGACTATCTACTGATACTTTTTGTCTCCAAACAGAAACTTGTGTAAACCATAGGGTTTTGGTGCTACAAAAGCTCTCAAGAGGTTCTCAACTTGTGGGTGTTGCCGTCAGAAAGCATGTACCTCGGATATTCTTAGGGCCTGAGACACTGCTCAGGAGCAAAATGACAGTCGTGAAGTAGCAACAAAAATAAATTTATGGTTGGGGGTTCCTAAGACCATCAGAAATGGGTGTTTTTCCGTGGTTGCAGCCCACAGTTTGAGAACCATAGCTCTATGGCCTGCTAGGAGATTCCTTGTAGTGGTAGTGGTGTGGTAGTCCTTGGAAGAGCTCGTGATGGTGGCAGTGACTGAGGAGGCAATAGTGAGGAATAAAGGTAAGAATCTGAGTCCTCAGGTTCGGCTTTGGTTTCGTGCGGTGGCTAAGCTGAGCGGGGTGAGGATCATGCCTCCTGTGCCTGTTGACTTGAGCAGCAGAGTGGATGGTAATCCTGAAATGTATCTAAACACAGACAGTTTAGAACACCTGATTTCCAAGGGAAAGCATCCAAAAGACAAGTGAATATAAAGTGAAGAGGGTGAGGGTGGGAATGAGGGTTCCTTATCTGTGTGTTTGTCTCTGTCTCTCTGGTAACTATGGGATCAAGTAAAAGCACCGCAGATATCAAGCTAAAGAATGGGAGGAGAGGAGAGAGTGGCAGTGCAGTCTTTTAACCCAGGTAGAGGGGTCAGGCATGGAGCACACCTTTAATTCAGCAATTGGGAGGCAGAGCGGGTGGATCTCCGCCTGCCTCCTTTGCTTCCCAGTTGCTGGGATTAAAGTCATGAACCAGTATTCCCATCAGATGCTCTCACTACGTGTTTCCTAGCTGGCCTGGAACTCACAGAGATCTGCCTGCCTCTGACATATCAGTTCTGGAAGAAAAGGTGTCTGTTGCCACACCTGGCAAGTAGTTTTTAAAAAGTATTTGGGGTTTTTGTTTCTTTAAATGTGCATTAGTGTTTTGTCTGCATGTATGTCTATGCACCATGCCAGGTGCCTATGAAGATCAGAAGAGTGTGTCAAATCCCCTGTGACTGGAGCACAGAGGGTTGTGAGCCACCATTTGGGTAGTACTGGAATAGGACCTGGGTCCTTTGTTAGAGTAGCCAGTGCTCTTAACTATTAAGTCATCTCTCCTGCCCCTGAGTATTTGTTCGTTAATGACATTTAATGTGTGTGCAAGCAACAGGTCCCCAACCTTTTAAAAAAACTTCCTTGTTAATAATAATTACCTAAGGCCGGGCAGTGGTGGCGCACGCCTTTAATCCCAGCACTCAGGAGGCAGAGACAGGCGGATTTCTGAGTTCGAGGCCAGCCTGGTCTACAGAGGGAGTTCCAGGACAGCCAGGGCTACACAGAGAAACCCTGTCTCAAAAAACAAAACAAACAAACAAACAAACAAAAAAACAAATAAAAAAACAAAAAAAAGGACTTTGAGATCGGGCGCTCACGGGAACCCTCTAATCACAACCACCTGTTCACATAATCTTGTGATACTGTTTTTGTCTTGTGAGCCAGTAGCAGTGCTGCTCTACTCAGTAAATCCACTTGCCTTAAAAGCCTGGTGACCTGCATTGTCCTCTGACCTCCATAAGTGTACTTGGCGCATGCACTCTCACACACACACATACATACACACACACACACACACACACACACACACACACACACGATCCTAATAGATTAAAAAAAATTTTTTTTTTTAGGGAAAAACATTTCTAAAGAATAAAATTTGACTGTATAAGATTGAGCTTATACAGTCTTGACAGGACTTGAAAGGTGACTCAGCACAAGTGTGAAGGTTTGTATATGGTCAGCCCAGGGAGTGGCACTATGAGGAAGTGTGGCCTTGTTGGAGTAGGTGTGTCACTGGGGGTGTGGGCTTTAAGACCCTCATTCTAGCTGCCTGGAAGCCAGTCTTCTATCAGCCTTCAGATGAAGATGTAGAACTCTCAGCTCTGCCTGCACCATGCCTGCCAGGATGCTGCCGTGTTCCTGCCTTGATGGTACTGGACTGAACCTCTGAACCTGTCAGCCGGCTCCAGTTAAATGTTGGCCTTATAGGAGGAGTTCTTGGTCCTGGTGTCCGTGCACAGCAACGAGAACCCTAAGACAGCAGGAAAGGGACTTGTATGTACACCTCAGGCTGATTGGTCTAGTAATTACAGAGTCATCAACATTGAAGGCATCTCAGTAAAGATAAATTTGTTAAAAAAGGACTTGTGTGGCCAGCTTGCTGGTGTATGTATACCTGTAATCCCAGCCCTTGGGAGGCTGAGGCAGGAGAGTAGCAAGTCTGTTTTATTTTGTTTGTTTTGTTTTGTTTTGAGTTCCCTGAGATAGAGTCTTCTTATGTAGCCCAAGCTGTCCTGGAACTTGATGTGTAGACCTGGTTGGCCTCAAATTCACAGAGACCCACCTATCTCTGTCTTCTAAGTGCTAGGTGGTGAGTTTGAAGCTTGCATGAGCTACATGTGAAATGTTGTGTGTCTCAAATACTAGACATCCAGATGCTTTACTAGCATAAGTCAAACATGGAAACAAATAATAGCAGCAACAAAAATACAGACATATATAAATTAGACTTAATTAAAACATAAGCTTCCATATTTCAAGGGGCACATGAAGAAAGTGAAAGGGAGGCTAAGGACATAGCCTGGTAGGTGAGGTACTTGCTGTTTGAGTCTGAGGACTCAGCTTCAGATCCCAGAGCCCGCGTTTTGTGTGTGTAGTAGGAACATTTTAACTGCTAATTCTTCCGATCCACAAACATGGATGTTTTTTTTTAATTTTTTTCATTATTTTTGTTTGCTCTTCAGTTGTTTATTTTTTCAGATGTTCTAAACTGTAGCTCAGTCTATCACTGTGTAGCCCAAGCTGGCCTTGAACTTTGGCATTGCTATTGCCGCTGACCCGTTCCTAAATGCTGGAATTAGAAGTATCATGAGCCACCATACTTAGCTAATATTTTAATCTGTGTGTGTGTGTGTGTGTGTGTGTGTGTGTGTGTGTTTTAAAAAAGGGGCTTCTCTGTGTAGCTTATGCTGTCCTGAAACTCAGAGATCCACCTGCCTCTGTTCCTGTGTGCTGAAATTGAAGGTTTGCGCCATACAGTGCCTGGCAATTTTAGTTATTTTTATGTTGCATAAGCTCTACCTGTTCTGTCTTTCCATCTTTGCATTTGTAGCTCCTCCTTTTCTCCCCCTCTCTCATCTTTTAACCTCCATTCCTTTCTTTTTGAGACAGGGCCTCACAGAGATCTGCCTGGCTATAATACCAAATTTTTGCTATCAACTGTATATGTTCATAGTAATAACTAAGTAGACACAAAATTTAGGCCAGTCTGGTTATTTTATCTTTGGTAAGACAGTAAGCGACATACACCTTAGAAGAACATCTCTGAATGTTTGGTTTATTCATCTCTCATGTGCTGTGTTATCCACCTTTCAAGTGTCAACATTATAGCTAACTTTGTACTCGAGATTTTTTATTTGATTATTCTAATGTTATAGGTGTGGGCTCGCCCATTAACTTTAGATTTGTTGTTGCTTGGACTTTGGTCTATAGAGGGAATTTACTGTAAAAGAAAATGATGTATTGTGAAAATGAGTCCCTAAGAATCAAGTGTGACTGACGAAGTAGGGCGGGTGGGAGAGTCTGTGGTAACAGGGGTTTCTCATGAGCTTCTGCAGATGTTCATCCTTCTATTCTTTGTTGCCTGCTTCTCCAGTGAAGTCATAAGTAGATGTTTGTGATAGTTACTTATCACCATGGTAACTAAAGAAGCAGTGTGGTTCCTATTTCAGTTTAACTGTCAACTGTGCTCAAAGGAGAGGACAGCCTCTGGGACAGCACAGGCTCGGTCATGAAAAACTATGTGTCAGGTAATAAAGGACAGCATCCCTCCCACAGGGGCTCGCCTGTGTCAGGTAATAAAGGACAGCATGCATCCCACAGGGGCTC
>JADRCH010000211.1:2560375-2684972 GCA_019843965.1 Rhynchomys soricoides | reverse complement strand
TCGCCTGTGTCAGGTAATAAAGGACAGCATGCATCCCACAGGGGCTCACCTGTGTCAGGTAATAAAGGACAGCATTCATCCCACAGGGGCTCTCCTTTAGTAACCTTGCCCCTGCCTGTTTAGGGACCCATAGGAGAAGCCACTGTAGATCCTTATAAGAGAGTGTGTGTGTGCGCTCGCATGTGGAAGTCTGGGGACAGCTTGCAGGAGCTGATTCTCTCCTTCAACTGTGTGGATCCTGGTAATAGAACTGAGTCCTGAGGCTTGGTGGCAAGAACCATCACCTACTGAGCCATCTTCATTTGATGGCTTACCTTCTTGTTTACTTTTTTATTTTTAATGTACACGTGTTTATATATACCTGATGTCCCGTATGTGTCTAGAAACCTGGAGAGATCAGAAGAGGCATCAGATGCCCTGGAACTGGAACTACAGATGGTTATGAGCTATCATGTGGGTGCTGGGAACTGAGCCTGGATCCTCCACAAGAGCAGCACATGCTCTTAATCACTTAATCATTTCTCCAGCTTCTCTTGTTGGTTTTGCTTGGGTTTAGTGTCTTGTTTTTTTTTTGTTGTTGTTGTTGTTGAGTGTTTTGCCTACCTATGTGCCTGGTACATTCAGAGGTTAGAAAATGGCACTGGATCCCATGGAACTCGAGTTTACATGATCGTTGTCAGCCACCATATGGGTTCTGGGAATTGCAAGAGCAGCAAATGCTTTTAACCACTGAGCCATCTCTTCAGCAGCCTTCCCCGCGCCCCTCCCCACCCCACCCCTGATAATAAATCTTCATGGACTTTGCCAAGTGAACTTCCAAAGCAGTCCTAGAGAGATGAACCAGAAATGCTTCTCTGCTTCTTCATTTTTTTTTCTTTTCAGGGCCAGAACTTGTTTGCCATCTTCCTGTACTTTCTCTTCATTGATATTCTCATTTTGATAATGTGTGAAAAGGAAACGAATGCATCACTCACAACTCTGACAATCTCTTCCCTTTTAGAGACCATGGCAAGCCCAGGGAAAGACAACTACCGAATGAAGAGCTATAAGAACAATGCCTTAAACCCTGAGGAAATGAGACGAAGGAGGGAGGAAGAGGGCATTCAGCTTCGGAAACAGAAGCGGGAGCAACAAGTAAGTTACCTGCAGTATTTTCAGGTTGCACCCGTGGGGTCACTGGCCAGCTTCAGTGGTTGTCCTTGCCCTTCATCCGTCCGCCTATGGCAGTGTGTTCTCAGCCTTCCTAACACTGCCGCCCTATAATACAGCCCCTCATGCTGTGGCGACCCCACTGTAACATTATTTTGTTGCTACTTCATAACTTACGAATCATAATGTAAATATCTGTGTTTTCTGATGGTCTTAAGCAACTCCTACCCCCAAAGGGATCTCAACCCATAGGGAAATGTGGTTTATCTATGTAGCAGGCTAGTCACCGAATTTGTTTCCTTGTTTGTTTTATAGGTGGATATGCATGTGTGCAAACTGTGTGTGTGTGTGTGTGTGTGTGTGTGTGTGTGTGTGTGTGCGCGCGCGCGCGCGCAGACATTGATATTACAGTCTTTCCCAGTTGTCGTCCACCTCAACTTCCATCACTGAACCTGGAACCCACTGATAGGCTTGACTGGCCAGTATGCTCTAGAGATCCTGCTGACTAAGTGCTGGGATTACAGCTGTGCACGGCTACACCTAACTTACATACTGGGGATCTGAACTCGGGTCCTCATGCTTGCTGTACCTTCTGGGTTTCTTTTGTAAAGAAATGGTGGAAACTTTGAGAAAGGAGAAAAACAATTTCTTAATCCTTTTCTAAAACTTAAACTAACTCAAGTGTCATTTCTGTCCTGCGTTGGAGCTATAGCTTCCTGTTCCCTGTGGTTTCCTGCTTGGTGCTTGAGATGCATATGTGCATGGCATGGCATGGCATGGCATGGCGTGCAAGTAAAAATCAGCCTCCGAGTGTCAGTCCTCAAGCATTTATTATATATGAGAGCACATTGTAGCTGTCTTCAGATACACCAGAAGGCTTCAGTTGCCATTACAGATGGTTGTGAGCCACCATGTGGTTGCTGGGAATTGAACTCAGGACCTCTGGAAGAGCAGTCAGTGTGCTTAACCCCTGAGCCATCTCTCCAGCCCCCAGTCCTCACCTTGAACCTTGACTGAGCCTGGGTCTCCTTTGTTTGTGGTGTGCTGATCACTGCTGCATGTGCTGGCCGGTCTACTTCCCGTCTGACTGCAGTAGACTGGGATAACAGATACCCTTTATGAGTGCTGGGAACTCAGACTCGGATCCTCAGGTTTGTTCAGCAGATGCTTTACCCACTGAGCCATCTCTTAGCCCTGTTTTTTGTTCATCTTTTAACATAATTTTGGGGCTCGAGAGATGACTGAGCTGTTAATGGTGCTTACTGCTCTTGGAGAGGACCTAAGTTCTGGTTTTTTAGCACCTACAGAGTGGTTTATAGCCATGCGTGACTCTAGTTCTAAGAAATGCACTCTCTGGCCTCCGTGGGCTCTACATGTGCTCTGGCATGTGCTATACATGAACTCACTCAGGTACATACACATATGTGTAATTATTTTTTTAATTTAAAAACTTGAAAAAAATTATTTTGATCATGCAGTGGTGGCTCTTGCCTTTTAAGCTCAGCACCTAGGAAGCAGAGGCAGGTAGATTTCTGTGAGTTCAAGGCCAGGGTAGTCTACAGATTATCATCAGGACAGCCAAGGCTTCACAGAGAAATCCTGTCCCATAAAACCAAATAAGTAAATAAATAAAATTACTCTGATAATTCCACCTGTGTGTGTAATGTGTGTTAGTCAGGGTTATCCTTGGCTTTTTCCTACTATCCCTCAACTGCTGAATCCCTTCCTCCCAGTAACTCCTCCTCCTCCCATGTCTCTTGTTCCGTTGTTTAATGGAGGTTGTTTGTAGGAGCATAAGTGGAGGTCATTTTATGACAACTAGGCAGTTTACCAGTGGGGAAAATGACGCCTTCTCTGCCAGCTTCCTCGTGTCTCTGTCTTCATACTTCACACAATGTAGTTGGGGTGGCCTGGCCATAGAGACTTAGCAGTCTCTGGGCTGCCTTCTGTATTAAGAACTAGAGAGTTTCAGTACAACCAGGGTTATGTAGAAAGACCCCGTCTCCAAACAAAGCAAAACAAAGAAGCACTTTGCTTTCATGTGTATGTTTTGTGTATGTATGTGTACTTGGTGTCACAGAGGTCAGAAGAGGACACTGGATCCCCTGGAACTGGACACGTTTGGAGCTGGGAACCAAACCCAGGGTCCCTTGAACAGCAGCAGTTAGCCATGTCTCTAGCCTTCTGTCCTTTTAGGAGTCTTCTGTGCTAAATATACTTAGGACAAGCCCAGCAGTGGGGGCACACACCCTGAATCCCAGCACTCGGGAGGCAGAAGCAGGGGCATCTCTGAGTTTGAGGCCAACCTGGTTTACAGAGCAAGTTCCAGGACAGCCAGGGCTACACAGACGAAACTGTCTCAAAAAAGAAAAGTGCCCAGGCAGAGACTGATCTGTCTTTCCGTTGTCACCACAATGCACCACCAGATGTATTACTCAGCTCTAGATTCAGGCGTGTAACTTGCTTTTGTCATATTTCTTTGTCTTCCTGGAACTCCCACTGTAGATCAGGCTGGCCTCAGTGATCTGCCTGACTGCCTCCTGAGTGCTGGAGTTAAAAGGTGGGCTGCCACCACCTTTCTGATTGTCTTTCTTTTTTCCCTTCCTTCTTTCCTTCCTTCCTTTTTTAATGTTTTTTCATTGCCCTCACCATTACACAAAGTGCAAAGGTTTTTTAAAATAATTTTTTTAAAGAATGTGAATAGATGTTGTTACAGAAAACAAAGCTGCTGGATGTGTCTCATGTCTGCTCTAAGGCTGGCCTCATTTCCTCACACATACTCTGTTGTCACTATGTCATAATCTGCCTTCAGCTTGTGAGTCACGTCACTCTTTGTCTCCTCTGTTTACTTCTCAGCTTTTTAAACGGAGAAATGTAGAGCTGATTAATGAAGAAGCTGCCATGTTTGATAATCTGCTGATGGATTCCTATGTGAGCTCTACAACTGGGGTAAGCCCTTCAAGGCATGGTCACAGCTGCTATCAGGACAGAAACCAGATGGGACAATCAGCAAGGAAGCAACTCTGATGCAAATCCCTGAAGAAACGTTTAGGGAAACTGCACCACAGACGGGAATCACTTTTAGATATTGTATCTTGAAGCAGACATGGATTGGATAAGCCCTCCTCCTGGATCTATTATATGCCCTCCTCTTACTTGAGGATCTTAAAAAGCAGAATGCCAGGCAAGGGAATGTGCTCCCTTCTGACTTTATTATTGACCTGTAAGGTCATAAACCTGTTTTCTATTCTAGGAGAGTGTGATCACAAGAGAAATGGTGGAGATGCTTTTTTCTGACGATTCTGACTTGCAGTTAGCAACCACACAGAAATTCCGGAAACTCCTTTCCAAAGGTATAGAGCCTGGCCCTCTTGTCTCTTTACTACCCATTGCTCATCCTACCTTTCTGGCCAGGTTTTCTTTGAATAAGTCAGGTAGGTGTATTCCCACTTTTATACTTGATATTCCCTCTTCTGATAATCCTTTTCCTCCAACAGTGTTCAGCACCTCCTTCAGCTGCCTTTGTTTGTTTGTTTGTTTGTTTGTTTGTTTGTTTCAAGACAGGGTTTCTCTGTGTAGCCCTGGCTGTCCTGGAATTCTCTCTGTAGACCAGGCTGGCTTTGAATTCACAGAGATCCACCTGCCTCTGCCTCCCAAGCGCTAGGATTATAGGTGTGCACCACCACCACCCAGCGAGAGCAGTGAGTGGTCTTTGTTAGAAGGGAAATGTATAGGCTCAGGTTGCTCATTCCTTGGCCTTCTCCCCCTCTCTCTCCTTTTCTGATGTGCTCACGTATAGGAAGCCATGGGGAGCATACCTACGTTAGGTTGCCTTTATACTTGTAACATGCCAAGGGTATTCCGCAGCTGTAGATGAGCAAAGGACAGTTTTAGAATGTTTACAAAAGGGGTCAGAGCATCTAGAATTGTGAATGGATCAGTCCAAGCTTCCCCTGACTTTTCACGTCTTTCCTGTCTTCCTCTAGAGCCAAGTCCTCCAATAGATGAAGTTATTAACACTCCAGGAGTAGTTGATCGGTTTGTGGAGTTTCTGAAGAGGAATGAGAATTGTACATTACAGGTAAAAGCTCTAAGGTAGAATGGCCAGATGAGAGTTCCTCACATGACAGCAGGCTGTCTTTGTGGCATAGCTTAAGGAAATGGGAAAGTAATATGCCTGTGCAACTAGCAAAGGGAACAAACCTCTGAGTTTGAGGCCAGCCTGTTCTCCACAGTGAATGTCTTTTTAAATGAGAGAGAGAGAGAGAGAAAGGGGGGGGGGGGGACTCATCAGATTAAGGTGCTCCCATCAGGCCTGACAGTATGACCCAGGACACATGATAGAAGGATCTAGAAGGATCGAACTGACTCCTGCAGGTTGTCCCCTGAACTCCACAAGCATGGTATGGTGCATAGATGAACACACAGACATAAAAAATAAAGAAAATAGTTTTGGGTCGCAATAATTCTATGATACTGGCTGAGTTTCTACTATGTATATATACAAAGATGGGGGGGAAAGTCTTCAAGCCACACTAATACTTTAAACCAGCATACACTAATACTTTAAGCATGCAGTAGGCTGGGACATGAGGATTGCCACAGGGTTGATACCAGCCTGGGCTACATAGCTAGACCTAGAGGGGTAAGTGGGAGAGGGAGAGAACCCATAAGGGAAGTTTTTAATTTCAGAGATCTGAGAATGTGATACATTGTTTCATTATAAATCAGAGCGTTTAGTGCACCTCTAACTTACTCTGATGCAAATACCTCACTGTGTCTCAGTCTCTGTTCTCCAGAGACAGATAATGAGCAGACCTGTCAGAACCTGCTTGAGACACAACAGTGAGTAAGTGGAGATGTAAGTGTGTTGGCTCATGCCTGTAGATCCAGCATGTAGGGAACAGAGGCAAGGCCAGCCTTGGCCACAGAGTAAGACCTTAGAGAGGAGACCTGGAGAGGAGGGAGTACACGATCACTCTTACCCTTGTTTCAAAGGTAAATACTCCTGTGTCATTAAAGCCCAGTCTGTCTGCCTTCACGTATGCCGCATGCACTAACTACTCTGCTGCTAGCTAAAGGGTGGTGGGGAAAGACGTGCTTGGTTTTGCCTTCTTTATGTGCTAGAGATTGGCTGTTGTGAGGCAGGTATAGGTAAGGCCGTAGTCTGCAGTGACCTCAGCTGTGTCGTGATCTCACTTTCAGTTTGAAGCGGCCTGGGCTCTAACGAACATTGCCTCTGGAACCTCTCAGCAGACCAAAATTGTCATTGAAGCAGGAGCTGTCCCCATTTTTATAGAGCTGCTTAACTCAGACTTTGAAGATGTACAAGAACAGGTAATGCTCAAGATTTGGTTAATGTTTTGGCAGTACTGACAGTATAATAAAAAACAAATATTAATGCACATTTGGAAAAATATGGAGAAATGAACAAGGCTTGATGCTCCACGTATGAAAATTTGTTAGCCTGTACTTACACAGAAATGGAAAGTGGGGATGGAATCTTTCTCTTTCACCTCATATGTATCTGGTCCAAGGTAGAGAGTCAAAGCTTTTTCTCTTTCCCCCTTCCTAATGGAAAGGATGATGTAATTGTAGTCTGGTGTCTCTGGCCTCAGTTCATATGGCAGCCTATCTTTCCCACTGGTCCAGGGCCTCCTGGGGAAAAGCTCTTACAGAACAAGCACTCAGCAAGAATAATTCTAGACCCTAGAATCTAGGTAGCTCACTTCAGTGTGCTGTCAAGCCCTAATGCTGTCCTCATCCTGACGGACCACTTTGTAGCACTGATTATAAGTAGTCACAGAAGCTGCCAGGCTCTGGGTGACAGTTCTCTCATTCCTTTTCAGGCAGTCTGGGCTCTTGGAAACATAGCTGGAGACAGTTCAGTTTGCAGAGATTATGTCTTGAATTGTTCCATCCTTAATCCTTTGTTAACGTGAGTAATTAACAGCATTTGCATCTGGGGGATCCGTAAGGTGGCTGAGTGGCAGTGCATCTGGGGGGAAGTTTACTTGATCCCTTAAGATAACAAAACCCTGGGTGGTGGAACACACCTTTGGTCCCAGCACTTGGGAGGCAGAAGCAGGCAGATTTCTGAGTTCAAGGCCACCTTGGTCTATGGAATGAGTTCCAGGATGACCAAAGTTACACAGAGAAAAGCCTATCACAAAACAAAAACAGGTAATGAGGCCCAGATAGTGGTGCATGCCTTTAATCCTAGCCCTTGGGAGGCCAGCCAGTCTACACTAGCAAGTTTCAGACCAGCCAGGACTGAACAGTCACTCGTTTTCAAAAACAAGATAGTCCTAGGGTCTGGGTTATCCTCTAGGATTTATGGGCAACAGTCCTATGCTAGAGCATCAGTGCTCAAATTATGGCTTCATTGTCTACAGACTCCTTACTAAGTCTACACGACTGACAATGACACGGAATGCAGTCTGGGCCCTGTCAAACCTCTGCCGAGGGAAGAACCCTCCTCCAGAGTTTGCAAAGGTGAGAGCTACTTACTAGTGTAAGTGATACCAGATTCCATCGTAGGATTTCTTTTTAAGTTTTGGGAAGACCCATGAGAGTCTCAAGTTTGTGAACGTAAAAGGCAATTGTCAGTGTAAAGGTGATTGTGTACCAGGGTAGGAAAGTGAAGAGGTGGCTCTGCAGGTTTGATGGCATTCCCAGGGCGTAGAATTCCATGTTGGGAAGGGGTAGCCATGATAGGCTTAGTGATAGAGCTGATGTAACCCTATGATCAGCCCTGCTCACTCTGCTTCCAACAGGTCTCTCCCTGTTTGCCTGTATTGTCCCGACTACTCTTCAGCAGCGACTCAGACTTGCTGGCAGATGCTTGCTGGGCCCTCTCTTACCTGTCTGATGGCCCCAATGAGAAGATCCAGGCAGTCATAGACTCTGGAGTCTGCCGGAGATTGGTAGAGCTTCTGATGTGAGTGGTTTCAGTTCAAGAGGGTGAAAGTTTCCTTAGCTTTACTAAGACCAAAGAGCTCTAGCCAAAGTGAGGCATGGTGGTGTGGCTGTAATCTCAGCGTTTGGGAGACTTAGACCAGGAGAATAACAAAGTCAAGGACAGGGTGGGCTGCAGTATAAAGACTGTCTCACAAGACAAAGCAAAAAAGCTACAAACAGCAGCTTGCTGACCCACCTAAAGGTCTGGAAGCTGCAAGGAATACTGCCAGTGTTGGTTTTCAGCAGGGCTGAATGTGAGGTGCTGTTTCTCCACTGACAGCTGTTCTTCCTCTGTAGGCACAACGATTACAAGGTGGCGTCTCCTGCCTTGAGAGCTGTGGGTAATATTGTCACTGGGGATGACATCCAGACCCAGGTGAGGAAGAAGAGGGATGGGATCTTAACTCAGGTTAAGCTGTGGGAGAACATAGAGAGCTGCTTGTGGACAGAAGTTTCCCTATGTAACTGCATGGCCTAGCAGAGGAAATATGACTTTAGTTAAGTAGCTTTAGCACTGGCAGTCTCTGTATTATCCCAGCTCCTCCTTCTCTTCATCTGGCTGGGCAGTGGTGGTGCACGCCTTTAATCCCAGCACTCAGGAGGCAGAGGCAGGTGGATTTCTGAGTTTGAGGCCAGCCTGCTCTACAGAGTGAGTTCCAGGACAGCCAGGGCTACACAGAGAAACCCTGTCTCCAAAAACCAAAAAAACAAAAAACAAAAAGAAACAAATCATCTGGTAGGTACTTGTGCAAAGAAAGCAAAATGGAATGACTGGATTTACTAGGGCAGTGTGAGGAATGAAGTCTGGTCCATGATCCTTTTGAGGCACGGAGAGCTGTGGGAGCACCAATACTTCTGGACCTTTAGGGTCTTGTAGACATCACCTCATGTTAACCTTTTTAGCCATGTGGCACACACCGCAACCCTAGAACTTATGAGTTAGAGGCAGAAGGCTCAGCTAGTTCAGGGCCATCTTCAACTACATGAAACCCTATCTCAAAAAAACAAAAATATGAAAAATAATTCCCACAAACCAGTAGCAGAGTGGGTGTGCATCTGCTGGGGAGGCTGAAGTAGGAAGGAAGAAACCCAGGACTTTGAGACCAGCCTGCGCAATACAACAAGGTCCTGTCTCAGAAGAGTAAAATGGTGTGACCCTGCACACATGAACATGGAAATGTAAGATAAAGTGGGAATGATCCCATAGTGGAGGCACTGGAAGTTTCCCTGTTCAAAAGTTAAAACTCTGCTAATTTCCTGTCTGACTTTGTCAGCAGGTAGTCTCCACGAGTTAGTGTGTACTCCAATTCCCCTTGCTGTTGATGTGTAGTTTTATTCCACTGGACTGCTGTAGACACTTCCTTGAGAGTGGAGTCACACCATATTAGTTCCTCATAGCTGGCTTAGTTAGCATGATGTCAAGCTTCATCTGTGTTGTTCATCTGTGTATCAGAATTCTCATATTAAGGCTGAATGATATTCCAGTGTCTGTGTATACTACTTTTTAAATTCCTTCATCCATCTTGCAAACATTTATGTTGTTTCTACTTCCTAGCTATTGTGAATAATGCTGCTATGGACCCTGGTATGCAGCTACAAAGTCTCTGCTTTCATTTCTTTTGGTCATGTATATGCAAAAGAGATTAGATAACATGGTAATTTATACTAATTTATAAGTTTAGCTGCTGTGTCATTTTATGTCTCTTTCAGCTCTGTTCCATGTTCCAGTTTCTCCCTCTTTCCAAGGCATCTCATTGTCTGTTGTTTTTCTATCAGCCATTCTAATGAGTCTAATAAAGTGCTAGCTCCTGGTTTGATTTTGGTTTATTTATTGATAAGTGGTCTTGAGTCTATTATGTGTGCTAATAGATAACCAATGTATCTGTTTTTGGAGAAATGTCTTTTCAAGCCCTTTGCTCATTTTTAGTTTGATTGTTTAAGGTAAGAATTCTTCATAGGGCTGGAGAGATGGCTCAGCAGTTACGAGCACTGGCTGCTCTTCCGGAGGTCCTGAGTTCAATTCCCAGCAACCACATGGTGGCTCACAACCATCTGGAATGGGATCTGATGCCCTCTTCTGGTGTCTCTGAAGACAGCAACAGTGTACTCATAAATAGAATAAATAAGTCTTTTTTTAAACAAAGAGTTATTCTTATGCTCAGGATACTAACTCTTACCAGTACATGTTTGCAGGTATTTCTAATATTCCTCAGGTTTGCTTTGCACTGTGTATGACGTCTTGATGCATATCTGTTTGTAATTGGATTAACTCTAAGTATCTAATTTTGATACATTTCTTATTCTTTTGTGTTTTAGGTCATTCTTAACTGTTCAGCCCTCCCTTGCCTCCTCCACCTGCTGAGCAACTCTAAGGAATCAATCCGGAAGGAAGCTTGCTGGACCATTTCAAACATCACTGCTGGCAACAGGGCTCAAATACAGGTAGATTTGGGTTTTTTTGTTTTTTGTTTTTTGTTTTTTTTTTAAAAAGGCATTTTTTTCCCATTAGAAAGTGGAGGCAAGGCAAAGGGCAAGCAGTGTAGCTCAGTAGTAGGATGTCTGCCTAACTGAATTGCTTGGGTTCAATGCCCAACATCACCCAAACAATTCGGGTCAACATAACCAGTTGGTCGTAGCGGCAGCTCGGTGCCCCACAGCTTATCCCTTCTCTGGTAAGAACAAAGAACTTGCAGGTAGATTAATGGGAAAAAGCCTGAGTTGGGATTCTGATACTAGGTTTGCTCTTTCTTCATCTTTTTGCTCTGAGACAATGTCTCATGTAGCCCAGGCTAGCCTCAAATGACCTTGAATTCATGATCTTTCTGCCTCCGCCCTCCAAGTATTGGAGTTACACAAGTATATTGACCGTGCCTGATCCTTTTGCTTTTTCTCCTTAAACTGTCCTCCTGCCTCTGTTCTCCTTCCTCATCTCTCTTTCAGGCTGTCATAGATGCAAATATCTTCCCTGTATTGATCGAAATCCTTCAGAAAGCAGAGTTCCGTACAAGGAAAGAAGCAGCCTGGGCCATCACCAATGCCACATCAGGAGGAACCCCTGAGCAAATCAGGTCTGATTCCTTTCCTAACATCTTAAATGACATGTGTGCTCTCATTTGTTCATGGTGTTCATATGACTCTAAATGGCTTTGGATGGGAAAAGTCTGCCCTAGTCTAACCGTATTACGGTTTAGCTAGTAAGCTGCTAAGTGATCTTGAACTCTGGAGTAGATTGCTGTGTGGTTGATAGTGGTTGTTTTTCTTGAGACAGAAAGAATCTTAAGACAGGCTGACCTATCCTACCTCTGCCTCCCAAGTGCTGCGTATAAATTATGTCTGCACCCAGCTAAGTCTTGTGGGTTTTTTGTTTGTGTTTTGCTTGTTTTGTTTTGTTGAGATTAGGGCTGTCTGTGTATGCTAAGCTTGACTTCTTGACTTTGTGGTCCTCTTGCTTTAGCCTCTTGGAGGCTGAAGACCTGCCTCTAGTTTGTATCTATGCTCCTTTATTCTGGTTGTCATCTGAACATTAGGAGGAAACCTGCAAGTTGGATGTGTCTTTTCCCTAATTATAATCTACTAAAGGGAATAAAGTCTGTACACACTGAAGTCTCAGGAGAAAGGAAGAGCCACTGACTTAAACATTAAAGGAAAATAAAAGATGGACATGGTGGTGTACCGCTTGAGTCTGGACACTAGATAACGGCAGGGGCCAGATTTCTGAACTCAAGTCAGTGTATGTAGTGATCCCAGGCAAGCTATGGCTACCTTTTAAAAAGGTGCTGCCATGGGTAGGGAAGAGGATTAAATATAGCATTATATAGTAGGCCTTTTAGATAAAAGACACACACACAAACACACATATATATAAAGGTCCAAGAATCAGAAATCTAGAGATCCTCTCAAATTTGACCACAATTTAACAACCTCAGAATGGAATATTCTGAGTAGAGCTAAAGAGGAAGGGTCCAGATGGCAGACAGTCTGTGCTGACATACAATAGAGGTTGTACTCGGGAATAAGGAATCTGAGGAATTTCTTAATGTGTCTAGGGTGATAACATTGTAGCCAAGGTGGCATTAGGACTCTGAGTTCACTAGGGAATAGATCAGTGGCAGAGCCGGGATAAAGACAAGAAGGTGAAGGAAGCTAGGCGGTTATCCAGACTCAGGAAAAGTGCCTTGTTGGGAATATCAGTGTGTACAATGGAGACCCACAGGTCAGAGCACCTGGTGCACATTATGTGCTCTGCATTAATGTAGGGCGTACATCCTCTCGTCCCCAGGTACCTGGTATCACTGGGCTGCATTAAGCCCCTGTGTGACTTGCTGACTGTAATGGATTCAAAAATTGTGCAAGTGGCGCTCAATGGACTAGAGAACATTCTTCGGCTTGGAGAGCAAGAGGGCAAGCGTAGTGGCTCGGGGGTCAATCCCTACTGCGGCCTCATCGAGGAAGCCTATGGTAGGTTCTCTCCCTGACTTCATGTATGTCTGTTAGTGGGAAGATATCAGAACTCATCCAACGTTTTGTGAAACTTTTGGGGTTTTTATTTTTTACTACGTTTATCCACTCATTTGTGTGTGTGCATGTATGAGTGTGGGCATACATGATGGGGCACATGTGGGATGGAGGTCAGAGGACACCCTGAAGGTGCTAGTTCTCCCCCTTCACCATGTGGGTTCCTAGGGTTGAACTCAGGCTCTCAGACTTGGCAGCAATCACCTCTACCTGCTGAGTCATCTCACCAGCCCTTGAGTCTGTGCTACTAAAACAGTGATGAGTCCCTGTTACAGGAGGCTATCCCAAGCACAGGGTTTCAGACCTTCCCTTGGGAGTAGCTGATGTGTACTGACTAGCCAGGTAGATAGCAGGTTTCCTTGTCCCACCATCCCCTCCTCCCTCTGAGGCGTCACAGGTCAGTGCTATTCTCATAGGCGCCACCTACCTCAAAAGCAGATACAGTACAACCTATGTAATCAGGAACAGTGCAAAATTTTGTACTACTACCAAGAGCTAGAAGACGTGCATTCCAACAATCTCTCCTGTAAAAATAATGGATTGCCTTAATCAGCCCATCTCAGAAGAGGCAAATGATGATTAGCCCAGAGTTAGTTTACAATAGAATTCAGGTTTAGAACCTCTAATCAATCATATCGAGATATCATTCCTCAAGAGCTATATACCTTAGGGTTCACTGAGTAAGCTAGGCTAACAAGCCAATCAGTAAACAAACCCCAGCTGGTTTGTCCCAACTGAATCCTCTCCAGCCCTTGCTAGGATTACAAATGCCTGCCACCATACCTGGCCTTGCATTCTGGGGAGTGACCTCATGTTTTCAGGGCAAGCACAAGTCAGGGGTTGATATGCTCCCACTGCTTTTGTTTGGAAACTTGTACTTGAGGAGAGGAAAGGTACATACCTGTTTTCTTCTTACACCATAGGCTTGGATAAAATCGAGTTTCTCCAGAGCCATGAGAACCAGGAAATCTACCAGAAGGCCTTTGACCTCATTGAGCACTACTTTGGTGTAGAGGATGACGACAGCAGCCTGGCTCCTCAGGTGGATGAAACGCAACAGCAGTTCATCTTCCAGCAGCCTGAGGCCCCCATGGAGGGCTTCCAGCTATAATGTCTGCCTCCGGGGAGGGGAGGGCTTGGGAAGTACCAGCAGCCAGCAGAGGAGCAGTCTTCTGGTGGGCAGGAGACAGCCACCCCACCAGCAGCCACCGCACACCTGCTGCCCTGGAGACTGTGCTCTTGCCCTGCTCATCCCCTTCCCTGGAGGGAGTGCCTGCCCTCTGGACAGACGGAACCATCTGAGGCTCACATTGGGTTCTGAGACTAGAAGGGGACGTGTGGGTTTCTCTTCCTTACACTTTATTTTGGCTGCACGCGTGTCTTTAACCCGGGAGCCCAGGGGTAGACGAAGGAGGACTGAGGTAATCAAATTGCACCTTTAAAATTTTTTCTTTTATTTTCTTTAGTGGTGACTTCCTTCCCAATTATCTTTCTTCATCCATCCCAGTCCTCTGCCCTGACGTGTGTAACTCTTGGGTACTTGAGCAGATGGAATATTCCAGAGGTGGGAGGTGGGAGGGGAGGGGAGGTGAAGTCCAAAACAAAGTGTTCTTGCTCTGACCGAATATTAATCTTGTATGCTTGGATTATTTAATTTTTTCTTTTGCACATTTTTCTTGTATTAAGGTTGTTCTTCCCAAAAAGCTGGATTTAGGTACCCAGCTGCCAGCATTGTCTGGAAATAGAGGCTAATGGGGAGGCCCCCATGAGACAAAGGTCCCTCCTTCCTCCGACCCTATGCCTAAGACCTCTTTAGTCTGGGAGGATCCTCCCTCACTCTCCTGGAGCAAGCATACCAGTGGAGTGGAAGGGAGGGGCACAGGCCTTTAGACAGGGCTTCTCCTGTGTAGCTACTGACCCTGTTTCCTACCCACCTCCTAAATGGTGCGACCCAACTTCATTTGTTTACTTGAAAATTCACCTCAGAGTTGAATGAACCTCTGAGGTGGCTGTATTTTCTCCTGAGCTTGAGATGGGGGCTGTGGTCCTTCCTTCTCCTGAGGAGAAAGTCCTTGCTCTGACGACCCCTAAGTTGCAGAGGAGGTTGGAGTTAGTGTCATGTATTGGGATAGTCATGACTCCCTGCCTTTGGCCTTGCTTCTTCCTTCTGCCATAGCTGATCATGTATACTTCACTTCCAAAGGAGAGAATGTCAAATCGTTCTGTTGTTCTTGTTGTTTGTTTTTGTTTTTTATAGTCTGTATTTTAAGTAGGTCAGTCTTAATTGGTCTTAGGAAGACAAACTGGATGTGAGTGGGATACTGTGAGAAAGACAAGAAAGATGTAGAACTTTCTGCTCAGAGGACTGAACTCAGTCCTTTTTTTCTCAGCTTGTATTCTGGGCCACCACTTGGGACCAACTCTCACTTCTGGAACCTTCAGTCTCCAACCTGAAGGGAGCAAGGAGGGCCTCAAGGCCCAGTGAAGTCTGCTGCTCTGTTCCTTGCTTCCAAGCAGAAAGCAGCCTGCCTTCTCTAACTCAGTGTAAGCCACCGTTACCCACAATAAGTCATGACACAGCTGCCTCTCCTGTTACCAGAGAACCCTGTCGGCATCTCCCTTCTGAGGATCCTTGTACCTGACTTCTTGCATTCTCTCATTCTCTCTCTCTTCTCTCTTTTAAAGCTAGTTCAGTGCCTCCATGGCTGGCCTATGTTTTAAGGGGTTATACAGTACACTAAAATGGAGCTCAGAGGTGGGGGTGAGGTGCCTTGTCAGCTAGGTAGAGCCGCTCTGGAGCTGGCAGCACAGTACCCCCTTGTGACCCCCGTCCCCTCTTACCTGCACTTGTCTTTCTCTAGAAGATCTCCCTGTGCCTCACACTTGCAGATTCTTGCTGCTGGCCTCTGCCTTTCCATCGCCATCTCTCCTTTAGTTTTGTGTCCCTGCTCCAGATTGTTCTAAGAAAGGTAGTTCAGGGCTGGCAGTTGATACTGAAAAGTTCAACCAACATTGGACCACGTTGGACAGTGCCTTCTGGGAAGGCAAGGATCTGGCCTTTTTTTACCGGGCTGAAACTGCTCCTAGTTCAAAGAAAAGTCCTCTATGATGCTGTCATTGCCCTTATCTGAAGAGTAGAGCACTGAACATCTCAAATGACAGTTAGGATCCTGGCCCTGGAGCCACATTCTCAGCATGAGACACACATGTTCTGATTTCCTCTGCCCTTTCTCCAATATGTCTGGCTTCAGAGCAGATCCTGTACCACATGGAAGAGGTTCCACACAGATCATCTTTAGTGACTGACTGGCTTCAGTTTCCAGCCCTGCCCAGTGACTATAGCCCTGGATGTCGGTTGCAGCCTTTTGGTATAACCATATGAGTTTCAGCCTGCTTGGCACTATTGTTGCTTGGGTCTGTGCGCACAAGTGCTTCCAAGGGACAGGTATTGATAACCTGGTTTTGGAGACCTTTGATGTTTCCCTTTACCTGGAACCTTGTATCTACTGCTTCTCCTTCCTTCTACACCTGGGAGTCATCTGCAGGAGCCTGTGTTCTGAAGCTAACCATAGGTTAGAGCTACAGTTGTAGCTAGCTGAGGGAGAGGGAAAAAGGTTCTCACACATGGAGTTTCATTTTCTGAAACCAAGCCAGTACAAAGACACACTTCCCACATGGAGGAAGTGTTTCTACTTCTGTCTGCCTGCAAAGCTAGCAGCTTACTCTCAGCTCCCCGTGGCCCGGAGGCCTCTACTCTTTCTGTTCAGACCTCAGCTCTTCTCTCCCAGGCTCACTCATTTTGGTATCCATCTCTTGGGTATTCTTCAGGCTTAGATTCTAACAAAAATGTAGCTTCTCCGGGTCCCTGCAGACCCAAGAGGGAGACAAGATGGTTGGTAGCAAGCTTCCCTAGCAGGCTAGGGAAGTGTGCAAGGCTAGGTGCACTGAACCATAGGAGATTCTGAGCAGTGGCAGCTTCAAGTGGCACTTCCCTGAGAGGTGGTAAGAGACAGACTTCCTGGCACATTCTAGACCAACCTCATTCAGTTGTTGTTGGGTTTTTTGTTTTTTGTTTTGGTTTGGTTTTTTGTTCTGTTTTACCTTTTTTATTCTTTTGTTAAGCCAACAAACTGAGAATTTGCCCCTCTAAGGATCCATGTGGTGGATACTAGCTGCTCTTTGGCCAAAGGCCTTCATAGCTGATTCAATCTCCCAGTCTATCCTCTAGTCCCACCCCAGAATGCATGGTACAGGAAGAATCTAAGGTCAACTTCAACCAAATCGGAAACTTATTTTCTTTTGAGCATCTTGTTTGAAGCCTGAACAATATGCAGGACCAAAGCTGACTGTGAGAAAAGCAGCCAGAAACTGGGGAACTTGATTACCAGAGTGGAATGCTCTTGTGACGTGTCTTCAAGGGCTTGGGCTTACCTACCTACTTCTAGGCCAGCCTGACTTCTGATGCTCACACTGGCATGTGCTGATGATGCCCACTAGCCCTGCACTCCTGTGGCTCTGATTTTAAGGTTTCGGTTTAGAGAAAGAAACAATGTAGCATGTGCGGGGAGCTGTGAGGGCCTGGAAACCTGTCGGATTCACACCATGGATCCTCGGAAGCTGGCGGTGGGCATTGGCTTTGTTAGCCAGCTTTCTTTTGGGAAATGCTTTTTTTGACCTATTATATAAATGAAGTGGGTATGGGGTCTCAGCTACCCAGCAGATGGAACATCGCCCAAGGACAGTTTGGGTTTCCAGGTAAGAACCCTAGAAAGGTGAATTTAATCCTCACAGGTTTTGTTTTCCAAATTCATTTGCTTTTATTTTTCTAAGAACTGTAAACTCTATTTTTTCATGTTCTCAGGGCCCCTGGGTAGACAAAGCTTGATTTCAGAGCAGAAATTGGCCAAGAAACCATGGCATTGAGTGTGCTGAGTCCAGACAAATGATATTTATATACACATCCAAATTTGAAGAGAAAATGTATTTCTTTAGGTTTCAAACACTGTAATAGATACAAAACAAAAATTAAAAACCTGTTGCAAAGTTCTAAATTGTCTTCTTTGGTTTGGAGTGACCCTGGACTGGGAAGTAAACATGAGACCTGGGCTATAGATGGTAGAGTACTTGGCTAGCAAGTACTCCTGAAGCCCTGAAGCCAACGCTAGGTATCATGTAAGCCAGACACTGCTTGTAGAGGCAGGGTGTCCAGATATTCAAGATCAGCATTTCTATAGGAAACCCTATCTGAACAACAAAGTGGATGTCTCCACAGGTCAAGGCATTAGCATGTCAGTAGAGTGACAGTTGTTTCTGGCTGTTGGGAGTTAGGCATTTCTTTATATGTAGAAAACTTTAAAGTTTCTCCTTGATAATAAAGCACTGGATCACACCCAGACACCAACAGGCATTCTCACATCAACATTTGCTGTGTCACTTTGAAATCCAGCACTTCCATAAAGAAAAACCCCAGTCACAATCATCTACTCAATATCGAAGCCAGTGTCAGTGCCACCGACAAATAGATTTGGCTGTGTGCGACTGAGTTTTGGCCACGTGATAACATACGCCCTTGCTGGGGGAGGCAGAGCCAGGAAGGTCAGGAGCTCAAGATTATTGGCTGCCTAGTGAGTTTAAGACCAGCTTAGGCTATATGAGTTCCTATCTCAAAGGTGGAAAAAAGCTGCCAAGCAGTTGGTGGGGCTTTAATCCCAGCACACAGGAGGCAGAGTTCCAGGTCTGCCTGGTCTACATAGTTCCTGGACAGTCAGCTATATAGACCCTGTCATAAAGGGGGTAGAGGGAAGAAGTTATATATGTACCCAACAGTGTGAATGACAGTTACATCAAGGTGCTGGAGGAAGGTGTGTGTTTATTTCCCCAAATGGAGTTGAGGCGGAACTGCTTGAATCTAGGAGTTTAAAGGCCAGCTGGGCAACCTAACAGCCAACGTGCATTTGGAGGCCAGAGACGGTCCTTTAGAGACAGGACTCCTACTGTACTATGTCTAGTGCTGGGATTATAGTCTCACCCTGATGCATCCTGCTTTTTTGTAACCTGGGTGTTGTTTACAGGGGTTGCCTAAGACTTATCAGAAAACATATTTATATTACAATTCAGAACAGTAGCAAAATTATAGTTATGAAGTAGCAATGGAAATAATTTATGGATAGAGGTGACCACAACATGAACTATATTAAAGGGCCGCAGCATTGAGGTTTAGAATCACTGCTCCAGAGTATCCTCGTATGGAATTTTGTAAGGGCCTGATGTAGATGCTACCTCTTTAAAGATTTCCAATGTGTTTATTGGGAAGCAATCAGGGCATTGGTTTCCAGATACCATTAATCCAAATCTTTCTGAGATTCAGTTCCTGAAGTAAACTTGTTAAATTTTAATGCTTTCTTGTTTGAGCTTTGATCACTCTGGATATATGCTCTGCCACTAAGTTTATTGTACAGTATTGCCTTTCAAAGTTACATCTGAACAGACAGAACACTACTCTGAGTCTGATAGACCTATTACAGAAAAATTCATTTAAGAACCCTAAAACAAGTTCAATTAGCACAATTTGCAACATGCTCTACCCCAAAGACTGACTCTAACCTCTGAGACCTCAGCATTTAGCCAACAGTAATTTCAACATTTCATGGCTAATGCTATAACAGAAGCCTAGCTAGACCTAGGGAACTAGTATAAACTGTAGGCTCTCAAAGTGACCTGTGAGCAGGGACTTAAAATGCTTTGTCTCTAGGTGTGGTGCTAATCCTAGCACTCCGGGAGCATAGCAGGCAGAACTTTGTGAGTTTCTAGGACAGCCTAATCCACATAGAGAGTTCCAAGCCAGCCAGCACTATAAAGCAAGACCTTATCAAACAAAACAAACTCCACACAACAAAAGAATTGAAATTACAACTGTGTTTGTCTTTGAATGATCAGCCTAAACTGGTATTTAATAGAAAGAGGGGCAGGAGTGGTAAGGTGGGAGTTTACCAATCTGCCTAAATCCAAACTCCCTTGCTACGATCGCTTCCTGAGGGAGTTACTGCCAAGCTGATGGTACTAGAAGGCGGGGCATAAATTGCCTCAGCGAAAGAAAGCTGTGGTGGTGGAGAATGGTAAAGATGGGTTTTGGTAGGCGGATCTGAGTTAGAAGCCATCATTGTCAAAGACTGAGTTCTAGGACAGCCAGGGCTACACAGAGAAACCCTGACTCGTGGGAGTAGGGGGAGATATTAGAAGAAGATGGGTGCTGGTACTCGGCTTCCAGATTTGAATCTGCTATAACCACACAACATTAATAAAGCCTTAAATTATTTACCCTTTACCTGGTGGCCCTTGCCATTAGTCCTAGCCCTGGGGAGGCAAAGGCAGGCAAAACTCTTGAGTTCAAGGCCAATTTGATCTACATAGGGAGTAGTTCCAGGCCTGCCAAAGCCACACATAATAAGACATCTTCTCAAACAAACAGTAGTAAATAGCTTGTTTTATTAGCCTTTTCTGTATTGTTCTGTTTCCCAGATCACTGAGTATTCTGTACCTTCTCCGAGTAATTATGAGGATCAAGCTATTGGAAAAGAGGAAAGAACACAATAAGTGTTTGAATTATTATAAACCTGCTATTGGAAGGGGTGGGGGGATGCCAGGCACATAACAAACTAGTGGTTTAGTCGAGGGATAAAGATCTCCTAATTCACAGTTTAGCCTTCCATCCCTCTTCCGAGTCCTCAGAGGTCCTAGAAAGTTATACATGTTCATAAGGGACTAATGGAGGAGTGTATGAAAAAAATACCAGACTGCCAAAGTTTAAGGACCAATCATAGCTTCTGCAGTAGAAAGGAAGCTGACGCGAATCTCTAGACCGAATGACATAATCTCGGACCCTCAGGGTATTTGGCTCCTATGCTTTTCGGTTGCATCTCGGGAGTTGTGCCTCGCCGCGAGGCATGAAGGGACTCGTAGTTTTTCCCACTCCCGCCTCCAAAGCCGCCTTGACTTCTTTTTTTCCCAGCAAGCTCCGCGCCAGAGTTTGCTGTTGATTGGCTGCGGCAGGAGAGGGCGGTCCTGCTGGCAGCAGTTACCCAGGTTTCCGGTGCTCGGCCAGAGAAGGGGACGCTGTCTCACGTCCGTGGTGAAGTATGTCTATGGGCTGTACTTGGGACGAGCTCTTTAGAGAGTCTTTGGTCCAGGACGCGTTGGCCTCAGAGAAATAACTAATTGGGTTTGGGAGGGGGAACTGGCCTCCGTGTTGCGCATGCGTACTTCGGGTCTAGAGGGCGCGTGGGGCGTGGGTATCTTCTGTGCGCGCGCGCGCGGGAGTCCCACGTGGGACCTGGTGGGACGGGGGGCTGGTCGGGACTGGAGCATCCCGCCACGTCAGTCTGCGGCTCTGAGCCAATCCCGCGCTCCGTCTGCCGAGAGGGAGCTATGTGGTGCTGAGAAGTGGCATTCGGGAGAAAGGAGGCCTCTTCCTTCCCTCACTCTCTTCAGGGGCAGCTTCTCGGAAACCTTGCACGGGACAGTGGAGTCTCGGGCGAAGGCCGACCAGTTTATTTGAAGCTTCGAGCGTCAGATTTGGGGGTTTCTTATTTCGGTTGTGAAGAATTTTGAAGTCTAGAAAATAGCAACTGTGTCCTTAAAGGATCTGCCCCTTTTTTGGCCTTGCAGATCACAATGAAGAACCAAGACAAAAAGAATGGGCCTACCAAACACTCCAACCCGAAGAGCAGCCCGGGGCAACGGGAAGCAGGATCAGAGGGAACCCATGGACGACCCAGACAGACAGCTCCTGGGGCGGAAGCTGAAGGTTCCACAAGCCAGGCTCCTGGGAAGACCGAGGGTGTGTGCTGGCTCTGCTTTTCCAGTGGGCAGAGGGAGGAGTTTCTGGTACTGGCCTTGCTTCTGAGGCCAGTGTTTACCCAGGAAGGAGGAACTATAGAATGAGACAATGCCCATTCTGTGTGATCCTCTTGTTTCCTGGGGAGGTGGTGAAATTTACCACTCTTAGCCCTGGAACAGAACCTTGGGAGAATGCTCTGGCTGGTTTAAACCAAATGACAATCAAATGAGGTGCCCCGTAAGCAAAGTCATATTCCCAGAAACCCTTGCCAGCGGTGGGTAATTGTCCTTAATAAGGTGGAGCTTCTGCTACACGCTAAAACACCCTCATGCAGGGGTGCTTTACACAGTTGCCCTTTATGGTTATAACAAGTGTGTTTGGGTTTTAGAAATAATTGTATCGTTTTATAAGTAAGTAAAACTAGGGTTTAAAAAGTTAGATTGAGACCAGGCATAGTGGCCCTCACCTGTGTTCCCTGAACTCCGGAGGCAGAGGCAGGCAGATCTCTGTGAGTTTGAGATTAGCCTCATCTACATAGTGAGTTCTAAGACAACCGGGGCCCTGTAGAGAGAGCCTATCTCAGCCGAATAAATAAGTAAAACAACATTTAACACTAGTGTGCTTATCTGGGTTTAAAGAAAAAGAAGATCCAAGCGAGTGGTGTAACTGCCAGACTTTAATTCTGTGTCTTCATCTTTCTTGCTGTAGGGGCTCGAGCTAAAGCAGCTCAGTCTGGGGCCCTCTGTGATGTCTCTGAGGAGCTGAGCCGGCAGTTGGAAGACATTCTGAGTACATACTGTGTGGACAATAGTCAGGGAGGGCCAGGTGAGGAGGGAGCACAGGGTGAGCCCACTGAGCCGGAAGACACAGAGAAATCCCGAACCTATGCAGCCAGGAATGGGGAGCCTGAACCAGGCATTCCAGTAGTCAATGGCGAGAAAGAGACATCTAAGGGAGAGCCTGGCACAGAAGAGATCCGAGCAAGTGATGAGGTTGGAGACCGAGACCATCGAAGGCCACAAGAAAAGAAGAAAGCCAAGGGTCTAGGTGAGAGGGGAGCTACTGGTGAGGGAAGGGAGTTAAGGCCTGTCATTTCATGGGCTAGCCTGCTCCATCAGGACTCAAAGGAATCTGCTTTTCAAGACAGGGTCATAGCATTGAGCCATTGAGATTGCTCACTTGTGCAAGGCCTCCTGGCCATGTGAGCAAGTGGAGGTAGGAACCCCGCTAGCTTTCTCACTGAGGATTTGGAGAACAGGAGACCTGAGTGCCCACCAGCACCACTTTTAATCTGCTGTTTGACTTTGGGCATGTTTATTCTCCACTCCTGGGTCTTAGTTTCCCTGTTTCTACACCAGTAGAATTGGACTACACCAAGGTTGAAATATCAAATATCAACATGAGCCAGGTAAGCTACAGACCTCTTCAGAATCAAGAAAGGTCCTTCTACCTGGTTAGTCCCCCACTCTCATCTGACCAGCTGAATAATTGGCAACTGAAGTAATAGAAACCAAGCAAAGTCATCCATTGGTTGGATTTGCCATCTCCATGCTAATCTTGGGCCTCTCAGGACTAACAGTTCAGGAACCTGGTCTATGCTGACTGAGTACAATGGAACCCAAGGGAGGCAATTGGAAGGCTTCCTGACTGAGGTAAAGACAGTGGCAGCCCCAGGTGTGGTGGCATATACCTTTAATCAAAGCGCCTGAGAAGCAGGGGCAAGTGGATCTCGTGAGTGCCAGACCAGCCAGCTGCCTAATGAAACCTTATCCCAAACAAATAAAAGACAGACAGCAATGGCAGCCCTTTGACTGGAGTGGCAGGATAATATGAAAGTATGAACTTAGAACCTCATGGGAACCGAATGTATGTACCTCTAATAGGGGACTAGGAGGAACAGAGGCATGAAGGCTGAGTTCAAAGCCAACTTGGGCTGCATAGCAAGACCCCCTCTCTCATTCGTGTGTGTGTGTGTGTGAGAGAGAGAGAGAGAGAGGGAGAGATATACTGGCCCTCCTCATTTTGATATCTGTCTTAAAGACAGACTTCTTGCCTTCCCACCCCCCAAGGTCACATATGAAAGAGGCATGTATCTTAAACATAACTGTGTAACTGTGTCTGTTGACAGGAGTTTGGCTAATTTCTCAAGGGACATTAGACAGTAGCCCTTGGTTTATCAATAGGCTTACCTTTCTCCTGTTTATAATGTCTTCAAATAGTTTTTCCTCTCCCTGGCAGTGCTTACCAAAGAGATTGATCTGTTCATTTAGTGAGCATTTGTTAATAGCACTGCAGACACTGCTTAGGTTGCAGTGGTAATGTGCATTGAAGCTGCAGGATTGAGCTGGTTGCAATTCTTTATGAAGCACTGGTGTAACAGGAGGACTGCCTTAGTACTCAGAGGTGTAGGCTTGGACCTAGAGGGGACCCTTAAGACGGGTGTGTGCCTTTATTCCCGTCCGTTTCAGGGAAGGAGATCACTTTGCTGATGCAGACACTGAACACGCTGAGTACCCCAGAGGAGAAGCTGGCTGCATTGTGCAAGAAGTACGCTGAGCTGGTCAGTCCCTCCCTCTCCTTCTGTGCCCTCCCTGCCTTTGGAAAGTCAGCAGGCTAACTGGGATAAGGGTTGAGGTACAGGAACACACATTGGCTTAATTTCTGTTAACTTTTTTAAAAAAATTCTCCCACCGTTCTTTGTTAAATGAGAAGTCAGTAAAAGGAGAAACTTTATAAGTAAATTTCCTAATGATTCCAGGTGGTAGAATTCTGGCCTTGGTCCCAGAGACTGTGTAGTCATGTCCTTATATGTGTTTCTACATGTGTCTACCCAAAATGTTCTGCCTCTTGATTTATCATCTTTGGGATGGCACTTGTCTCTTACCTCCCTAGCTCTTAGTTCTGAGTGAAGTGAAAGTTAGTGCAAGGAGCTTGATCCAATTCAGGTTCAATTCTTGAAACAAGGTAATAGCTTCCATGTTGGATCACGAGAAATACCAAGGCATGGTGGTGCATATGTGAATTCCTGGAGGATCGGGAATTCAAGGCCAGCCTGGACTATGTGACCTTGTCTTGAAAAAGAAATGATAAGTACGGTTTTGCCACCTCTCTCATTTTAAGTGTTGAGTGGATCTAGAGGAGGGCTGGTGAGGTAGCTCAGTGTTGAACAACAGCGACTGCTCTTCCAGAGGACCTGGTTTGATTCTAAGCACGTACGTGGTAGCTTACAACCATCTTTAACTATGGTTCTGGGCATTCTGAAGCCCGTTCTAGACTGTGAGTGAACCAGGCACACAAGTGTGGCATAGACATAGATGCAAACAAAACGCCAGAGACTTTAAAATTAAATACAGAGCCTAATATAGTGATGCACACCTTCAGTGCCAGCACTTGGGAGGCAGAGGCAGGTGGATCTCTGGAGTTGAAGGCCAGCCTGGTCTGCAGAGTAAGTTCCAGGACAGTCTACATAGTGAGTCGACATAGTTTCCAGACAGAAAAACAGGAAAGATAAAGTCCATTTTGGAAGGCTTTTTACCTAGAAGAATACTGATGCTGCAAGGGAGAAGGAATTGAGCTCCTGGGGTAATGTTCTGAATATAGGAGGGGGGCTCAGGCCTAAGACACAGGAGAGGGGGCTCCACCAGTGATGATGGTACCTGTCTGTAAGTGAAGAGGACAAGCACAGTCAGACGGTGGGTGCGAAGCTTGTGCTGGTAGTGCCCTGGTTTCTTCTGGGTTTCCAGCGAAATGAGAATAGTGACAGCATCTGGGGTGGGGAGATATTGAGAGGGGAGAACAGTTGTCTTGGAAAGGGGTGCAGATCACACAGGAGGAAGTGGTGGCCTTTCTGGGCAGGTGCAAGTCTCCCAAAGGTGGGTATCTGATTTTAAAGGAAGACTCTTCAAGCAGGGTTGCTTCAGCACTAGTGCAGCATAAGAGGAAGGGGCTTTACTAGGATGAAAGGTGAGTCGGGGCAGAGGGTAGAATGGAGGGTCAGTAGTTGCAAATCTAGTAGGATGAAAGGCTAAGGACTGCAAATGCTGATAGGGATTTAAAGAAGTGGTGATGGTCCTGGCCTGCAGTGATAGAGTTAGGCCTGTGCTGCCCAAGACAACAGCCTCTCACTAATTGATGTATGGCTAGTCTGATTTGGATCTGCTAAGATATGAGACCTACATCAGCTTTTAAAGGCCTAAGAAAAATGTAAAATATCTGAAGTTAACTATTTTACTTTCCTATTGAGATTCTAACATTTTAAGCTGGTGGTATAGATTATTGATAGAGTGCTAGGCTAGTCTGGGTAAATTATTCAACACCTTTCAGGAAAAAAATCAAGATTTCAGAGTTGGGACATGGTGGCATGCATACTTGTAATCTCCAGGCTGAGGCTGGAGAATCATCATGAATTTGAGGCCAATCCTACTCTTTTAGTTCAAGGGCAGTGTGAGTCATGCAACATTACCTTGTCTCAGAATAACAAAGTTTTTTTGTTGTTTTGTTTTGTTTTCCCGAGACAGGGTTTCTCTGTGTAGCCCTGGCTGTCCTGGAACTCACTCTGTAAAGGCTGGCCTCGAACTCAGAAATCCGCTTGCCTCTGCCTCCCGAGTGCTGGGATTAAAGGTGTGTGCCACCACTGCCCAGCTAGAATAACAAAGTTTAATATTCTACCTTTCACTTTTTATTGTGGCCACGAGATTACAATCATTTACATGGGTTACATTTCTGTTATCCAAGGCTGGATATAATCCAGGGAGAGGAGCTAAGCTAGAAAGGAGTAGGTCTGTGGAAGGTGCCCAGGACTGTGTGGTCAAGAGAATTAGGACTTGCTGTCAGTAATAGCCATTTGAGGTCAGCCCAATCTACAGAGTAAGATGATGATGATGGTCGTGGTGGTGGTGGTGGTGGTGGTGGTGATGATGAAATGGCCACAAATAAGAATAGTAGTTGTAGCCAGGCAGTGATGGCACATGCCTTTAATCCCAGCTCTCGGGGCAGAGGCACAGAGATGGCAGGATTTCTTCTGTGAGTTCAGGGATAATGAAGGCTACACAAAGAAACCTTGTCTTCAACCCCTGCCTCCCACCCCCCAAATAAAAGAGAAGCGGTTGTGGGGGAAAAGCAGTGTTGAGGAAGGAGTCTGGTCCTGACAAGCTCTGTGAATTGGTGGCATGTAGATTAGTTGTCTAATAGGATGTGGGTATCCAACATCTGGACCGTGGGCTCGTCCAGTGGAGTCAGCTGGGGAGGGGCTGGGGTCTGATGGCTGACTTCATAGGACTTGGTGATTATTCATTATTATGTCCCCAAGAAACCTTCAGTTAGTCTGCAGTGTTACTGGTGGAGCCTGTGGAGCTCCAGTGCTTTCGATGTGTGAGCATGCTCTTGTTTGAGGTGCTGTGACTAGGCGGAAGGAGTGAGTAGTGAGCAGCTTAGGAATCTCTAGAGCTATGGAATGGTACCCTACAGTCACTTACCACCTCCTGTTCTCAGCTGGAAGAGCACCGGAACTCACAGAAGCAGATGAAGCTTCTGCAGAAGAAGCAGAGCCAGCTCGTGCAGGAGAAGGACCATCTGCGTGGTGAGCATAGCAAGGCTGTCCTGGCCCGGAGCAAGCTTGAGAGCCTGTGCCGGGAGCTACAACGACACAACCGGTCCCTAAAGGTAGGCCAGTCAGTATTCATGGGACCTGTGGGCTTTCTCCTTAGAAGCAACTGTGGCTGTGCTGTACTGTGCGTTCTAGGCCAGCCTGGATTACGTAGGAAGATTCATTTAAAAAAAAAAAAGAAGCAGCAGCAGCAGCAACTTAGGTACAGTATAGCTCAATCCAGCTCCACCAAAGAACAACTGTAACTACCTGTGCCTGTCATGCCAGGAGCACCAGATGCAGCAGCCAGAGTCTTTGTCCATTAGATAGCACCTGCCCCTCTCTACAAACACTGAGCTTAAAAATCATAGAGATTTGTCTGGACTCCTGCTTTAGAAGCCTAGTCCATGAGCTGGATGACCTAAGGGCTTTGTAGCTCTGCACTGAGGAAGACAAGAGCAGAATGTGGCGGGGATGATTGGTACAGCAAACTGCTCACAAGAACACTTCAGCAACCTAAAGCCATTCCAGCAGACCTCGTCTCTTGAGGGTTCCACCCCAGGAGCATCACAACAGGTTCCAGAGTCCTCTCCAAAATAAATAAACCTTTGTGGAACCTTAGATCCAAGTGGGGAGATGGAGCATTCGAGAGAGTGCTTACCACTGCCAGCATAAGAACTAGAATCTGTCTGGGCAGTGGTGGCGCACACCTTTAATCCCAGTACTTGGGAGACAGAGGCAAGCAGATTTCTGAGTTCAAGGCCAGTCTGGTCTACAGAGTGAGTTCCAGGACAGCCAGGGCTACACAGAGAAACCCTGTCTTGAAAAAAAAAAAAAAAGAAAGAAAAAAATTAAAAACCAAAAATATTCTTGTTACATAGGAATATGTGTATCTATCTCCTTGATCAATTGTGTGGTATAGAATTTTATCTATAGACTAAAATTCAGAAGTGAAATGGCCTGGTCATTGGGCACAGCACTAAGTATTGATAGAATTTTCTAGGTTTCCTTCCAAAAAGTGGGCAATATAACCGCATTAAAGAGGTTTAGTTGCCTAATTTTTCATCACTGTACCAGTCCTGAATATTACTACATCTTATCTCGTTCTCTGTGAGGAACAGGAGGGAGTAAAGGGCATTAAAACAGGAACACAAAATTGCAGGAATACTTAATCTAGAGTCTGGGAACAAGAGTTCAGGAGGGCCCAGCTGTTTCAGATGGCACTTAGCACGGATGCCGAGTATTCCTAGGGAGAGTCACTGATAACACCTGATTTACAGGGGCACATTAGGAAACCCCATTGTATGACATCCTGCAGCCTAGGTGCTCCCCAGGAGCCAGGAGTGCAGTTGGCAAAGACTGGACTGTGGAACTAGTTAGGGGAGCTTTGTGCAAGGCTGGGAGCTATGGGTGACGGTTCCAGGGCTGGCTTCTCTCTTCAGGAAGAAGGTGTGCAGAGAGCCCGTGAGGAAGAGGAGAAGCGCAAAGAGGTGACCTCACACTTCCAGGTGACACTGAATGACATTCAGCTGCAGATGGAACAGCATAATGAGCGAAACTCTAAGCTGCGCCAAGAGAATATGGAGCTAGCTGAGAGGCTCAAGAAGCTGATTGAGCAATACGAGCTTCGTGAGGAGGTGAGGTGACTGATTGTTGCCAGCAGCTTGTGAAGCCGTAGTGAGTGCCAGGCACTGGGGCAGCAGTTGCAGGCCTGGTCTTGTTCTTCCTTCAAAAGATGTAACTCACAGATAACTGAAATGGGAAGGAGAGATTTGATCCAGTGCTTATCTCTGCCTGGTGTCTGAACCAGGCAACTGTAGAATGTTCAGTTCTGGAGTGGAGGTATGTCCTCGTCCTAGCTCCGAGACATCAGACCCGGGGGAGGTCAGGAAGGAGACTTCCCGAGGACATGGGGTCAGAATGAGACTGGATGGTGTTCCTTATTTCCTGGAATTGGGGCTTTCTTGGAAGGGAACTTCTGACAAGCAGACCCCATTAATACCGTTTCTACAGCATATCGACAAAGTCTTCAAACATAAGGACCTGCAGCAGCAGCTAGTGGACGCCAAGCTCCAGCAGGCCCAGGAGATGCTGAAGGAGGCAGAGGAGCGGCATCAGCGGGAGAAGGAGTTTGTGAGGCTCAGGCCCCAGGGCTGCGGTGGGGACTAGAAGGAAGTGGGCTGGGTTCTGGCTTAGCTCAGTCTAGTTCTTATGGATGGGAGCGGTTTTACCCTCCCGGTCCAGCAATTGCCTGTCCAGACAGCAGTCTGAGAGCAGGTAGCCTCAGTGGGTCCAGTGCTTGTGGCTAAAGAAGGCCAAACATACCCCCAGGGGCTTCTGACAGGTTCTGGGGTCCTGTCTTGGAAATAGCTCCTGAAGGAAGCAGTGGAATCCCAGCGGATGTGCGAGTTGATGAAGCAGCAGGAGACCCACTTAAAGCAGCAGGTGAGACAGGATCCCTACCTGCAGTTTCCAAGATGCTTTCACAAGGACCCTTCTTCAAGGGAGTGAAGACAGGACTGTCATCTTAGCCTGGCTTTGTGTCAGCTGGCATGTTGGTGTCGGCCGAGTCTTTGATTTATGTGTGTTTTGTTTTGTTTCTCCCAAGACAGGGTTTCTTTCTGTGTGTAGCCCTGGCTGTCCTGAAACTTGCTTTGTAGACCAGGCTGGCCTTGAACTCAAAGATTTGCCTGCCTCCATCTCCTAAGTAATGGGATTAAAAGTAGGCGTCGTTGTTGTTGTTGTTGTTGTTTGATGAAAAGGTCTCTGAGTTTGGCTCTGGCTAACCCAGAACTCACCTTGTAGACCAGGCTCAGGTTGGCCTTGAACTTGTGACAGTCCTCTGACTCCCAGATGCATGAGGCATTAGCTACCATGTCTAGCTCAGTTTCTATTTATTTTTATTTTCTTTATTATTATGCATATGAGGGTTTTTCATGGATGTATATCTGTGTCCCACTTGTGTTCCTGGTGCCTTTAGAGGTCGAAGAGTTAGAGACAGTTGTGGCTTCCATGTAGGTGTTGGGAATCGAACCCAGGTCTTCTGGAAGATCAGCCAGTAATGCCCCTTCAGTGCATGCTTTGTTTTGTTTTTGTATGAGACCAGTGTCTCCACATGCTGACGTCTTCCCAAAACTGACTTTCCAGGGTTCTCATGTCAGAACACATCCTTACTGTGCACGGCTTTACCTGTGTGTTATTGGGAAGTGGTTTCTCGGTGGCTGTGCCCATGTGCCCCATGTGCCCCATATGCCCTGTGTGCCCCAGTGCCCGTGTGCCCCAGTGCCCATATGCCGCCTCCTTTGTACTCCTCTGCTTCTCACCAGCTCGCCCTGTACACGGAGAAGTTCGAGGAGTTCCAGAACACACTCTCCAAGAGCAGCGAGGTGTTTACCACTTTCAAGCAGGAGATGGAGAAGGTAGCCACTTCCTGCATGACTTCCTGCCCCACCCCTGCGCCCTACAGGAGCTCCCTCTCCTCCTCCCAAGGGGACAGTTTCTCCTTGGTTTTCTATGATTCTTTGGTTTGGTTTCTTTATGTATGCTGGAATTTGAAATAGAGCCTTTGCATTCTACTACTAGGCCTCAAAGGTAGCTTTTTTTCCAATTCTTTAGAGATGTCTCTCTATGTAGTCCTGGTTTCCCTGGGACTCTTAGTTTAGACCACGCTGATCTTGAACTCATAAATATCCACCCTGCCTCTACCTCCAGAGTACTGAGATAAAGGCACCCTGCATATTTTTAGACAATATTGTGGGTAGGTGTGTGTGTATGGGGTACGCAGACACCACTGAATGCATATGGAGGCCCAAGGACAATTTGCAGGAGTTGATTCTGTGGACTCATTATTAGGCTTGGAGCAAGTACCTCCTTATTTCCTAAGCAATCTTGTCAGCCCCTCAGTGGTCAGCTTAAGTTGAGGCTCCCAGTTGGCACAGATGTGAAGACAGCCCACCTCTGACCTTTTCTTTTCATCTGTGGTGTAATAGATGACAAAGAAGATCAAGAAGCTGGAGAAAGAAACCACCATGTATCGATCCCGGTGGGAGAGCAGCAACAAGGCTCTGCTGGAGATGGCTGAAGAGGTGGGTAGACAGCCATGGACTGCTCTGCTGGTCTTTTCCTCTGCTTTCCTCTCAGTCACTGACACTATGCACATGAACTGGACCTGCATTTCCAGGCGCATTTATCCAGGTGAACCCTTTTTGAGGCCTTTTTTAAATCTCTGCACTTTTTTTTTTTTTTTGAGACCTGAGATTGGTCCTGTTTAACAGTTGACAGTTTCAGCTGAGCAGTGGTGGTGCACGCCTTTAATACCAGCACTCGGGAGGCAGAGGCAGGCGGATTTCTGAGTTTGAGGCCAGCCTGGTCTACAGAGTGAGTTCTAGGACAGCCAGGGCTACACAGAGAAACCCTGTCTCGAAAAACCAGGGAAAAAACAAAAACAAAAACCAGTTGACAGTTTCAAGATGCACGAGATGTATCAGGGTCATCTGGTAGATGAGTAGAATACATCGTCCAACACCAGTCAGACCCTAAGCCAGGGCTATTTACTACATGGGCCAGCTTTTGGTTTTAAGCTGCCCAAACTGGAGGAAGCAAACATCTCAGTGAATGCTTCATTTCTCTACCTAGAAAACTCTCCGGGACAAAGAGCTGGAAGGCCTGCAGGTGAAAATCCAGCGGCTAGAGAAGCTGTGCCGAGCACTGCAGACTGAGCGCAATGACCTGAACAAGAGGGTACAGGACCTGACTGCTGGGGGCCAGGGCTCCCTCACTGACATTGGCTCTGAGCGGAGGCCGGAGGCTGCCACTGCCTCCAAAGAACAAGATGTTGAGAGTCCTGGGGCTCCACCATCCAGCTCTGCAAGGGCCACAGACGCTCCTGGCTGCCCTGGAGCACCAAGCACAGAAACAGCAGGCCAAACAGGGCCCAGTGAGCCCCCCTCTGCCACTGCCTAGAGATCATGGTGCTTGGGCATGCTGGGAAGAGAGCAGCAGCCCAGTCAGGCCTGGTCCACAGAAGGCTTCCACACTGAGCAGCCTAGTGCTGAAGCCAGGGTGTTCTGACCTGGAGGGCATCGGACACTTCGCAATTTTGAATTTTGTGGGTTAGTCTTACATGGATGGGGCAGGTGTACAAAACCTCATGCAGTTACATAGTTAACACCTGTAGGTGTACTGTGGGCTTTCACCAAGGATGTGTATGCAGATGAAGTTGGTGACTCTGTAAGCTGAAAAGTCTTAGAAGATGTCATCTGTAGCTGCCGTCACAGTAAACTGGCAGATCAGATGACTCCAATATTTTCCTACCCAGCTCTGAGGCTCAGACCCCTCTTGGCTCTTTTCAGAGCTCGTGACAAGTGAAAACACCCAGGCCTGGACTCTTCTTTTTTGTAAGCAGAACTTGGGCAGTTTGGGCTCTTGTCACTCCCCTGGAGGTTCCATTGCTTCTCTTAACCTGGGAATGGTGTCCCTGGCAGAGTCTTTGTGGGACCAGAAGTGGAGGGTGTGCCTGTGTGGGAAGGAATCCCCTCAGGCCCACTTACCCTCTGGTAGTGCCAGGTTCAGGCCAGTGTTGCTTCTCAGTTCTCAGTAGCCTTATCATTCACAGGTGCCTCTAGCCTGCACAAATAATTGACAAATGTAACCCAAAGGATTCTTTCGGGAGGGCTTTTATTTGTTTTTTTTTGCATAAGAGTTTGTATTAAAGAACTTGGTAGGAAGGGAGAGGGATACTGTAGCAGTGGTCCCCAGGTGCCGGGCCTCCAGTGCCCACTCGGAACCGCCCTGTCAGGTAGGGTCCTTTGCCATGTAGATGCCATGGTATCTTGCTCGGGAAGATGAGATATTTAAGAGATGGAAAGAGGCTTCTAATGGCTTCACCACATGCTTACCTATGGGCTTCAGCCTAGGAGAGGACCACTGATTTCCCATCACCTCCATGCGGCCACATGCCCCTTGGCTTATGGTCATTTTGCCCCTGACCCCTTACCTCCAACTCAGAGGAGCGGTTTTTGAGGACTGCTCTCATGCCATTCCCTACCACCCTCTTGGCCAAAAAGTGAGTCCTTGGGGTTTCACTTCTTCCTGCCTAAGCCGACTGGTGGGTCAAGAACAAACATCCCAGGAACCAAAATAGCTACAGGGAGTTGTCTTTGCTTCCCTCCTCATTCCCCTCACAATGTTACTGTGTTCTCTGCACAGCTCTGCTAAAGTTCTTGTCACACACCTGCCAGGGTGTTAGCCAGGTTACACATCAGCTTTCTAGAGTAACTATCTTGGAAGCTGAGACTCCACTTCATAAACTAAGTGGACCATAACACTGCGGTTGGATGGAGTTTTGCTTTTTATTGTATTTCAACTATTGAATTATCCTGCAAGTTTCTTCATCTTTCATAACTAGCCTCTAAGCCCTCACGTACATTAAAAATTAAGCTGGGTGTGTGGTATATTCCTGTAATCCCAGAACTCAGCAGAGCTAGGCAGCAGGACCCCTTGTCAGAAAACCAAAAAGTTAAAGGCTGGCAGAAAACATCATGTGCTAACAATCATGTGTTTAAGTCCAGAAATTACAAATTAATTTCCCCATCACGGGCTCTATCGTTTCAAATACTTGCTACCCTGGTATATTTATTTATTCAGGGTGCCCAGAAGCTGTGAGTGAGGAGGCTTCTTTGCCATCTCCAGCTGGGATCTGTTGTCCTGTGGAATTTCTTCCACGGTCTTATCTCTTGGAAATCATAGGACTTTTCCTGCTCACAGCCCGGATCCCAGGCTGAGGTCTGACCTGTTAACCCATGGGGTTCCTTAGTTCTCAGAGATGCAAGGATCAGGCCTATTTCTGCCTCCTTGTAAACGGAAGGGCCCTCTGAGGTCCGCATACATTGGCTTGCCTCACTTCAGCTACCTCCTAAAGCATGTGCGGGGGTTACAGCTGTAGGGTCTCAGTGTGGCAGGCTGGGAGGCTACAATGTGTTGGTAGAACCTTGGCTGTTTGCTCCATCCACTTGTGGCACCCGGGGCAATACATAGATGGTAGGTAATCTCTTCTTTCTCTTTCTCTACACTGACCAAATCTAAACAGTCTACAGCTGCTTTGCTTTCCAAAGTCAGCCCAGGAGCCTGGGCCAGCTGCAGGGAGGTGGTTTGTCTGTGAGAGGGCCAGTGCCTTCCTCACTTGGGCAAGTCCCTTGCACATGACCTCATTTTAGGACCAAGAGCTGTGTTGGTTTCTTAGATTGTTAGCTTTTTCTCTAGAGGCCCACAGTGGGTATGGCTTAAGGCCCAGGGCCCGTGGCCATACAAACTATTTAGGTCCTTGTCCAGGTGAGAGCTTCATGTATACCATGTCAGCCACACTTTGTCGTTTTCCATGAGGCTTTTGGACCATGGGCATAGCTTAGGCACTTTCTGTAAGAATGTTGTTTCTGTAAAGATGGTTATTTAAGGCTTCCTAATCCCCACCATGTTAGTCCTACTGAGGGCTGACCCAGAGGCCAGTGGAGCTGCCCAGGTGTCCACAGTGGGGTTGCAGCCTGCTGAGCGATGCTCCAGCCCCCTCCCACCTTCATAGCATGGGTGGATCACCAGGCATCTAACTGCCCTTGACCAGCCTGGGCTAGGAGGGCTGCCTCTGTCCCTATGATTGCCTTCCTTTGCCACCACACTTATTTGGAGTTGTGCCGACAGCTATTTCTTCCCCCTTCCCGGTCTACTTTTGGTATTCACAACAGCCAGGGACTTGATATTGATGTATTTTACACCACATTAAATAGTCTGTTGCCTTACTTGTATCTCCGCTAATCAGATTATTTGATGTTTCTGGATCTGCAAAGTGGCCTGGCATCCTTCGTCTACTGGCCACAAGTTGAGGACCCTGACAGATTCTTTAGCTGTGCTTGTTCTTGGTGTAGAAAAACACATCAAAGGACATAAGTAAAAAAATTTAGACATTTCAATAAAGTGTGCACCCCTGTAATCCCAGCACCGAAAGGCTGAGGCATGGTTGCTGTGAGTTCAAGGCTGCCTTAGGCAACATCAGCTAGGCTTGTGAGCAGAAACCTTCTCTCAAGAGGGTGGAGTTGAGGGCCTCCAGACATGGTGGGGCATGCCGTTAATCCCAGCACTTTGAAGGAAAAGGCAGAAGGATCTCTCAATTTGAAGTCAACCTGGTCTACATGTAGTAGTCCAGTTTGCTGTAGTGAGATCCTGTCTCAAAAAGGGGGGTGAGGTAGAAGGGTGGCTGCCATTTACTCCCTAGGTGGTGGAGAGGATGTGCTCCTTAAAGCTGCCTTGCTCTCCGTAAGTACATCCTGACACCACCACGCATGGACATTTGTTTATATGATACATGTAATTTAAAAAAAAAAAAAAATAGTTACTCCTGAGAGGAAAAGTAGTTTTAAAGGTCCTGGAAAGTACTGACAGAACTCATGACCTCATTTAGTCATCAGTTGAACCTGGCATGGTAGAACATGCCTTTAATCCCGAGCAGGCCAATGAGACCTTTACAAAAAAAAAAAAAAAATTTGCTACAATTTTTGCAAGTTTCCCAGGAGCATGAGGGAAGAGGTCAGGTTTGTGTTTAGGCGTTCTTGGGAGTTTTGAACAGACTTAGAGGACAGAAGGACCCATTGAAGGAAGGTGTCCAAACAGCTGAGTAAGGGGTAAGCCCCTGGGTCTGCCATTGGCCCTCAGGAGAGTGCAGGAGGACTTCGTGGTTCCTTAATTCAGCTGGTTTCCTCTAGGGGAAGCTGTTGGCTTCACCCAGCACCAATTTCTTAGGTAGAAGAGATGTGAATGCTCAACAATTCAGCTTTATAGGAGCTGTGCCAGCCAGTTCATTGGCCCAAGAGGGCCCTACTTTGACCCCTTCTAGCCAGAGGTGGTAGACTAATAATCCATGTACATCAGACACCACATTGGTTCCGGAAGTCCTCCATCAGGGTGGGAAAGGATTCCTTTCCTGCTCCAAGTCAGGAGCTTCCAAGCGAAGTAGCTCTCCAAAAGCTGCTGGCACCTCAGGGAAGCAGCTGAAGGTGGGAGCCCAGAGGTGCTTCCTGGGCTCTCTGCCACTTTGATGCTTGAAGCTGGCATGGCTCCAAGCTGCTTTTTCTAAGAGGAAAGGGGCATCCCCGCTGTGCTCCTCTCCCTCTGGTTCTTGTTAGAAGTCTTGAATTAATGCTGCTTCCTGGAGCAATTTGCATGTTAAAAGCACCTGGAAAAGATCCCAAGGTTGGCATCTGTAGAAGCAACACCTCTGGGCCCCCACAGCCAGGGGCCCAGGTCAGGGAAACAACTGTTGCTCAAGGAAAAGGGAAGATGGATGCTTTGTTGCCTAGGTCTCTTTAATTTGAGCCTGCTGGGCAGCCTGGCTAAGGGCGCTACTCTCCTGTGGTATCAGATGTTCTTCTGGAGATCTGAACCAGGATCCAGGAGCCAGATCTTTAAATAGCTGCCTCATTGATCGGACCTCCCTCCTGGCCAGCAGCACTACAACCAACAGTTCTGGGTCAGCCTCCTTCGGGAGCTCACGTGTCCCACCTCCTGCCAGGTTGCCAGGTCTCCTGTTTGCTCTGGTTCTCCCTACAGAGGAGGTGGTGAGAGGTCCTGTCAATTCAAAAGCACTTACAGGCTAGGAGTGTCTGAATGTTATGGGACAGTGACATTGCTCAGGAATGAGTGACAATTGGTTATTTTCAGTAAAATCAGGATAACTATCTCAGGGTTATATGGATTAAATGCACACAGGGTGTACAGGGTAACGGGGTGCTTGGGTACTGATTGTCTGTGTTTCTTCTGGGTCTGCTCCTTATGTTTATATACTGCCTATTCACGTTCATTTATTCCCATCATTCCCCTCCTGCAAACAAAGCCACCACCATTTTGTAAGGGATTCCCTCCAAACGTGACAAGAAAAGGAAATTATTTTAAATTCATACCCTGCAACAAACAGTGTTCCCTTAGTTCCTGTGGGAGATGGGTAAGAGGAGCAGTTAAATCAATGTGAGGACTTTCCTCCTGCTGAGCTCCTGGTGAATCCAGAGAGGGCTACTTTCTCTTTAAATGCAAATCACCTCCAGCCAGCTTAGCTTCCCACCGGCTCTAGTTCCCCCGGAGGAGAGAGAAAGGGTGGAGGGAGATTGCAAAGAAGCTCTGTTCCACACTCCAGATCCTAAACCTCCAGGTCAGTAGAACCCCATGGGGTATGAGGAGGGTGGGGTAACGCACCTGATGCTCGTTTTTGAAGCCAGAATTGAGAACTGAGTGGTTCCTTAGACATATCTTCGCAGGCTGATGACAGTGGCTCTGGCTGCTGCTTCCACTTACTGGGTCACACTGCTGCCACTAGGAGAGACAGAGTTCTCTGTCTTCCACCACCACTCCCCAGCCCCACTGATGCCACTCTGCTGTCCCATGCCAGCTTAAACGCTTATGCTCCTATTCCACCATCGCCATCTCGGAAGTAAAGCGACCAGGCTGATTGATAACAGTCTGGACTGAGCCCCCCCTGGAGAGGACCCCAGCAGACCAGATGCCTAGGTGATGGGGCTGCATGGGCGTCAGGCTAAGCTAATCTAGTCACAGTTACAGACGTTGTTGGAGGTCTAGCCCCAAAGACTTTCTAACTGGAAAAAGAAGAGGCTAGGAGCTGTCCCGGGAAACTTCTGGGTATCCCTGTCATGTGTAGTTGAAGTGAAGTGGAAGAGAAAGGCCAGTACGCAAGAGATGAGCCAGCCATTCCTGGTCGATATGGTTGGCGGGTTGACACTAGGGTGTTTCTAGGTGCCCCTACCTTACCATGGTTGCATCTCATGCAGTGTTAGTCAGTATCCGCCATATATGGACTGTTGCCTAGTGAAGACCCTCTCCCCTAGTCACATCCACCCTGTCTCCTGAGCATTTTTCTTCTACAGCCCCAGGCTCTGGGCTGCAGTGACAGGAAAACAGCAAGATGACCCTGATCCAGGCCAGCCCTCTCAGGCAGGCAAATGGGGCTTTCAAGAAGAAAGGGGCTTTGCTGGCCTTGGGAGGTCCTTCAGGCATGTAGCCACAGTCCAGCAGCAGGCTGGCATCTGGCACTGTACGGACAAGAAGACAGAGCTCCTGACTGCTGGACAGGGACTCATTTGAAGACCCTTCTTCTCAGATCAAAGAGGGTGCTGAGTGAAGGGATGAATTTGCCCCTCATTATCTTCCTTCCTAGACCTGAGGTCCAACAACACCCAATGGAAGACAAAAAGAAGAAACGGAGTCCTAAGCCCTGCCTGACCCAGCCAGCACAGGCCCCAGGCCCACTGCGCAGAGTCCCTGTACCCACCAGCCACAGTGGCTCCTTGGCTCTGGGACTCCCTCATTTGCCATCACCCAAGCAGCGAGCCAAGTTCAAGAGGTGAGTAAGGAAGGGTACTTGGCAAGAATAGAGACTCCCAGCTATGGGCTGAGCACTGTGGTAAGGAGGGCCTTCAGACATTCGCAGCTGATGCCTTACCCAGGCTAGCTTAACATTCACTGGTCATGTAGACCCAATGTGTGTCCTCAAGTACACAGAGAGAAAAGCCAGGGACTCCCTGGGTCCATGCAGAGTGAGGCTGTATCTCTGAGGAGGAAGTGAGTGAGTGTTAGCATGAGAGAATGCTGCCAGACACCAAAGAGGGGAGGTTATTCAAGACTGAAAAGCTTGCATGCTATAAAAGCAAAGACATTGACAGAAAAGCTCCAGGAATGTAGAGAATAAATACACTCTATTTCATTTTTTTTTAGTAACGCTGGGGGGTTGAACTCAAGATACCCAGCATCCTAAGCAAGTGCTCTCCCACTGAGCTATCTCCCTAGCCCATTTAAGATCTCTGCTCAGTTCTTTTTAAATAATGCAAGTCTGGCTGGAAGTAGCAGTGTAGGGCCATAATCCCAGCACTTGGGTGGTAGAGGTGCAGGATCAGGAGTTCAAAGATCATTGGCTATGTAGAGAGTTTGAAGTTAGCCTGGGTTACAAGAGACCCTGCCTCAAAAACAAAATAAAAACAAACCACAACAACAACAAAAAACCAATGTTGTTAAGAATTTTGGTGGCCAGGTATGGTGGCAAAATGACTTTAATCCTAGCATTGGGTGGCAGAGGCTGGTGGATCTCTCTGAGGACAGCTTGGACTACACAGTGAGTTCCGGGCCAGTCAAGGCTGTACAGTTAGACCTTGTCTCAAAACAACAAAACAAAAGATGGTTTGGATGCTACCCTGTGTCCGCTTTTGTTTCCATAAATACACTGTGTTCTTTCCCCTATTGCTCTAAATAAAACCTGTGTCCTCTGTGGGACTCCATAGCCTGGCCAGCATGTACTGGCATGGCCACAGTAGGTTTTTCTGGAGCTCAGGGTTGTTTGAAAATACTAGGAAATGTAGTCGGAGAGGAAGGAAGACCCAACTGGCTGGCGAGTGCAGGGTTACTCTGGGGAGACAGAATGTGTTACCCTGCTGTAGCTAGAGCCACGCCTGCAAGGAGATGGAAACTTCAGAACAATTTCTGGAACAGAACAAAAGCAGGAAATTTTTTGGTGGGAGGTGCTTTGTTGGCAGTAAAGGAAGAAATTCCCTCAAGGCCAAGGACAAGTGACCTATCCAAAGTCATAGGGGCTTCATGGGCTCTCGGTCAGCCTCCTTGCAGGTATGCCTCTGGCTGCAGCATCCATGGAAACAGATGTCTTTCTGCCCTCTTCCTTTCCCTTCATTAGCTCCTTCCCTTAATCTATGCTGCTCCTCAGGGCAGGACCTGAGAACAAACATCAGTTTGTGTTGGTGAGTGGGTGGGGCAGATGAAGTAGTGCAGAGAGTCATGGCACACCCATGATTGTGGTCATGTCTACTTCACCCAGAGTAGGCAAGGAGAAATGCCGACCCGTGCTGGCTGGAGGTGGAGGCGGCTCCGCGGGCACACCCCTGCAACACTCCTTCCTGACAGAGGTGACAGATGTCTACGAGATGGAGGGGGGGCTACTGAACTTGCTCAATGATTTTCACTCAGGCCGCCTGCAGGCCTTTGGTAAGTCCAGGAGCAGGGTAGTTCTGTAGGTGCTGCTGGGGGTTTTGGTCTGGGGGCAGCCTGGGGTTAGGGTCCCAGGCTGCCCCCTAAACTCAAGAGTTGTCCAGGGAAGGAATGCTCCTTCGAGCAGTTGGAACATGTTCGGGAGATGCAGGAGAAGCTGGCCAGATTGCATTTCAGCCTGGATGTGTGTGGGACGGAAGAGGACGAGGAAGAGGAAGAAGATGGGGCCACAGAAGGCTTGCCCGAGGAGCAGAAGAAGACAATGGCTGACCGAAACCTGGACCAGCTGCTTAGCAATGTGGGTCATAGAGCTGGCTGTTTTGGATCTTGGGGATACCAAGGGTGGAGAGGGCACAGGTTCCCAAGTCTCCCAGTGAAAAGTTGGGGGTACATGAACCCAAGAGTTGTGAATACCTCAGGTTCCATTAGTATGACTTCCTCAGTGCATCCAGGTTTGTTCTGTGTCCCCTGACATAACCCCCCTTTCCCCTCTGTTGACAGCTAGAAGATCTTAGCAATTCCATGTATCCTTTCCAAGAGGTTTAATGGGGTTCATGTGGCTCTCGGGTGAAGGAGAAATGAGGGGTGGGAAATCAGTTTCTTTCTTCCTGCCTCTATTCACACATGACAAATATTCCCATCTCCTGCTGTCCTGCTGACTCAAATTAGCCACAAACTGCCCCCACTTAAGAGGAATGTAGAATATTCCAAATTCTAAGGGAAAAATGCATCAGGTATGGTGGCACGTAAATCTCAGCACTGGGAAGGCAGAGACATGCAAGTGGAGGTCACCCAGATTTACAGAGTGATTTCTAGGACAGCAAGGATTAAACAAACAAACAAAGCAGGACGGTGGAGGAGAGAAAAATGCAGGTAGGGAGTATGGTCTAAACACCGATATTTTGTTTTGAGGCAGAGTCTCACTGTGTAAGCCCTGGCATGATGAAAATCTTTGAAGCTGACACCAATACATAGCAAAGCTGGTCTGCTGTTCTCCTGTTCTTTCAGACTTTTCTTTTGGGGGAATTCGGGGATTCAAGACAGGGTTTCTCTGTGTAGCCCTAGCTGTCCTGAGTAGAGCAGGCTGGCCTCGAACTCACAGAGATCCAGAGATCCACCTGTCTCTGCCTCCCAAGTGCTGGGATTAAAGGCCTATGCCACCACATCTGGCTCCTTTCAGCTCTTAATCCTTAAATTGTTTCCTGGTGTGGTGGCCCTGAACGCAACACACACACACAACACACACACACACAGAGCCTCTACAGGATGGGAAGTTATGTGGATACACAGGTCCAAAGCGTCACAATCCTTGACTGGCACAGACAGAAGCTGCACTTGGCGGAGAATGCCGAGCCTGAGGAGCAGCCAGCCGTGTAGGTGTCGCCTAGACTCTTCTGCTTCTCTTCTTCTCTTCAAACTGTGACTTTTTACGGATTCGGGAGCCCCTAGGTGCTATGGGGTCGGGGGCACTGGTTGGAATTAAACAAACGGAAAAGAGACTCCTCAGTGTTCTTGCTCTCACTGTGCCACACACAGGGTTGGGGATTGTGGGAGGGGCGCTCGAACGGGACCCCGATGCGTGCGCAAGTCGGAGAAAGAAGCCCGGCGTGTGACCCTGGAAACGGGTGGGGTCCTGTGTTTGCGCATGCCCAAGAGCAGCGCTGCTTGAAGACTCATTGCGCAAGCGCACGCATGCGGGTGACGCACAGCGCAGGGCGGTTGGCGACGAAATGGATCCCGATCTCTTCCTTCGAAAAGTGTCTACACTGCAGGTCGGGATGGAGTTGCGAGTACACCTAGGGTCAGAGGCTGGGCCTTCCTTCCGGCAGCTGTCACATAACACCCCTTACTCTCAAGCCCTCAGCAATGCACTGAAGAATGCGGAGCTGTGGCGGGGTTAGGGAAAGAGCTAAAAGGACCTTAAATCCAGAATGAGAGTCCAGCTCAGCATCTTCTCTTCACTTCCCAGAGCTCCAAAACATAGTCGCCTAATCCTTCCCCCATGACTGTGTTCTCTCTGGCAGCCCCCAGGATGCAAAGATCTCTCCCCTTTGGGCTCAGAGGTCGAGTGCTTGCTCAGCATGTGCAAGGCCCTGGGCTTGATTCTCCACAACCACAAAATCGAGAGTGCTTGCCAAGATACCGCTTTTCTAAAAATGTTAAGAGGTATCTTTCCCACTTGTTCTCTACATTAGGCCAGCTTCCGGGGCTTCTTGGTCCGACGTCATTTCCAGAGCCTTCGAGCTGAGTATGAGGCAATTGTACAGGAGATTGAGGGGGACCTCAGCACGCTTCAGTGGACTGGGGGCTGGATTCCCAAGCCCATATTTCTCCCAGAGGTACTACACACCCCACGAGGAAAGGAAAGGAGAACCTGATATCGGGTTCAGAGGAATGCTGGGACTCCCCTCTTTGAAGATTTACTTGTGAGGGTGTTTTGCCTGTTGTTTGTACCCTATATGTATGCCTGGCACTCTCAGGTCAAAAGAGGACATTAGACCCTCTGGAACTGGAGTTACAGCTGTGACCCACCATATGGGTGCTGGGAACTGAACCTCGGTCCTCTGAAAGAACAAGTTGTTTTTAACTACTGAGCCATTTCTTCCAGCAAACTCCAAAAGTCTGTAGACACAGAGCCTTACTAGGTAGCCCTGGCTGGCCTTGAATTCAACAAATTTTCCTGTCTCAGCCTCCCCAGGTGCTACTAACCAGACTGGAACTCATTTTTTTCTGCCAAAGCCTCAGTAGTCATTGGAGGAGACAGCAGGCTCACTTCCTCACACCCCAGTCCCTACTCCTAACCACTTGCCCGCTAGACTATGGTTTCCAGACATCGGTGGTGGTGGTGGTGGTGGGGTTAGCCCTGCGATTCTCACACCTCTCTAAACTCTCATAAGGCAAAATCTCATCGATCCTGGAAAGCAGAGAAAATACCAAAACCAGAGCAGAAAGTTTGGAGCCATTTCCCATATAAAGACTCTGAAAAAGAGCTCATCGGGAAGGAGATAATGCTGAAGAAGAGAGAAGAGAGCCCAGCAAACCCACGAAGTCTTTGCAGAGATGGCAGCCCCTGGCAGAAGGCTGAGCAGGGCAGCAGAGCCAACCAGGAGAACAGCAGAGATACCTCCATCTCCAAGGTGGAAAATGCAGGTACTTATCTGGCTAGATCAGGGCAAGCCCCGACCTCTTGGTCTCAGCGTCCCATGAACCACGAAAGGATACAGTTGCAACCCTCCCCCACCTCCTTCCCTCTGCCTGAGAGAGCAAAGGGATGCCAGTATCTAGAGCTAGACTAGCTTCCAGTGTCTAAGGATATCTATCGCAAGGCATTCTTCTTTTCCCTCTTCATTGACATCACAGATCTAGGATTGTCCCAGAGCCAACAGGAGCTCCAGGAGCAGCGTAACCACTTGGCCATGGAGCTGTTGTGGCTACAACAGGCCATCAACAGTCGAAAGGAGGTAGGACTAACTGAGAGCCCTCTCTAAGCTCAAGGGTGGGGGAGGGGCTTTTGCCGTGGCTCAGCAAGCTTGCCTCTGTTCTTTCCAAACAGTACCTAATTCTCAAGCAAACACTGAGATCCCCAGAAGCAAGCCAGACCAGAGACAAGCCTCCTAACATGTGCCCGAAGCACAGGGGACAGGCCTATGAGAAGACCTGCTTGCAATCAAGCTGCATCCAGACAGCCAGTCCTTTAGAGACAGGGTCATAGGAGAGCCACATCATGCAGAGGACTCCTGCCACAAGGGCATATTGCAGCCCCAGAAACCCCCAGACAGGATGACCAGTACACACAAAGCCACTGCTGGGTCTAAAGGCAGGGGACTCTGCTGTAGGAACTCTGGATCACAGCTGCCTGCAGCATTAGAGAGCCAGGCTGGAGGGGACAGAGTCACCAAAGGGCCAGACTATGGAGGACAGCTCTTTAATGAAACCTCCCTACAGCAGTTTACACTCCTAGAGGATCATCAGGCCCCTGGGGACTGTAAGCTTAGAAGTCCTTATTCTGGAAAGGGTGAAACACAGATGCCCACTCTCTGTGAAGATCTAAATACTGAGGACAGATATTCCAGCTACAAGAAGGCTGACTGCCAAAGAGCCGGGCCCTATGATTTGAGTATCTCAGAAGGCCACATGACTTGGGATGAGACCTTGGCAGGGCAGGAATGTGGTAGCCTGGATCTCACAAGGACTAAACTACCCAAGAGCCAACCTCCTGGTGTTAGCACTTCCAGGGATCTCTCAAGGGCTAAACCACTCAAGAGCCAACCTCCTGGTGTTAGCACTTCCAGCCATGGAGCTACCAGTGAGCTTAGTCCAGAAGGGTGGGAAAGCCATGGGACTCTGCTGTGGAGATGAAGACCACTGGAGAACTTGTCTTCTGTAAGAAGGGAAGGGAAGACCCAGGGATCTAGGAGAGGAAGGGAATGCTATGAAAAATGATAGGAAGCAGGCCCTTGTCCTGCCTCCCTGGTAACACCCCTGTCTCCTGCCCGTTGCCCTTGGTAGTTCTCAGGCTAAGAGAAGCCGGAGGGCTGAGCTGGTACAGTAGGGAAAAGAAGAAGGACACGCCCTTTTATCTTCTGCCTGTGACTTATTTCACCTTCTCTTGGGTTAAGTAGGGTGGGAGGATCATGGACAATGAAAGTTTTCCTTGTATTCTTGGATGCCATGCAGAAGGAGCTGCAGTGGGCAAGTGAGCTCCCTGGAGACAGCTCACCTTCTTGCTCGGCTGCCATGGGTGTGCTCTGGTGAGCCACGGCCCCAGAGACTTCATTCCAGGATCCTTCTTGCTACTGCTCTGCTTCCTCATGTTTGTCATTGCCATGCTCCTCAGTTATGTGGCTTGGTGTGAGTGGACACCAGGGGACCCTCAGTGCCTACAGCCTGCTGTGAGTACTTCTGGGTGACAGCCACCGTATTGGGCAAATTTCCTGCAGATCAACATGAAGATGAACGTTCACAAATTAATGCTGTTTAGATGAATTAATGGCTATAGAATTCATTCAAATAACTTTAAGAAGAAAGTTTGAGGAGATGGTTTTAGTTGTTTTGCCAGAAAGATGTAATAAAGTTAGAGTCAAGAACAGAACGTGTCCCCTCCTCACAGAACAGTGAGTAAAGGCTGCGTGATAAGAAGGCAATGAGCTTTCATAAATTACACTAGGAAGAGAAATAGGCTTGGAACCCATTTGGGATCAAGGAAAAACATTCACTCTAGGTCAGGTCTAAGGATGAAGCCACAGGTGTCCACTATGATAAATCAAAGTCATGTGGAACTGTTGCTTTGAACTTATAATGAGCTTACAGAATGAAGCACTGCTTTGAACTTACTATGGACGTCCTTAGTAACTCCCCCTTTGTGTAACATTTGATCTGTGAGGTAATTTCATGAAGAATTTCTGTCTAAGAGGACTGAGAGGAAAAAGGAAGTATGGTTGCTGGGGCTCTGCTCCTCCACCAAATAAAATATCAAATATGTATATGTATGTCTGTATGTATGCATATGTATATAAGTATTCATGTGCACTTGTGAAATTGATGAAACAGGTGGCCAGACACAGCCAGAGTCTGTCTCTCTCTGTGTGTGTGTGTGTGTGTGTGTGTGTGTATGTGTGTGTGTATGCATGACTTTCTCTCCTTTTTTTTTCTGACCAGCCTCTTAAGAGTTAAGAGGTCAGAGTTTCATGCTGGGCATTCTTGCCAGCCCCAGATAATTTTGTTCCATCAGCAGTGCTAACCCCATAAATCGCCACCACTGTCAGGACTCCGTTGGCTGCTATTAGTACTGACACCAATCCACACACCATACCTCGCTGCTTTCCTCAGTTACCTGGATGTCAGCACAGGATTTTGGCAAGTTCTTATCTCCTGCCTCTGACCAGGACAGATTCTGGGCCATCTGGTTCACCACCTGCTGACATGGAGCGTCATCCCCAGAACCAGCTAGCAACGTTGCCAAGGAAGTTAGCCATCCCCCTTGGGTGATAGGCTCCAGGCTGACTGCCCTTGTTCTCAGTTGTTCAAAGGAGCCCAAGCCCTGGAGAAGACGGACATCTTCCTCTCACTGAGCCCAAGGTCTTTCTTTCATAATGTGACCAGACCATGCTGGACAAGGGCTGGGGTTTGATCCCAACTTTGCAAAACAAACAAGTGATCACACCTATTCTGCTCCTGTGAGGCCTATCAAGGGCAGATCTGAGACCCTGAGTTCAGGGAAATGCTCCCATCCAAGGTGCTTGCAGCCTTCCTGGGTAAGAGGGCAGGGCTCCACCTTTGGCATATCTCCCAGCCCTGGCTTAGTTGCTTGGCAACAGCTCTGTGTCTCTGAGTGAGGATACACTATGGCAGCCAAGAGGATACTGGTGTATCGAAATGGGGACCCCTTCTTCCCAGGCCACCAGCTGGTGGTGACCCAACGCCGTTACCCCACCATGGAGGCTTTTCTTTATGAGGTGACATCAGTTGTGCAAGCCCCACTGGCTGTACGTGCCCTCTACACACTTAGTGATGGCCACCCTGTCACCAACCTGGCTGACTTACAGAATGGAGGGCAGTATGTGGCTGCTGGCTTCGAACGATTCCACAAGCTCCAGTGAGTGTTGGGGCTGGCTAAAGTGTCTGCGTGCGGAGAGTGGTGGGATTAATAGTGTATCTAGTACTTAGTTCAAGTGAACAGGCTTAGTTTTTCCAAAGTCTGGGAGAGACTGTACTACCAGAGTGCTGAAGCACATTGAGGAACTGGCCAGGGGCTATGTAAACAAATTGAGCTGTGACTCAGATTTAAGTTCTGTTACTAAGGTATGTCCATCATAACCAGGACAAGCCTGGGGGGGGGGGGGCACTTTGTAAATTGGATGTCTTTCTGAAGTCAGTTTTTTAATTTAGTAATTACATTTATTTTTAAGGCCAGGCAGTGGGAGGCACACACCTTCTACCCCAACACTCAGGAGGCAGAGGCAGTTGGATCTCAGTTGGAGGCCAACCTGGTCTACAGAGTGTATTCTAAGACAGCCAGGCTGACACATAAACCCCTTTCTCAAAAATTTGTTTTAAGACAGGGTTTCACCATATAGCTTTGGTTGGCTTGGAACACTGCTTAGCTTTCCAGACTCGCGCATGTGCGCGCGTGTTTGGGACACCTTGCCAGAGTCAGTTTTCTTCCTCCAGGTAGGATCTAAGGTGGTCAGGCTTGGCAGCAAAATAGCCTTGTCTCTCCAGCCCTGAGAGCTGCTGATGCAATCCCTACCATCACCAAACACTAAATGTACCCACCGCTTAGTGTCCGAAACTCCTGTTAGAGTCATCTCTGCAAGATGAGACTGCCTTCCTCAGCAGAACAGTGAGATCAGAGCTTCCAGATCTGCTCTGAGAGCTCAGAGGAGTCGTTTACTATAAGAAAGGAACAAGGTGTCTGGACTTGGTCGTTTCCTTTGTGATTTTGAACAAGTCACTGCTTTGACTATCATACAAAATTAAATTAAAATCACCTCATGACTGGGGAATTTCTGGACTATAGTAAGATACTTCATGCTTGCCTTCGGCCTTCAACTGTGGTGTATCTAAAATCCACCTGGATTTTTTAGCCTTCCTCGGTACTCAGGGATGCTAAGTCAGGCTCAATTATCCACATTCATGGCTCAAAACGACAAATGCTCCAGTGAGGAGGGATGCTTAGGGTACTGGGCAGCTACTGGAAGATTGCTTCATCCTGCACAGGAGGATGGTCCTAGCCTAAGGGAGAGATGCTTAGCTGCATCAGGAAGAAGTATGAACAGATGATTGTTCGGTATGGGAAGGGAAGGAGATCAAATGAATTTGGAGCCAGGCTAGTAAGTACTGTAGACCCATAATCCTCGCACGTGGAACACAGAGGTGGGAGGGTCTGAAGTTGAAGATCATCTTCCACTACATTGAGTAGAGGCTAGCCTGGGGAAATTCCATCTCCCCATCTCAGTCTCACTTTATAGCTCTGGCTAACCTGGATCTCACTAGGTAGATCAGGCTGATCTCAAACTCAGAGATTCCCCTGCCACTGCCTCTGGAGTGCTAGAATTGTTTTGTTTTGAAACAGACTTTATCTGTGTAGCCCTGGCTGTCCTGAATCTCATTCAGTAGACCAGGCTGGCCTTGAACACAGAGGTCCACCTGCCTCTGCCTCCCAAGATCTGGGATTAAAGGTGTGTGCTACCAATGCCTAGTCAGAGGAGAGCTAGAATTAAAGGCATACGCCACCATACCCGTCTCAGAGTTGTCAAGGGAAAGGTCAACCTGCAGAACAGTCTCGCAGATCAGCCATGGTGATGATAGTCTTGGCTGTGATGGGCATAAACCTGGCTGGCCAGGGTTCACACTCCCTGGGTGACCTGTCCGCAGATCAGCCATGGTGATGATGGCCAGGGTTCACACTCCCTGGGTGACCTGGCTGGCCAGGGTTCACACTCCCGGGTGACCTGTCCGCAGATCAGCCATGGTGATGATAGTCTTGGCTGTGATGGGCATAAACCTGGCTGGCCAGGGTTCACACTCCCCGGGTGACCTGGCTGGCCAGGGTTTACACTCCCGGGTGACCTGGAACCTACCTGTCCTTCCAGCTATTTGCCGCCGGGGAGGAAACGCCCAGGAGGAAAGAACAGGCAACAACATGTAAGTCCTGGAGGGACACTGCAGCCTCTTTTGTCCCATCACTCCTGGGACTGCTCTAATTTTTAGAAGGGTCCTGGAAGCAGCAAGAGCTGTGGTTTCAGGGAGCACATCACACTCACTATAGAGCCTGCTGCTGTCTTGCGTCATGGGACTTGAGGACAATACCCCTGGCTCAGTCCCAGCCTTTTACCAATTCTCCAGGCCGTGTTTCCCAAAGGAATAAATGGTGACACATGAGGGTTATGTGACCCAGGAAACACAGATGCTTCGGTCAGAAGTGACCAGATTCGTCCCTGCTCACTCACTCTCCTGCACAAGTTTGCACCCCACCTGCTCACCCCATGTTTACAACCACCTAGTCCCAACCAAAGTCCTGAACTTCTGACTTGAAGAGCTGACTTGGTTTCAGGAGCCTCCCATGTCTCAGCGCCCATGTGATGGGACCTTTGGACAGTGGCTGCCAGCAGATGCCCCCAGCTACATTCAGTGAGTGCCAACCTCAGGGAGTGGGAATACAGATTTGTGCCTCCCAGAGGCCAAGAAAATGGGGAGTGGCTTTTTTTTCCCAGGAGCTATTACAAGTGGGAAGATTAAAAACCCAGTATGTAAGTGGTTCTTACACCCCCTTTCACATAGGGAAATCTTGGGGATCCTTCCCCTTACCTGGCTGTTCTTTGTCTCAGTGTGTTTAGGAATGGGGACCTGCTAAGTCCCCCCTTTAGTCTAAAGCTGTCCCAGATGGCTCTCCAGGACTGGGAAACAGTGTTGAAGCTGCTGAATGAGAAGGCTACATTACAGAGTGGAGCTGTACACAAGTGAGTACGGGGCAAGGGACAATGCACCCCCAAGGAGCGCCACTCTATTTGCTCCTGAGAAGGAAAAGGCCAAGGGAAGGTGTGTGCTCTCCAGCAAGACTTCCTCCTGTGCCCCAGAGGAGAGGCTAACCCAGCCCATCTAATCAGGGGACCAGAGTCAGAAGGACCTCTGATGGAGTCAGTGCCTCTTACCTACCAGCTCTTTCTTACTACTTTTCCTCTCAGGCTCTGCACCCTTGAGGGGCTCCCACTGTCCACAGGGACTGCTCTGGTGAATGGCCATTACTATGTGGCTGTTGGAGAAGAAGAGTTCAAGGCCCTCCCCTATATGGAGCTGCTGGTGCCAAGCCCCTCTCCGTCCAGAGGCTGCTGGTATGCTTGTTTGAGGTGGAGGGTGACAGGTCACAGGAAGTGCCCTCTGGCCTGGGAGCTATGCCTGTGTTCCCCTCTACCCACCTCTCACCTTCTTTCCACTGCAGGTGTCCTCCAGGCCTGAAGTATAAAGCCCACAGGCAGAGGGTAGGTGTCAAGAGGAACACCTGCATGGGGTGAAGGGGAGTGGCTGGCTGAGGACCCCAGCCTTACCCCACGCATCTGTTCAGCAAGTCTGTGAAGCCATGACTTGATTCCTCTTTTTCTAGGGGGTGGAAATTGAAGTTCTCAAGCATAAGCAAAAAGACTCATTCAGGGTGACAGTTACAGAGTGGCGTGTGCCATGCCAAATGCCTCCTCACTAGGTTGGATGTTGGCAGAGCAGGGCCCAACCTTCCACTCACACAAGCCTCTATTCCTTCAGATGAGCCAGTGAGCATGTGGCCCAAGAGTAGAAAGCAGCCTGGTCTCACTGCGCATCTCTGAATGTCAGTGTCGACTGAACTATTCCTGGGTAGACAACCTGATAGGAATGAAGGCAGGCAAGCAGGAAGGATGCAGACTGTGAAGACACATGGCTGCTCCCAAGCTTGCACAGGCAGCAGGGCACACTGAATTGTAGACAGGGGAGTGAGAAAGGTGAGAATAGTCACCATATGAAGCTCTAACCCAGTGTCCCATCTGTAGGTCCAGGGCCACAAGTCCCAGGCAGCCCAGCCTTCCCCAAAGGAGCTGGAAGAAACTGAGCCATCCACTTTCTATGCCAAATCCCAGCAGTCCCTCCAGCCATGGAGCAAGCTCCCTGCTCTCTCACTTGCAGCAGGTTAGGGCGCCTTGGAGCTGGCCCTTTGCATCACTACCTGTGCTTACACATGCTATGAAAACTCTCAGATCAATTCCCCTCTGATGTGACAGGATGGGTCCTTGCAGCTGCTGGGTGAAGTCTGCAGTGGGATGCTTCAGCAGAGCTATGTACCACCCCTTCACTTGCATGTCCCTTGCTTCTTTTATTTACGTCCCGTATTCACTGTTGTGTGCACATACGCGCATGGGCATATGCACGCCATGGCCATGCAGAGGTCAGAGGACAACTTTGTGGAGACAGTTCTCTCCTTCCAGCTTCACGCCGGTTGCCATCCCGAGGCATTGGAGAATGTGGACAAGGCTCAGGGGGACCAACTGGTGTAGCAGGTGAAGGCACAGGAGGCTGAGGGCCCTACTGCCTGGGCATCAGCCAATGTTGCCTCTTTATTAGGAGTCAAGGGAGTGTATGGGGCTCCATACCCGAGGAAGGAGACAGCTGGGGCTCAGGAAGTGGATGAAGATGAAAACACCTGCAGAGAGGAGCCTGTGGATCAGGTAAGCCCATACATTGACATCGTAAGCCTTAAGATAAGCAGAGGTCTGAGCTAAAGTCTGGGCTCCAAGGCACATCGTCCTGGAGACTGAGCAGATCTAAATCTGAAAGCCTGGCTTCCTATTTTCCTTGTGAGGCATTCAAATTTCTAGTAGGCTCCTTTCTGGGTGGGGGACCTCTGGCAGTCAATGCAAACTGGGCATACACATAGCTCTGTATGTCTCCACACACCCACCAGAGGGCAGCAGAGACAGTAGAAGAGGCTTTGTCTGCAAAACATCAGCCTGGGCCTGAAGCTGTAGCCCCAACCTCCACCCATGCTCCATCTTAAGAGCTGGGAGCTCCAGACAGAAATTGGAGACAACCACTCCCAGCCACTTCTAGTCCCCAGCCCTCTGCAGCTTGTTCTGGAGAAGCTGTGCCACAGTAGGCATGACCTCCTCAGCCCCAAGCACGCGAGTACCATGGAGGCTACTTCCTTATGTGATCCCTGCCAGAGACACTGCAGACTCTGTTTAGGAGCAGGCTCATTACAATAAAATACTTGCTAAGCTTTGTTTGCTGTAGATTTATCGAAAGCTGCTCCAGGCCAGCTGTTTGCTGCAGCTGGGTGCTGCCCCACACACAGCTGTCTACTTACTTGAGGGCTGGCAGTTGAGCACTCTGCCCAGGGCCAGCTTGTTTTTCTTCCACCCGACATTCTGATATAACCCCTCTCCCTGAATTCCACCTTCAGTCAGCCATTACAGCACTGTAATGGAGCTGTGGAGGCTTCCAGCCATCATGATTGAGACTGCAGCCAGCCCTTTCCATGTAGCGGAGGCGCTGTGGATGCTGACAGTCTAGAGCAGGGCAAGTAATGGAGGCTGGGTAACAGCAGCCTGAGGTGGCAGCAGGAAGACATGATGGCTGCTGGGGCAGAGGCGGCTGAGAATAGCTGTAGTCTCCAGTGCTAAATCCTTTTAATGTTTTTTTCTTTTTGGTTTTTCGAGACAAGGTTTCTCTGTGTAGCCCTGGCTGTCCTGGAACTCTCTGTAGACCAGGCTGACCTCAAACTCAGAAATCCGCCTGTCTCTGCCTCCTGAGTGCTGGGATAAGGTGCCCCACCATGCCTAGTTCCAGTGCTAAATCTCAACAGTGGAACCCACTAAAGGTTACAAAACCTTCCCAGTGCTGTCCCTTGTCTGTCTGTTTTTTGAGGCCGGATTTCTGAGTAGCCTTGGCTATCCTGGAAACACACTCTGGACAGTGTGTTTCTTATTGTGACCCCTGAGGTAGATGTGATCTGAGAGATGAGAGAGGCAAGCTGGCGTATCGTATCACTCTGCCTGCACCTCAGTGCCCAGCGTCCGCTGAGGGTCGGGTTGGCCCACTCAGGAAGTCGACGGTTGGCCCTGGGTCTTGATCACTGAGCTTGTGATGCACAGTGTGATTCCTGTGATGGTGAGCACCATGCCGGCCACTGCTTCTGAGATAAAGAAAGCATCAAGGGGCTGGGGTCAGTGGGGCCAAGGAAGAAGACTAGATGGTGACCCCTGGTCCTGGTTCTTATCCCAGCCTCTCCCCCCCAGATATCTCAACGAAAAGAAACTGAGGGCCAGAAGCAAGCAGGAGAGCTGTGGTAGAACAAAGGGAAGATGAGGGAAGGCCTCTCCTTGTCCACCCGTGGAAGACAGAAACAGGGAAATGTGTACATATGCTCAGGCCCAAGCAGCTATCCCCTGAGGTGCAGCAGCTCAACTCACCTTTTCCACCAATATCTTCTCCAAGGACCTTCCCAACAATCAGTGTGAAGATGATGGCCAAAGAGTTACAGATGGGCACAGCTAACGTCAGATCTGAGCAATCAGAACAAGAAAAATCCCTAGATGCAAAGAATGTCTTTCTCGGGATAAGACATTTGCAACACACCCTCCTCCCTCTCCCCTCCATTACCATCAACACCTATACAACAATAGCAAGGGACAGTCACAGTGACACACATTTCAATCATTCTGGAAGCAGAAACGGAGATATCCGAGTTCAGAGCCAGCCTGGTCTACCTCAGGAGTTCCAGGATAGCTGGGGATGCATAGTAACATTCTGTCTCAAAAATAAATAAAACTAAAAACTGTGAAGGAGATGTTGGGGAACACAGTTGCAACCTCAGCCATCAGGAGGCTGAGGCAGGGGGATCTCAAGTTTGACGTCAGCCTGGGCCACACAGCAAGACCATTAGAAAGGAGGGGCTGGATACGGGGACACAGCCAGTCAGTCAAGTGCTTGCTATGGAAGCTGGAGGTCTGAGTCTGGCCCACCCCAGCACCTGTGCGAAGGCAGGCTGGGGAAGGTTGAAGGGCGGCCTGCAGAGGACATGAGGAGTCCTGGGGAGAGAATGAGTCAGACGCTCACAGCTCTGCCTGAGGTGCTTCTTTATCTATACAGGCCCCACAGACAGACAGACAGACTAATGAGTGTCCAGGAGGTGCAGGTTATGTGTTTGATTTTTTTGTCACAATTACAACAGATTTTATTTTTATTCTCAGTCCTGTAACTCCAAAGAATCTAAAGAACGTCTCCTCGAAGCAAACATGTTTCTTCTGACAGCCTGCTTGCAGGCCGGAAGTGTCTGCAGTTTAAGAGCACTCCAGCCAAACAGAAAGTGTCTAAGCTGGTCTTTTTATGAATAGCAAATTCTAATAGCTAACTTCTTTTGTTATATCGTTTCATCATCTACATTATAGAGGAGAAAAGGTTAGTCCATCTTGTTTCTGGAATTCTCCTCCTCCAGGGGTGTAGCCTGTGTGACTCCCTGTTTTTAAACTACATTTTCAGAGAGCTCTCCGCATAGTAACGTATCCTCCTGGCTAGTCAGGGTTTGTCAGTTGTCTGTTTACCTTGTCAATCTCCAGGGTTAAGGAAGACTTCCAAAATAGGGCCAGATAAAGTTAAAAGCAGAAGCTTAAGTACATTTAAGACTTCCTGGAAAGACTCAGACATAATTTTCTCAGGAAAAGACATAAAATGAATTATAATGCAGAAAGTCCCCAAGAAGGCAACACAGAGACCAAAACCCATAAGTGAGAGACAGAAGGACAGTGATGACAGCGTTCTGCACAGCTTTGCTGGAGCTGTGACAGCTAGCTGTGCTGGCCTCCTGACTTTTGCCATTTCCAGTAGATATGGCTGAGCCACATAGAGAATGAGCTCATTTCCACAGAAGTGATTTGAGGCTCAGGGCTGAGGGCCAGATTATCTGCCTCCAAGTTCAGTGCTTCCTCAGGACTCTAGCATGAACATCTGACCTCTGAGGTCTGAGACCAGCTTAGCTGTTCTCTTCCTTTTTTCCCCCATCAACTAATGAATTCACTTTACATCCCTATTGCTGCCCCTCCCCCCTTCTCCTCTAAGAGGGAGGAGTCCCACCGGGTACCCTCCCACCCTGGCACATCAAGTCTCTGCAGGGCTGGGTGCATCCTCTCCCATTGAGACCAGACAAGGCAGCCCAGTTAGAGGAATGGGATCCACAGGCAGGCAAGAGCTTTAGGGACAGCCCCCACTCCAGTTGTTGAGGGACCCCTTCCTTTCTTTCTTTAAAGATTTATGTGTGTATGTGTGTATATTTTGCTTTTTTTTTTTTTTTTTTAATAAAGATTTATTATATAAGTACATTGTAGCCGTCTTCAGACACTTTTTCCTCTCGCTCCGGCCCAGCTTGCTCTGGCCCCGCTCACTGTAGCTGTCTTCAGACACCCCAGAAAAGGGCATCAGATCTCATTTCGGATGGTTCTAAACCATCATGTGGTTGCTGGGATTTGAACTCACAACCTTCAGAAGAGCAGTCAGCATTCTTACCTGCTGAGCCATCTCTCCAACCCGAGTATTTTGCTTTTCTGCATGTGTTGTGCATATGGAGGTCAGAATGGAACTATGTGAGCCATCATGTGGTGCTGGGAATTGAACTGGGGTCCTCTACAAGAATAAGCTCTCTCAACCACTGAGCTTCCTCCCCTTTCTGGTTAGATAATAAAAATAAGACCTTGACAAGTTCCATAGCTCACACTTGTATTCCCAGCACCTAGGAAGCTGAGACAGGAAGACAGCCAGGAGTTCAAGGCCATCCTGGGCTATATCTGAATTCCAGCCTGGGCTACAGAGTGAGATGACTTCAAAAACAACAGCCAGGCATGCAGGCACACACTTTTAGTCCAAGCACTCAGGAGGCAGAGAATGTGTATCTTTGTGAATTTGAGGCCAGCCTGATCTATATACCAAGTTCCAGGACAGCCAAGACTGCAGAGAGAGAACTCAAAACAAAGCAAGAATGAGGTCTTTACCCTCAAAGAGAAAAAAGATTTCAAGGCCACAGGACAGGCACTGCAGGGTACAGCTGAATGAGCATAAGAGCATGCTCAGCTCTCACTGTTAAGCACTCGCTGGGTGTGCTGTGCACTGCAATCCTTTTCCACAGCATTTACCATTATTACAAGGGAAACAGATACTCTATAAAGTCATATACTCAAAAGCTTAAGGTTTCTTTCTTTTTAGAGAGAGGCTGGCCTAGGGATAGGTAAGGTGGCTCAGTGGGTAAGGATGCCTACTGCCACCCTGACTTTGGTCTATAGGAGCCACATGAAGGGCCAAATGCCAGAAGTTGTTTTATGATCTCAACACGTGTACAGGTACACTAACACACACATACACACACACGTAATAAACAGTTAAAAATCATAAGGCTCCAGAGCGATGGTGCAGAGATAAAGAGCACTTGCTGGGTCTGTTCCTCACACCACACGGCGAGTCACAACTCTCTCTAAATCCAGTTCTACCAGATCTGAAACCCTTTTCTCACCTCTGTGGAACCAAACATGTACGTGGTGCACATGCAGGCAAAATACTCATACATATAAAATAACCTAAAAAAGTTTTTTGTTTTCTTTTTTTTAAAAAAAAATTGCAATTTCCTCAAACCTCTTCTGTTTTCTTGAGGCAAATTTCTCATGTAGCCCAAGCTAATCTCACTCTCTATGTAGCTGAGGCTGACCTTGAGCTCTTGACTCTCATGCTTTCACTTCCTGAGTACTGGGATTACAGTTATGTACCACAATGCCTGGCTGTTCCAATTTTAATGAACACCCTAAATTTGATCCCTAACACTGAAAGACAAAAGCTTCATAAACAAGCTGGGCAGTGGTGGCTCACGCTTTTGATCCCAGATCTTAGGAGGCAGAGGCAGGTCAATCTCTGAGTTTGAAGACAGCTTGGTCTTCCTCAGCAGGAGCTGCATCTGACCAGAGTCTTGAAACTTAGACCACCACCAACACCACGTGGAGGGCAGAGGACAACTAGCAAGAACAGCTTCTCTTTTAACCTTGTAGGTCTAGGGATCAAAGTCTGGTCACCAGGCTTGCTGGTGGGTGACATTACCTGTGGAGCCCTCACCTTTGTTTTTGTAAGACAGGCTCTCAAGTATCCCAGGCTGCTCCTACTAAACTTGCTATTAGCTAAGGTTGGCCCTAAACTTCTGATACTCTCACCTGCACCTCCTAAGGACTAGGATGACAGCTGCGGGTTTTCCAGGAGCTGGGGTGGAGCCCAAGGCTTCATGCGTGCTGGGTAAGCACTCCATCAAATGAGTGGCATCCCAGCCTTGCAATTAAAGTCTTATGGATACTGACTCTTTCTAGCTGAATCTCAAGTGTCCAATCTAGAGGCCATCTTACCAGGTTCTTTCCTCCTCTTGGGGCTCTTGTCTCTAGGGAAGGCCAAAACACAGCAAGGAGACTTCAGCAAAAGTTCAAGGGCAAAAATCTAGGGGGTGGGGCAGAGTTCCTTGTTAAGGTTTTTGAGATAGCCTGGCCTAGAACTCACTAAGAATCCCAGGATGTACTACGTATCCCAGAATGTCCATGAACCCATGGCTCTCTTACTGCATTAGTCCTTAGCCTCTGAGTGCTGGAGTTACAGGCAGGAGGCACCAGGCCCAGCTTATAACCGTTAATATGCAGCTGGGGGGTGGGGGTGAGAAAAAGCACCAGAAGTTATACCAGGTCAGCTTTTTTTTTTTTTTTTTAAAGATCTATTTATTGGGCTGGAGAGATGGCTCAGCGGTTAAGAGCACTGACTGCTCTTCCAGAGGTCCTGAGTTCAATTCCCAGCAACCACATGGTGGCTCACAACCATCTGTAATGGGATCTGATGCCCTCTTCTGGTGTGTCTGAAGTCAGCTACAGTGTACTGATATAAGTAAAATAAATAAATCTTTATGTATATGAGTACACTGTAGCTGTCTAAGACACATCAGAAGAGGGATCCCATTACAGATGGTTGTGAGCCACCATGTGGTTGCTGGGAATTGAACTCAGGACTTCTGGAAGAGCAGCCAGTGCCATCTCTCCAGCCCTTTTACTGGGACAGTTTTACAGAAACCAGTTGCAGGTGAGAACAGAACAAGCCAGAGAATGAGTCATAGCCAGAAGATTAGAACGTATTGCCAGAGTTAGTTTGAGGCCAAAGCAATTAAACAGAAGCTGAGAGAGCCAGTTTGAATCAGTCAGCATGGAGAGGAGTTTTGAGCCAGAAAAACTGAGTTGAACCAGCCAGCCAGAGTTCAGAAGGAACTAGAAAGGGTGAGCTTATTCAGCAGTAGGCCTCCAAGTGACAATTACATCAGGCAAATAAAAAAATACATTTACAAAGGCAAGCATAGTAAACTGCCCATCATCTCCATGAATATAAGCATGTTTGTTTAGAAGGTCATAACATAATAAAGTATAGTCTGACTAATAGGAAAAGTCAATAAACACTTGGAGAAAGGCTATTGGTACTTATTGAGCTTCTCCTGTATGTCAGGTACTCTGCTAGATTCTTCTCATAGATTGAATTAATCTTCACAATGCTATGAGTCCCACTATATGAAGCCAAACTTCAAATAAAGGACTCACTCTAGGCCAGGCAGGTAGTCTATAGGGGGATCAGAGCTTCAGAACATCACTTACATGGGGTTTGGTGAACACCTACAGTCCTAGCACTTGGAAACCAGAGGCACGAGGATCAGGACTTGGAAGCCTCACTCAGATAGTGAGACTCTATCCCAAAAACAACAAACAAGGGGCCAGTGCGGCCGCTCAGTGGGTAAAGGCACTTGCCATCAAGACAGATGAGCCTAGCCAGGGGAGTGGTGGCGCACACCTTTAATCCCAGCACTTAGGAGGCAGAGACAGGCCGATTTCTGAGTTCAAGGCCGGCCTGGTCTACAGTGTGAGTTCCAGGACAGCCAGGGTTACACAGAGAAACCCTGTCTCGAAAAAAAAAAACTGACGAGCCCAGTTCACTACTAGAATCTACAAGATAAAAGGAGAAACTACTCCTAAAACTGTCCTGTGACCAAACACACACTATAACACACGTGTAAACACAAGCACACACAAAATAAATCTAACAAACAATCAAACAAACAGAAAAAGTATCAGGACAACCCCCTCCTCCCAAATAATAGAAGAGGTCAGCACTTGTGAGACCACAATGAACCTCCCTTCTGCTGCTGCACAAGACTGTCAGGCCAGCCTTAGCGACCAGCCTCTCACTCCCCTGACTCACAGAACCAAGTGTTCTCCCTCACTGGCAGGTGCAAGGTGTTTCAGGTTCCCTGTGTTAAATATGGCCTCCACCCCAGAGAAGACTCAAGCCAGAGACCCACCTGTTGATGCCAACGTCAAGTAGTAGAGAAGGGAGCCACTCTGATTAAGGAGAAAAGGCATCAGGTACTAGAAAGAGGAGAGACCTGTCAGTGATCGCCTGCGTGTGCAGCAGTCTTCTCGGTTCTCACCCTTTCTAATGCTGCGACCCTTTAATTCAGTTCCTCATGTATTTTCCTTGCTACTTCATGACTGTCATTTTCCTTCAGTTGTGAACTGTATATATCTGATATGTAGGATAGCTGGTATTAGACTCCTTTCCAGTTGCTACCCAGTTTGAGAAGCCCTGTTCTGGCTTATGCCTTTCCCACAGGGGTTGGCATGGTTACAAATGTTCAGGGAATGCTCATGTATTTGAGGACCATTTAGAGCAAAGAGAGAAACACATTCAATGTGCTCTATTACCTTAAATGCCCTCTCCCTTATCGTGGCCAATTCCCATCTTCCCTACAGGTATAAAGCCTTGCGTAAGAGTGTCACCCCTCCAAGTAGCCCACTTCAAGTCCTCCAGCTCCATCTCTCTCCTCTGAATTCACACAGTACTTTATCTGTCCCCCTTTCCTTCCCCTAATCCTCAGAGTGCTGCATATCACGCTAGCTTACATTGGCAGCCATGGGTTGTAGGCGGTTCTCGATGGCTTTCCTTATGTTCTACTCCAGGGCAAGTTGAGCCCAAAGAAAGCTCCTGGTAAGGTTCCAAATAGTTATATAATTGATAGGGTGACAAAAACACTAAAAATAGTCATAGAGCCTGGCAGTGGCAGCGCCTTAATCCCAGCACTCGGGAGTCAGAGGCAGGCTGATCTCTGAGTTCAGGATAGCCAGGGTTACACAGAGAATCCCTGTCTCCAAAACCAAAATAAAAAAAAAAGCAAAAAACGTCATAGATTGAACATGTACGCTGTAATGCTAAGTATTTTGTGTCTTACTTCAATTCTTTTATCAGCCCTATACATGGGTTATCATTACAATTTCCATTTTACGGATGATGAAGCTGAGACTCACAGAGGATAAATGACTCTTCCAGGAGCTTCTAGTGAGTAAGAGACGGGCTGGGAATCTGGCCGACCAGGGACCAAACGCTCAGCGGCTCCTCCGAAGGAGCTACGCTCCACAGACGCACCTCAGTATTCAAGAAGAGAGTCTTCATCTCCTGCAACAGCTGCCGGGCCCACGTCCGCTCATGCACCTGCTGCAGGCCGGAGGAGGCCCGCTTCAGCAGTGGCTGCGTGCCACCCCACAGTGAAGCCACCAGCACCAGAGCAAGCACCTGCCCTGAAAGCAAAGGGTTAGAGAGTCACTCGAGCCCTCTCCGGTCTCCTCCATCCCGGCTGACCGGCTCCATCTCCCTCCCGCGCTCTCCGCGCCGGGCTGTGATAGGTCGGAAGGACCCGCCCGGAAGGCGGCAGAATTGAGTCCTGGAGACCAGGGTGTGTGGCTTAGCATTCTTGGGGTTCAGGGATGCTTGGAGAGTGAGAAAAGATTCCCTGAATTAGAGTTGGAACCCGCGGAGGGGCGGGGCCAGCTACCCACCCAAGGACGCCGCCATGGAAACGCTGGACCCTTCTACTTCCGGGAGCGAGAGGGCGGAGTCCCGCATCCGGAAATCGTCCCAGTCTCTTTCCGGTCCTACTCACATTGCCTCTCTCCTAGCGTCACCGCCAGGATGGTGAGTTCCTGGCACGGCGTGCTGCTCTCGGGGGGCTTCAGTAGGCTTGGGATGGGGTTCCCGGCACTGACACTCCGGTTCTGTCCTCACAGAAACCCATCCTGCTGCAGGGCCATGAGCGGTCCATCACGCAGATCAAGTACAACCGCGAAGGAGACCTCCTCTTCACTGTGGCCAAAGACCCTGTGAGCGACTGCGTGAGGGCGGGCGGGGGGCGGGCGGGGTACGGGCGGGGCGGGGTGCCAAGAGGGGCGAGTTCGCGCCGCCGGGACGGTGGGTGACCAAGGTTTGCTGCCGGAGGGAAACTTCTCTGAAAAACAGGGAAAACCACCCATACCGGGGTAGGTTAGCGACATCATTCTGCCAGGGAAATCTGGAAAAAGTTGTTGGATGTAAGGAAAGAATACCCTGGGAGAAAAAGATTAAGAGACTGTGGAAGGGAGCCTAGGGACAGGACAGGGTCAACTGCTTGGCTTCGTCTGTTCAATCCCACTTTATTTCCTTTGGGTACTGCCTTTTGAGGCATTTGCACATGGAGGCAGTAAACTGATAGTTAACAGTGGAGAGTCTGAAGTCAGAACTTGATGTGAGTCCTGACTCCTGCACCTACTAGCAGTGTGACTTTGAACATGAATTTAACCTTTCTAAACTACACTTTTCCCTTTTAGTAAAATATGGAGACTTTTAAGTAACTCCCTCAGCAAAGTGAGGTCATTCCTGTAAATAGTTTTGCACTGTACCTGATGTATGTTAGTCACTTATATTTTAAGTTTCATAGACTTGGTTTTATTGGAGCTTCACAGCTGCCCTTTGAAGAAGGCTGTTGACAAGGGTGAAGTATCTGTCCAAGCTGGCCTGTACCTCTCCATCCTCCTGCCTCAGCCTCCTGGTCTTGGGAATACAAGTGTGTGCTACCACACACAATCCTTTTTTAAAAATTGTGTGTGTGTGTGTGTATAATAATTTTGTTTAGTTTATGTGTATGGGTGCTTCCCTGCATTGTATGTCTGTATAGCATGTGTGTGCCTGTGAAGGCCAGAAGAGGGTATCAGATCCCCTGGAACTGCAGGTACAGATTGTTGTAAACCATCATGTGGGTGTTGGGAATTGAACTCAAGTCGTCTGGAAGAGCAGGTAGTACTCTTTAAGCTCTGAGCCATCTCTGTAGCTCTCCTAGCCATTTAAAGGAAAGAAGCTCTGTATGTAAGCTAGTGACAAAGAACTGGAGCCCATACATCCTTACTGTCATCCCGGAGTCAATTGAACAGGACCTGAAAGGTTTTTTTCAGCTGCCTGGCCTTTGACTCTTCTGAATCCAGACAAAAGCATATGAGGATGCTACTGCAGGCCTGGCTCGTCTTCTGCTTATGTTAGGAAAGGAGGAACCCAGGAGCTGGCTGCTTTTATCAGCTCCCCACTAATAAATGAGCAGAAGGCACACTTGGCTTGGCTAGAGTCTACAGAGGGTTTCTAGTGCAAGCTAAGCTATTGATTTTTCTGGGATGTGACCCTTCTTGTCATTTTACTCTTTCCAGATCGTCAATGTGTGGTACTCCGTCAATGGTGAGAGGCTAGGCACCTACATGGGCCACACTGGAGCTGTGTGGTGTGTGGATGCTGACTGTATCCTTTTTGCTGTGTGTCAGCCAGTCTCTGAGATGCTGACTTTGAGGTTGTGACTTTGACCTGCTGTGGTGGTCTAGAGAATAACACTCCCTACTCCCAGGTGCTTCAGCCATCGGGAAAATAGGACAGTTTCAAGTTTTGGAATTCAGAGGTCAGGACACTCTGAGGTAAAAGTGAGAAAGGCTCTTTGGGACTTAACTGGGAGATGCTCTGATGGCTTCCAAGAGCATATGGGCTAGTTGGACTATGTCATTTTCTTTGGTGTGTGTGTATATATGTGTATGTGATGAATCTGTATGTGCAGCTGCAGGGACGAATGGAGGCCAGAAGTCAGCATCAGGTCTTGCCTTAAGTCGCCATTCTTCAACACCCCCACCCCCCACCCCCCATGCCTAAAGATTAGTTTTATTTGTATGGGTATTTTGCCTGAGGTGTGTCTGTGTACCATGTATGTACATTGCTAGCCACTTTCCTTTAAATGACAGGAATCATTTAATCCCTTAGAACAGAAGTTAGAGATGGTTGTGAGCCACCATGTGGGTGCTGGGATCCTAACCTGGGTCTTCTGGAAGAGCAGTCAGTGCTCTAACCAATGAGCCATCTCTCCCCGCTCTGTTTGGTTGTTGTTGTTTGTTTTGTTTTCAAGACGGTGTCTCACTATGGTAGTGTTGGCTGTCCTGGAACTCTCTGTAGACCAGGTAGGCCTCAAGAGATCCACCTGTCTCTGCTTCCCAAGTGTAGGATCACTCTCAGCACTGGAGTTGCAGCCATACCAGAGTCTATGTAGGCGCCTGGGATCTGAACTGAGGTCCTCAGATTTGCACACAGAACATTTTACCGGTTGACAGCCCTAGTCATTCTTATTTTTTTCTGTGTCTAGGAGTAATTTGCCTAGTGTATGTATGCGTTCCTAGTGCCCTTGGAAGCCACAAGTGGGCACTGAATACCCACTGGGACTGGAGTTGGGAGCCACCATGTGGGTGCTGGGATTTTAACCAGGGTCCTCTGGAAGAACAGCCAGTGTTCTTGACCACTGAGATCTCTTCAGTCCTGGTCATGTTTCTTAACCTTCCTCAGGGGACACCAAGCATGTCCTTACTGGCTCAGCTGACAACAGCTGTCGTCTCTGGGACTGTGAAACAGGTAAGCGAACTAGAGATAAGTTCACAGATGGTTTCCAGTCTAGAGAGCAAGAGACAACAAACAACAGCAAGGAACTTAGCTGGGAAAAGAGAGTTATATCAAGATAAAAAGCCATGCTCAAGAAAAGCGACAGTGGACCTCCTGGAGTTGAGGTCAGGGGCCTTGGAAGGTTTCTCAAGGTGGCTGTCCATTGAACTGGAGCTTTCCTGGGCAGCAAAGTGCACAAGAGGAGTGAAAGCAGGAGTGTCCAGGGAGAAGGCTAGGACAAGCTGAGTAATGGCACACATCTCACCCCAGCACTGGAGAGGCGGAGGCAGGAGGATCTACACAGAGAAACCCTCCCTGGACATCAAAAGAATATATATGTATAAAATAAAAGCAAAAAAAAATTTATGTATTTTATGTATATGGATGTTTTGTCTGCCTGTACATCAGCACAGCAGAAGAGGGCTTTGGACTGCATAGGACCACAGTTACAGACAGCTGTAAGCTGCCATGTGGTTGCTGGGAATTGAATGCAGGACCTCTGGGAGAGCAGCCAGCACTGTGAACTGCTACACCTTCTCTCCAGCACAAGTCCTCTCTTTTTAAAAATTTTACATGTATATGTATGTTTAGCCTACATGTAGATCTTGTGTACCATGTATGTACAGTGTCCATGGCATCCAAAGGAAGGCATCAGATCTGACTGGAGTTACAGAAAGCTATGAGCCACCTGTGGGTGCAGGGAATGAAACCTGCATCCTCTGTAAGAAAAGCTAGTGCTCTTAGTCACTGAGCCTTCTCTCCAGTCTAGGCTTAAGATTTTTTTGTTTTGTTCTGTGTGTGTGTGTGTTTGTTTTGGGGGGTTTTTTTTGGTGTGTGTGACAGGATTTCTCTATGTAGCCCTGGCTGTCCTAGAACTCACTTTGTAGACCAGGCTGGCCTTAAACTCAGATTCACCTGCCTCTGCCTCCTGAGTGCTAGGATTAAAGGTGTGGGCCACCACTACCCATCTAGGATTGAGTTCTTAAGAACTTGTTTAGTTAAACTTGGCACACTGAAGAGTTTGGCGAGCAGTGAAAAGCATTGAACTGGTCGATTTGAGCAAGGCCCAAGCAGAAGAGTGGATGGGAGGGGAGGGAAAGGGGGGGGTTATATCATTCTGGCTACTGAGTGATTGATTACTGTATATCTGCTTCTATGCTGGGACACTCGGGAGGCACGGAGTCTGAGGGGGGAGACTTAGCATGGAACCCACCATGCATGGAGCCATATTAGCAGGATTCGTGGGGAAGTGCTGCTGGAAGGACAGCTAGAGAGCAGCAGGAGAGTGCTGACCTGCAGTCATCAGGGAAGGAACACTGTGAGACTTGGTGATTGAGTGTGACAGTCCGCCCTGTGATAACATTAGACCAGAGTGACCCAGACTATGCCTCTCCAGGGAAGCAGCTGGCTCTACTCAAGACCAACTCAGCCGTCCGGACCTGTGGCTTTGACTTTGGGGGCAACATCATCATGTTCTCCACAGACAAGCAGATGGGGTATCAGTGTTTTGTGAGCTTCTTTGATCTACGAGATCCAAACCAGATCGGTGAGGACAGAACTGGGGGGCTGAAGTGGGGGGAATGGTTTCAGATCCAAGGGTCTGACCTCTGCTGCTCTGCACAGACAGCAACGAGCCCTACATGAAGATCCCCTGTAATGATTCCAAGATCACCAGTGCCGTCTGGGGACCCCTGGGGGAGTGCATCATTGCAGGCCACGAGAGCGGAGAACTCAACCAGTATAGCGCCAAGGTAAGGGGCCAAGTGTTGTCAGATGACATTAGGTATTGGGAAGTGTGTCACCTGACACTGAGGACATGTTACAGTGATCGCAAATAAGCGTTTTCCTGTCACTAGAGAGTGCTAAGTCCTATCGGAGGTCTAGGAAAACAATTAGAATTAGACACTGGCTTAAAAACAGCCAGTACATGAGTCAGAATGAGTTGATGTCACAATAGAGATTTCAGCTAAATCTAAAGTATACTCTGTCACAGAGGAGGTGGTGTGTCCGTGGAGCCGTGAGAAGTAAGAACAGCTTCCAGGGGTTAGAGATGGCTCAATGATGAACAGCACCAGCTACTCTTGCAGAAGAACTAGATTCCAGTCCCCAGCTGTCCTTAACTCCAGTTCCAAGGGTTCTCATACCTTCTGGCTTCTTGAGTACCAGGCATGTACATGGCAGACACATGTTTACACAAGGCCTATGTACACACACACAGACACACACAGGCAAAATACTTACAGCACATATAATAAAAGTGAATAAATCTTAAAAAAAAAAATGACTTCCATCAGGAAGGATAGTTTTCCACAGGCGAGAGGAATAGCAGAAGTGAAGATCTGGAGAGGTGGTCTAGTGGAAGAACACTTGCCCCGCTAAGGCCCTGATACTCTCAATCCTAGTTCTTGGCAAGCCAAGGCAGGTGGATCTAAGTTTGAGGTCAGCCTGGTCTACAGAGCCAGTTCCAGGCCAGCCAGGCATGTGTAGCAAAACTTGGTCTCAAAAAAGTCCCAGCTGTGCCTGGACTGACCTTAGACAGCTTGGTGAGACTGTGTCTTCCATTGAAACAAATACAAAAGAGATCTGGGCCTGGAGAGATGGCCTGAGGGTTAAGAATACTTGCACTCTTCAGAGGACCTGGGTTCCGTTCCTAGCATCCACATCAGGCAGCTCACAGCTACCTGTGACTCCAGTTCCAGGGGATTCAAGCTCTCTTTCTCAGCTGTGGGCACAGACACCTGTATATACATACACAGGCGCACACCCACCTGTGGGCACTGACATGTATATGGATACATGCAGGCATACACCCATCCACAGAATTTTTTTAATTAAAAAGAGCTAGGAATGTAGCTCAGTGATGGAGTACTTGGAGTCAGTCATTCCCAGTATCAGAAATAAGGTTTGGGGGAGGGGCTAGGGGTCAGAGATTAGATTGAGGGTAAGGAAGGCGGAAAGTCAAAAGTCTAGCTGTTCTTGGGTTTCTGGGGAATGGTGGCTTGGGATTTGGCAAGTGGGTCTAACTCGTCATCCTCCTCCAGTCTGGAGAGGTGCTGGTGAATGTTAAGGAACACTCTCGGCAGATCAATGACATCCAGTTGTCTAGAGACATGACCATGTTTGTTACTGCATCCAAGGACAACACAGCTAAGGTGAGCCTGGGTTAGGGGTCTAGTCACTTGCCCTCCTGATGCACATTGAACCGGTCTGACCTGCCCAGAAAGGTGCCAGTCACAGATTCTCCCCCCCCCTCCTCTCTCCAGCTCTTCGACTCCACGAGTCTTGAACATCAGAAGACTTTCCGAACAGAACGTCCTGTCAACTCGGCTGCTCTCTCTCCCAACTATGATCATGTAAGAAGGCCCCGATCAGGCTTTCTGCTAAAGCCTCTGGAGTCTGGATGTTTGCCCAACAATTAGGCTCTAAATATTGGGGGGGAATGGTGTGAGGTAGAGAGGGAACTCCTGGCATTGTTACAGTGCCGACTGATTTGGGGCAGGAGGTCCTTGAAATAGCTGCTCCCCCCTCCCTGAGGATCTTCCTACTATGTGTTACATAAGAGCAGGGGACAAAAACCTGTGGATAAGTCCTGGCTGCACTGAACTTTCTTCCCTTCAGGTGGTGCTAGGAGGTGGTCAGGAAGCCATGGATGTAACCACAACCTCTACCAGGATTGGCAAGTTCGAGGCCAGGTAAGGGGAGGAAGCTCTTCCACACCGAAACTACATGCAGGCCACCTTTCAGAGTATACACAGGCTTCTGACCCCTCCTGACAGCTAAGGATCATAGGGAATGTGATAGATGTTCAGTGCAGCAGATGGGGTCATGATCTCAGCTGTGCAGATAGATAGCTGGCTGAAGTACCTGCTCACACCAAGTTGTGTCTCTGTGGCCCCAAGCCGGTAGTAGAGTTCTAATCCCTCCAGAGGGGGAACCTTGACTTCAAAATCATCCTTAGACTTAGCCCACGCCTAGCTCGCCTGGACTACATGGGACCCTGTTTGTAAACAGCAGAGATCATGAATTCTGGGGGCTTAGACGACACTGTCTTTCTTGGTATCCAGGAATCTCCACTGTTTAATGGGGCATTACTCACCTCAGAAATGTGCATATTAAATAAATAATATTATGTGAGCTCTAAAGCACTGCTCAGCTGTGGTGATTGGTGTAGACTGAGGCAGATGTCCGAGTGGTTTTCCTATAGCTTCATCTTATTTCTCCTTTATCCTCATTCCTCTACTTTAGTAATTCTGTTACATAAAATACTACCTCAGCAGTCTTCATTTTGTAGAATGCTGCCTCAGATGTGTTTTGTGATAAGTGGGTCTCCTCTACCCGCCCCCTCCTCCAGGTTCTTCCATTTGGCTTTTGAGGAAGAGTTTGGAAGAGTCAAGGGTCACTTTGGACCTATCAACAGTGTGGCCTTCCATCCTGATGGCAAGAGGTACAGCCCCATTGAAGAGACAGAGCTCAGTGGTGGCTGGCGGTGGTGGTTGGGGGTCTCTGCCCGTTTGCTCTGTGTGGCTGTGCAGGCTTCCCCTCCCTCAGCAGCAGCTGACCATCCCTGTCCGTCTCTTTCCAGCTACAGCAGCGGTGGTGAAGATGGTTATGTCCGCATCCACTACTTCGACCCACAGTACTTTGAGTTTGAGTTTGAAGCCTAAGGAGCTGGGTCTCCGTCCACAGTGGAGAAGCTGCTCCAGAAGGCTTTAGACTCTGAGAAATCAATTAGTTTGTTAAAAATGGTTCCTTGTCGGACATTTTGTGCAGCCTGTCTGTTTTTCCGTTACTGACCCTCCAGTGGCTGATAATAACAAGGAGTACTTTTATTATCTGGGCTTCCTCTCTGTGCGCTCAGACTCTGCATTCCTCTAGGCTAACCTGTGTTGTAGACACAGGTTAAAACCTAACCTGTGAAAAAACTTAAGCTTACAGTGAACATCTTCGTCTGTCTTCCCTTTAACCTCACAGGCCCCCACCACCCAGACCACATACAGATCTACAAACAGGACAAAAGACCAGGGTCCCTGCTGTTCCCCTGATGACATCCTTCATCCTGCTGCTAGCTACCTCCTTTCCCTTTGTGGGGCGTTCCTTAGAAATCACCCCATTCCTAGCTGGGTGTGGTGTGCTTTAATCAGCAATCAGGAGGCAGAGGCAGGCCAGGTGGCTGGCCAGCCTGGTCTACAGAGCAAGTTCCAGCCAGGGCTGCGACACAGAGAGACTCTGTATTGAAATTACCCTCCTCCTCCTCACAACCACCCCCGAAAAAGGAAAAAAAGAGAACTCCATTCTCTGGAAAACCCTCAGCTGACTACAAGAAGGTGCCTTGTGCTTCCGTCTCCTCAGCGTCTGTCATGCTGGGCTGTCCACCAGAGCAGCTTCTGTGCTCAGTGACAGATAAATAAGCAAATAATGAGTTCTGTGTGTTTATAGGGAAGCAGTCTACTCTCTCCAAAGTACAAAAACTCCCTCAGGACCTTTTCTTGGCACTCATAACACCTGAAGGCAGGGAACAAGCACACATCTGTGCTAGCCTGGCAGCCAGAGCTTGTGGTAGGAGCTCAGTTTCAGTTGAGTATAAAGAGGCGGCGCGCACTTTTAATCCCAGCTCTTGGGAGGCAGGGGCATGTGGGCTTCTGAGTTCAAGACCAGCCTGGTCTACAGAGTGAGTTCTAGGACAGCCAGGGCTACACAGAGAAACCCTGTCTCGAAAGAACAAATAAAAAAGAAAAAAAAGGGATGCTTTTTCTCTTCAGATAGAAGTGGGGGTACACAGGGTTTAGAAATGGACAAGCACATCCTGGCAGACCCTCATCCCTCCTCATTCATCTTATAAAGAGCCAGTCCAGGCAGGATCGGCAGTCTTGGCCTGCACCCACACCGGTTTATTCAGGCATGAATAGTGAGTGCCTAGACTGATTGTGTATCCCTGATGAAGCCCTAGGCTCCAACTTGTATTCTCACCAGCACAGCTCTAAGCAGGCCGGCTAGAGTACAGCAGAACCCGAGGACGGCCCCAGCCTCTTCAAGGACGGACTCAGCTAGGCCTTAGGTTAGCCTACACTCAGGAACTGGCAGAAGCCAGAAGGCCAGACAGGAAGGGTATGTGTATGGGAGACTTGTGGGAATGGGACACTGAGTAGACTGTGTAAATGCCTGGGGTTGACAAGGACAAAATTTCAGGTGGGGTGTGGAGGAGGTGGGCGTGGGACCGGACACCTAGAACCAGGGAGGGTGCGGGGCCACGGTCAGGCAGGAACTGGCCAGGCAATGGTTAAAAAGGGCCAATAATAAATGTCTGGGGGTAGGGGGACTGGAGAGATGGCTCAGCGGTTAAGAGCACTGACTGTTCTTCCAAAGGTCCTGAGTTCAAATCCCAGCAGCCACATGGTGGCTCACAACCATCCGTAATGAGATCTGATGCCCTCTACTGGGGTGTCTGAAGACATCTACTGTGTACTTACATATAATAAATAAATAAATAAATCTTAAAAAAAAAAAATGCCTAGGGACCCGAGACTGGTGAGCCAGCGTGCTGGAAATTTGGTGGTGGCTGAGGGCTCGGAAGCTGCCTGGGCAGAGCTCAGGTATCTGTAACAGGAGCCACACCGATATATTTAACCGGCTGTGTCGAAATGCATCCAGAGAGGCAAAAGCTAAGTCTAGGGCACCCTACCGAGCGATCTAACCTTGTACCCTGTTCTCCTGAGCTTCCTCGTCGGAGACCCCCAACACCACCCCCACCTAGCGAGCTACTATCCCTTGTCGCAGCGTTCCGGTGCGTGGAAGTGCAGAGTCTCAGGCTTTTGGGACCTTAGAAGAACAGAAATGGTGGCTGATTCCAAGGACATGCCTGAGGATAGGGCTGGGGTAAAGTCGCGATGGTGTCTCTGTCATCCTTTTCTCGGCTCCTGCTATTCCGTGAGTCTCAAGCCGACCCCCGCCCTCTCTACTTGGTTATGCCCCAGAATGACACTACATACACAGAGAGAGCACTTTCCACAATAACCCCTTTTTAAAAAAAAACTCCCTTAAATACATATGGGATAGCATCCGTGGCTCAAGGGTGCCCCCTGGACGCCCGGATAGAACCGGAGATCGAGCATGTCTTCCACTTCTGAGTGTCCCGCAGCAGCATGGAGTGGTGGTGCCGGAGTCACCTGAGATACTGGAAGGCTGCGGATGGACTGATCTAGCTGCACAGATCCGGCTGTGTAGGAAGGCGCCATCTCCGACTGCGCAGTCACTTCACCCCTTCTCCTCCCCGGTCTCAATTTGGGGCGTGCCACCGTTTCTTAATGGAAAGAGTCAACACCAGCAACAATGGCAGCCACAGATTCGGAATCGACTGGGGCCCTGGCGACAGCAGCAGGTGGTACCACAGAGCTCAGAGTTTGGCTTGGGCTCAGTGTGGGCAGATCATCTCTTGGAACTCCATTTTGCTAGCGTAACCGTGGGATCCAGCCCCACAGACTCTGGTAGAGACAGGCTGGGCAGCTGGAGATACTTCCGGAAGGGACCACACAGTTCCATAGCCATTTTCTCTTAGCCCCAGGTTCTCAGGTTTTCTTAGGACCGCCACCAAGAGTCCATTAATAAAGTCTAAGTTTCATGATCAATGCAATGGTGGTGACAAGTTTGCCTAAAACTTACCTCTCTGTGCTGGGTCTCTGGAGGTTCCGGAACTTTTTTTAAGTTCTGAGGTGCTGGACCCCTCGATGACATAAAAAGAAAGAAAAATAACCATTTGTTTCCCTGTACCCTAGCGGGTGGACTGGAAAGTGTGGGTGGGCTAACTGAGAACTGCAGTCTTTCTCCCCCACACATCTGAAGCTTGGGTTGGGGAAATCCCTTGGTCCACCTTAAAAAGCAAACAGCTGTGTAGCTGGCGGCCTTCCCCACTCCACAGCTGTTAAGTCCTGCCTGTGGGCATCATCCACAGGCCAATTCTGGCGGTGTTCAGACTTGAAGAACTCCAGCCCTTTGAATCAATCCTTTTCATTAAATGTTACTTGCACTCACAATGAAACTGGGCTGTGGTCTTGGTTAGAGGGACCCAAAAGAACCCTGTGTTCACAGGGTGTCAGTTTAGCAAGAGATATGCTTCAGTTGGCAACTACAAACAATAGGAAACTCAACTAATTTGCTAGAGGGCTTATGCAACCATTCACCCATACACCTACTTTTAATATATGTATATATTTTAGATTTAATGTGTATGAGTGTTTTGCCTAAATGTGTGTCTATGCACCCCATGTGTGCCTGGTGTCTGTAGAGGGGCCTTGCATCTGCTGGGACTAGCGTTATGAGGAATTGTGATCCATCATGTGGTTGCTAGGAATCCAAACTGGGTCCGGTGCAAGGGTGATAACTGCTCCTAACACTGAGCCATCTCTACAGGAATATATATATATATATATATATATATATATATATATATATATATTTGTTGTTGTTTTTTTGTTTGTTTGTTTTTCGAGACAGGGTTTCTCTGTATAGCCCTGGCTATCCTGGAACTCACTCTGTAGACCAGGCTGGCCTCAAACTCAGAAATCCGCCTGCCTCTGCCTCCCGAGTGCTGGGATTAAAGGCGTGCGCCACCCCTGCCCTGCCTAGAACTTATTCTGTAGCACAAACTGGCTTCAACTTCACAGGGATCCTCCTGCCTCTGCCTCAGAATCCTGGGATTCTGTCCAGACTTGCCTGCATGACTTTCTACTTCCTGTCTTCCTTGCAGAGGCAAGCGGATTTCTGAGTTCGAGGCCAGCCTGGTCTACAGAGTGAGTTCCAGGACAGCCAGGGCTATACAAAGAAACCCTGTCTCGAAACCCCCCAGCTCCCCCCAAAAAAACAGAATAAGTTCCAGGTCAGCTCAGGGTGAGACCCTGCCTAAAAAAGAAAAGAATTATGATATCAAAATAATAACACACACACACACACACACACACACACACACACACACATTGATTTGGAAACAAAGGACTGCTATCTCACAGAGAAATCTGAGAAACATCAATCCAGGAAGAGCCCTCTTATGGAGAAGCATTATTTGACTGTAGTGCTGTTTCATTAGTTGTTGGGGAGAATTTACCAAACTACATATTTAGATGTGTACATTTCTGGTTTTGTCTCTTCCTCTGCTTTCTCCTCTTCTTCCCCTTCCTCCTCCTTCTTGGTTTGGTTTGTTCTTGAGTCATGGTCTCCTGTATTCTAGGCTGACTTCAAGTTCATCGTGTAGCTAAAAGGAACTCCAGGAGTGTCACCACACTTGTGTTCCATTAAGTTTTTGGTTGGTTGCTTTTTGTCCCCCCTGTGAGTGATGGTGAGTGGTGTACAAAGGAGCATTGGAGAGAATACAAACTCCACTTATGCTGTCACTGTGCCTGCCCGAATCTACTTCATATCTCTCTCTCCTTCTCTCTCTCTCTCTCTCTCTCTCTCTCTCTCTCTCTCCAATTGCTGGTGCAAACTCAAAACCTTGAGCATACTAGGAAGGCTTTACTACTGAGCAGAATCCCAGCCTTGCTCTTGTTGCTGACAGTAATACAGAGATTTAGAGAGAACTGAGAAGCATGGTGGCAGCCAGCTGGCTGGTGGCAGCACACACCTTTAATCCCAGCACTCAGGAGGCAGAGGCAGGTGGATCTCTGTGAGTTCGAGGTCAGCTTGGTCCACAGAGTGATTTCCAAGCTAGCCAAAGCTACAAAGAGAAACCCTCTCTCAAAAAAAAAAAAAAAAAAAAAAAAAAAAAAAAAGGAGAGAGAGAGATTGAACCAAAACCCTGTGAGTGCCAGGAAGAGGGATGACCACAGACCCATCTACAGCTCTGCCCTCTGGCTACAGCCCCTTCCTTCCTTCGCTGAGTTTTTTAGTGACTGCCAACAGAATCTAAAGTTCCTTAGGGTAAAACTTGGTGTCACCGACCTGTCATAACAGAGGCTCGGAGAAGTGACTGACCTACCCAAAGTCCCTTCAAAGCAGCCCCAGGGTCCAGGGCTTCTGACTCCCAGGCTAGGCAGCTGGACCCTATTCTCTTGCCGAAGGGCTAACACAGTAAAGAGCACCAGTCGGCTGCTTCTTCCCCTTTGACTCCTTTGACTTGGGTCTTGGGAGGAGGGCCAAGTTGGCTGTGGAGGATGCTTTTCTTATCCTGCTGCAACTTCCTTTCTGGGAACCGGGAACCTGATTCTGGGCAAAGACAATAAAATTCATCTGAAGGGCTCTCCCTGCCCCCATCCGGATGGGCATCACGTGGCCCCTAGTTAGCAAACTAGGAAAATTCCATCTCTTGCACACTTAGCCTCACATACCCATCTGCTCACTCACCCTGGCACACTTAGCTTCCTCCCCTACCCACCTTCTGAATTCACCACACACTCTTGGCACGTTCTTTTCAACCTCATCTTCTTTCACCTCTCATACGGCCGAACAGCCAACTTTTCCCTTCCTGTCCCATTGGTCACCACAGACCTACCATGTCCCTAGGGCCACTGAAATTCCAGGCAGTGGGCGAGGAGGATGAGGAGGATGAGGAGGAGAGCCTAGACTCTGTGAAGGCCCTGACTGCCAAGCTTCAGCTGCAGACCCGAAGGCCCTCATATCTGGAGTGGACTGCCAGAGTCCAGAGCAGGGCCTGGTGCAGAGCTCAAGCTAGACCTGAGCCGGTGGGACCTGGGACCATCTGTGGCTTTGACTCCATGGATTCTGCGCTTGAGTGGCTCAGACGGGAGCTGGTGAGTCATGTGGGTTAGACAGACTTGCACGGGGTCTTTGAGCCAGTCCTTTTATTTTATTTTATTTTTTTAAATAAACCATATCTATTTCTTAAGATTTATTTTTTTTTATGTATGTGAGTACACTGTCACCAGAAGAGAGCATCAGAACCAATTACAGATGGTTGTGAGCCACCATGTGGTTGCTGGGAATTGAACTCAGGACCTCTAGAAGAGCAGTCAGTGCTCTTAACCACTGAGCCATCTCTCCAGCCCTAGCCAGTCCTTTTAAAGGCCAAAGAATGTGGAGTTGGGGAAGAGATGAGAACGGACCAATATCCACAGTAGTTCCTCACTGCTCTGCCCTAGGACGTAGGAACCAGGAATTCAGTTGTCCACTGTTTGATTTGCAGAGTCGAATCTAGAGAAGTAGACCGCAGAGCACTGGTTCCCAATCTGTGGGTCTCGACCCCCTGGGAAATCCAACAGCCCTTCCAGACAGGTTGCATATCAGATATCCTGCATATCAGATGTTTATATTACAATTCATAGCAGTAGCAAGATTACAGTTACAAAGTAGCAACGAAAATAATTTTATGGTTAGGAGTCATCACAGCATGAGGGTCCCAGCATTAGGAAGGTTGAGAACCACTGCCCTAAAGAGAAGCGACAGCCAAGTAAAAAGTAGAGCCCGACTGTGCTGTCAGTTATAATCTGAGGAGAGAGTTGACTATTAGCTGTCAGCCCAACATGTGCAAACACAAGGATGTCCAGTTCAGCTCAGTGAGTTGTCACAGTTAATTTGTGATGGCGTACCAGACATCTATATTTACATACTAAAGGTTCCTTGGCTTGGTTTGAGAACCACCAATCTGGAAAAAGATCTGCGAGGCCAAGACGAATGAAGTTAGGTGAGAAGGAGCTTAGCTGGACTATGCAAAGAGTATTCCCAGAAAGGGAGCGATGGCTGGTAAGGCTGGAGACTGGTCTAGCAAACTCACGCCCCCTTTTGATCACAGCAGGAAATGCGGGCTCAAGACCGGCAGTTGGCAGGGCAGCTGCTCAGGCTGCGGGCCCGGCTGCACCGACTGAAAGTGGACCAAGTCTGTCACCTGCACCAGGAGCTTCTGGATGAGGCTGAGCTGGAGCTGGAGCTGGAGTCTGGGACTGGCCTGGCTCTGGCCCCACCGCTGCGGCATCTTGGACTCACGCGCATGAACATCAGCGCCAGACGCTTCACCCTCTGCTGACAGCACTTTCGTGTCTCTTGCAGTATCTGGGGGGAAGGAAGGAAGAGGGACCCTAGAGGCTCTGCTGGGGAAGGTGGGCACACTTAGGTTTCTGAAAGCTGGATTCAGAGACCACAAAGCTCCAGGATGACAAGCCCCAAATTTCTTAATAAAAAAGCATTGAATCCCATCAAGGTCTCTCTGTAGACTGTCACGGAGCCTGAATGTAGTGCTGTATGTCCATCCTGTGTCACAGGGACTAGGGACTCCACAACAGGAGACAAGATGGTGCTGGATCTCCCCAACAGCTCCCAATCTATTTCTCTACCTTTATCAAAACCAAAAGTGGGGAGAAACAACAAAATTTAAGATGAAGATTTACTGTTGTTTTTGATTGTGTGTAAGTGTGCCCAGAGAGGCCAGAAAAGATTATTGGCTTAGCTGAAGCTGGAGTTACAGGCTGTTGTAAGCTGCCTGTTGTGGATGCTGGCAACTGAACTCAGGACCTCTGTAAGAGCAGCAAGTGCTTTTTTGTCTACTGAGTCCCCTCTTCAGCCCCCAAACTTAAAATCTTATGCCACTCTCATGACAAGTGATTTAGGTAAATTGGAGAAAGTAGAAAGTGGTAACTCTGTGTTCAAAATCAACTCTATTTATTTTTTTCTCTTTCTCTTTCTTTTTTCTTTTTCTTTTTTTCTTTCTCCTCTGATATAGGGTCTCACTATGTAGTTCCGACTGTCCTGAAACTCCCTCTGTAGACCATCTGGCCTTGAACTCACAGATTTACCTTCCTCTGCCTCCGCAGTGCTGGGATTAAAGGTGTGCACCACTCTGCCCGGCTTCTCCTATTTCTCTCTATTAGACAATGGAAAGATCAGGCCACTATGAAGCCATACGCCTTTAATCCTAGCATTCAAGGGGCAGAGGCAGGCAGATCTCTATGAGCTTGAGGCCAGCTTGATCTACATAGTGAATCCCAGGTCAGCAAGGACTACCTAGGAGGAGACCATGTCTCCAAAAATCCAAAAATAAGCAAACAAACAAATTTTAAAAACCAAGCTAGCTGCTAATTCTTGCTCCATAGGCAGCTTGATATGACTTACTTTAGAACACACCCAATAAATTCTAGCACTGCTTCTTAGCTCGGCACATCCTGGCAAGTGCTCAAGCTGAGGTGAGCTGTAAAGCGCTAAGGTTTCTTTTTTTGTTGTTTTTTTGTTTTTTGTTTTTGTTTTGTTTTCGAGACAGCGTTTCTCTGTCTAGTCTTAGCTGTCCTGGAGCCTGTTTAGACCAGGCTGTCCTAAAACTCAAAAATCTGCCTGTCTCTGCCTCCCAAGTGCTGGGATTAAAGGTGTGTGTCACCACTGCAGGCAATGCTAAGATTTCTAAGTGAGGGTAGCTGGCCCTGCACCAGGTTTGGAGACACATCTGCCAGCTCTGTCACTCTGAGGGTTGGGTTGTTTTTTTTTTTTTTTTTTTTTCTTCTGTGTGTCTCTCAGCCTTTGTTTCTGTGTTTCTCTCTTTGTCTGATTCTCCAACTCAGGCTTCCTCCCCCCCCCCCATTTCCTGTTTCCCCTTCCCTCTGCAGCTGAGGTGCACACAGCTTCAGCTCCTACCTCACAAACCCCAACAATGCTCTGTGGGCTCCCCTCCCCCACCTGCTCACTCAGCGTAGCTCAGGAGGTGACACAATTACACTTTCCTTCCAGTGAGGTCAGGACCCATTCTTGGCCCTGACAGGGGCCATTTGGGGTTCCTCACATCACTGGTAGCCTGTCACTCTGCCTGTGAGGGACACAATCCTCACCTTTGCCTGCTGGCAGCTCAGCTTGTGGCAAAGTTCCTAAATTCCTGCTGAGGTCAGAATGTCTGCTGCCTGCTACAGATACCTGTGCAGAATGCTTGCTCTGTCCTCCACTTGCGACTATACATGGTTAAGGTTATATGCTCCATTAGGGGCGTGGCCTTGCCTCTACCTCTACTTGAATTACCATCTTCTGCTGTGCTGTCCTGTCCCCTGCCTGTTATTCTATTCATCTATCTATCTATCATCTATCTATCTATCTATCATCTACGTATGTATGTATGTATGCATCTACCTATCATCTATGTATGTATCTATCATGTATGTATGTATGTATGTATCTATCTATCAATCTATCGATCTATCATGACAGGGTCTCTTAATTTAGCCCTGGCTGTGTAGGCTAATCTGTCCTGAAACTCACCGAGATCTACCAACCTCTGCCTCCGGAATGCTGGGATTAAAGCTGTGCACCACCATGCCCCAGCCTGTCACTATATCCTTAAAGCATGGGGTTTTCTCGTCTTCCTGAAACAGGCTGTCAGCATCCGACTATTAGAGGCCTGCCTCATGACTCTAACCCAGCTGCTGTCCTGTGTCTCAAGATGACATGGATACTGCTCTGTCAGTGAATGTGGCTGCTGCTCTTACTATAGTACATGCAGCCTTGTCAGCAATTATTTAACAGAATGCTGCCCAGGCTTCAACTCTGAACAAGAGATGCTTTTTGCTGTCAGGCTAAATTAAAGGCCACTCAGTTCTTACATAGCACGACTATAGTTGACTATAGCACCATTTCCCTTCCCTGTAATCTGACTTTTAGCTGCTGTCCTCTGCTCATGGGGGCAAAGGCTCCCTTTGGATCTCTTACCCAGGCGAATCTTGGAGGGCGGGAGGACCACTCCATCAAACTTCCGTCCCTGCCATGTATAGTGACCGGCTTCTTTAATCCCAGTACTGGGGAGGAAGAGGCAGGTAAATCTCTGTGAGTTCAAGGCAACACTGGTCTGGTCTACATAGCAAGTTCCAGAACAGTCAGGGCTACACGGTGAATCCCTGCATTTAAAAAAAAAAAAAAAATTCTCTCATTGGATGACGAAGGTGATGATGATGATGATGATGATGATGATGATGATTGGTTTTTTTGAGACCTGGACTTGAGAGGTTCAGGCTGGTCTGGAACTCTGTATGTAGCCACTCCTGTCTCCACCTCCGGAATGCTGGGATTATGTACCTGTGCCATCACACACGGCCTTCCCTTCAACTTTCCCCCTCTAAGTGCCGCCCTCGTATGAGTAGAAGCTGGCCTAGAGATGTATGGGACCCAAGAGGCCGAGGGGGTCTAGGCCTATGGCAGCAGGAAGCATAGGGTGTTAGAGGCTTGTGGTTGGGTTGCTGGGGCTGGGTTGGCTGCGGAGCCCTCAGGAGACAGGAAGTCAGGGTGGAACGTGGGCGCGAGGAGACAGGTGGTGACTACGACGGAGCTGAAACAGGGTCCGGGCAGCCAAGCCAGGCCAGGAGCATCATGTGAATAGGCCAGAAGGCTCCCAGGCTGGGCAGGTAAGGGGTACTGGGAATAACAATGGGGAGTGGGTCTATGCTGGGAGCCAGACAGCAGAAGACTGCATCTGTGAGGGCCAGGCTCCATAGGTGTACAGTAGCCTTTCAGAAACACCTTCCTGGAGGTTGGCTGGGTTGGTGGCTCTTGCCTCGGCTCGGCGGTCTGTTGTCCATCATTCCCCACCTCAGGAGGAGCATACTCCTCAGAGATCCAGCACACGGTGTCAAGTATTAAGAAGACCATCAGCACCGGGCAGTGGTGGGGCACGCCTTTAATCCCAGCACTCGGGAGGTAGGGGCAGGTGGATTTCTGAGTCCGAGGCCAGCCTGGTCTACAGAGTGAGTTCCAGGACAGCCAGGGCTACATAGAGAAACCCTGTCTAGAAAAACAGAAGAAGAAGAAGAAGAGGAAGAAGAAGAAGAAGAAGACCATCAGCAGTCACCAGTCCAGTTCCTTGAATTCATAGGATGAGGTTTCTGAGGTCAAAAGGTGGCCATGACCCTGCCTTAACCCAAACCTCCTCATGATGGTCAGTGGGAAAGCAGGACCTTAAGAGAGAATAATGGCTTGAGCTGGGCTCCTCCTACATCTGTGGCACACAGGGGGATAAGATGGACCGTCTTGAGGGCAGGGTCCCAGAAATCAATCCCCTGGTCCCCAAGGCAAACCTGAGTGGCAAAAACTCACGAAAGGGTAACCCACAGGATCCAAGTGGACACATGAGAATTGCCAAGAGCCTTAGTGACCAGCATCTTGAATGACAGAGGAGTCACTAGGAAGCAGGTAGACTTGTGGGGGGTGCTTATCCAGAATGGATATGTGTTCCCTGAGGAGGCTGGTAGTGAATGGGATTGGAGAGGGGAAGAGGAAAGACTATTTTTATCCCGGACAGGGTACAGCTGGCGCAGGGCAAGAACTCCTGAACTTCCCTCTGGAAAGTCTCCGCTCCTGTCCTGCCAAGTGTCAGGACAGGATGTCCTTGCCTTTGCCCTTGTCCCTATCCTGCCTCAACCCAGCTGCATTTGTGTGTACATGTTAGTCTTCATGATTCTTGCTTCAGACTCTAAAGATAGAGGCCCAGAATCTTGTCTTCCATTCACTCACAGTCTAGCTCTAAGCTCTGGGGACAGTCTCCGCCTGCACTGACTGTCCAGGTTTCCCTTGCCTCACTGGAGATTTTCATGTCACAGACTTTCCGTCTTGTCAGCAAATGCCAACCCTTTCCAAGACCTCTCACCTCCTTACAGGGGCAGGAAACACACTGGCTCTTCCTGTGCCTCAGCAGTCCCCCAGCCTGTCCCTGTGCTGACTGGGAGAGGAATCCAACAGGGTCGCTCATTCTTGGAGCTCAGGATGGTGGCCTTTCTCACGAGCCCAGAGGACAAAGGCAGAGAATGGGTTGAGACCAGATGGGAAGAAGTTTCCTTTAAGGGAATCCAGAAGCTTCCTGAACAAGGCAGTGCTGGGAAGGCTCATCTGGAAGGTGCTTAGGACAGAAAGCTAAGGTTCCTAGTTCCTGTACTGTTTTCCCGGATCATAGAGGCAGAGACCTCAGAATAAAGTCAGAGGTTCAAGAGCCCAGGGGTGTGGTATAATGTAAACACACACACACACACACTTTTCAGCATCAGAAAGAGGCCCAGGAGCAATTCCAGGCCAGCTGTTTGTCTGGGTGAGTGTTTGTCCATTCCAAATTTCAGTCTGTTTATAAAGATACAGAAACAAAGCCCTTGCTTCCAAAGTGCCTGGCAAAATCAAAGAGATAATAATGACAATGTGCCCTGGGCAATATTGACACACAGTAGGTGCTTAAGGGAAGCTAGGCACTTCCTCTCCCTGCAGAGTGTTAGTTCACACCCCAAAATTACACCTATTCAGGGCTTTGGCACCACAGTGAACCGCCCAATCCCTCAAGCTTGTGGTATAGTTTTGCAAATGAGCTTGTTTTCTGTGTAAAGTCAGGTGTGAAACTCTCAGGAAGGCTGGATTCTGACCTAAGAGAAGGGACCTATCATAGGAGCCGATTCTCAGCCAGGCTCCATTTTGTTTTGTCTGGCACTCAGAATGCTGAGGCAGGAGCATGGGGAGTTTGAGCCCAACATGAGCTACATAGCTAGACCTCATCTTAGAAAAAGTCCAGACACACTCAGATGCTTACCTTCCCTGTTCAAAGCTTCATACACCATAGGAAAACACATGTGTGTAGAGGTAGGGGCCACGAAGCCTTGCACACCCCCACAGGCTTGATAGCTTCAAAGCCAAGTTTAAATCAGAGGAGGTTACTGGGGTGGGAGAAAGATAGGCCCAAAATAATATCTAGTGAAGTGGGAACAGCATCTCTCCTTCTCCCCCATCTTTAACTTTGGATCTTGTGTATGCTAAGTCCATGAAGCTAAACCAGAGTCTAAAGATGTAATCTTTAATAGCTTCCGCCAGTGTGAGTCTGGAATATGTAATGCTGAACTGTAATGCTTGCACTAAAAACAAAAACAAAAACAAACCCAAAGGTCCATGATGCACCTGGGAAGAAAATGTTTTAGAGCCAACCAACATGGCTTCAGTGACAAACCGTCCCATGGGAGTCTCGGGGTCAATACTGGCTTGTTAAATCTCTGCAGAGAAGAAGCCTGATCCATTTTGTCTGATCCAGGGTTTCCTAAACTTCTTAGACACAGACTATTTTTCCCCTCTACCACCCATTCCAGGCCTGGGAAGAAAGGGCAGGGGAGCTGTGTAGTTGGTACATTCTTGAAGGATTGTCACTCACGGAGTATGGTGGTACTCCGTGAGTTACCCCAGCATCAGGAGACGGAGACAGGGTGGCAAGTATGAGGCTAGCTTGGGCTTCTTAGCCAGATGTTGTCTGAGAAAAGGGAAAAGGGGGGGATGTGGGTTCTGTTTTTAATAGCGCTTTTGCGTTGGTGGTGATTTTGTTGTTTTTATTTTGCTGTTACAGAATTAGCACATGGCTGGTTTTGTCTTTAAAGCCAAGCAGCACAGGGGCATCTAAAGTTTCCACAAAGACAGCCTCTTTCATCCCTTTTCTGGGATGTGTCCCTGGGAGCCATCTGCCTCCAGACAGATTGGACAGATTGTTGGGTGTTTCTCCTGAGAAGTGGGAGGTTGAAACCCCACTTCTGGAGCTGGGCAGTCCAAGGGTCAGCTAAGGTTTTTTAGGAGTCTTCAGGCAAATTGCTTTGCCCAGTTTCAGCCTCAGTTTTGCATCAGTAACGTGAGTCTGATCATGACATGTATTTCATAGGACTACCATGAGAGTTACATGGAGAATCATGCAAAGTCTATGAAATAATGATTTCCGTGAAACCCGGGCCTTTGCATACATTTGAATGCAGGTTAACTTCTGGCTGCAGTGTGTGCTTAGCTCGATGCATCATGGAATCTCCCCTGTCCATACACGGGGCTCTGATGTTAGCCTGATGAACGGGTAATGGCGGTGATTTTCACGTTACTTCCTGGAAAGTGTTGCTTCGATGTGTGGTAGGGAGCTGCAGTCTTGAGCAGAGACAGCAGGCAGCAGGCCTTACTTACAGCCTTGGGTGAAGACGAAGCAACCCACTGAGGGACACCCTATCCTCTCAGTCACAGAGGGTGGGCTATGTGATGGGGACTGTTCTCAGCCTCCTCATCTCTGTCAGTCTGCCCTAGACCAGAAGATTGGAGGGGCTCACTTCATTTTTGTCAATAGAAAATTTTGCCAGTTTAGAAAATTACAGTATGACCAAGCATGGTGCCCCATGGAGGCAGAGACAGGCAGATCTCTGTGAGTTTGAGACCAGCCTGGTCTACAGAGTTAATTCCAAGACAACAGGGTTCCACGGAGAAACCCTGTCTCAAAAACCAAAAAGTAGAAGAAAAGAAAGAGACTTGCACTCTGGGGCAAAGTGTGTGTGTGTGTGTGTGTGAGATAGTTCAGTCATTAAGATGCTCATCACCCAAGCGTGAGAACAGAACATAAGTTTGATCCCCAGAACCCATGTACAAAAGCTGCATGCAGTAGATCATGCCTACAAACCCAGGGCTTGGGAAGCAGGGCCAGGAGCCCCAAGGTTCTTTAGCCAGCTAGTCTGTGGGAATGAATAAGCTCCAGATTCAATGAGAGGCCCTGTCTCAAAAAAGTTGGGAAAAAGCAATTGAAAAAGACACCTCAGGCACCCCACACACACACCCCTTTAATTCCAGCACTCAGGAGGCAGAAGCGTGCAGATCTCCGAGTTCGAGGGCAGCCTGGTCTACCGAGCTCAAGTGGAAGAGCACAAAATCATGAGGATGAATGAAAATGACAGGCAGTTTCAGCCCAGAAGATGTAGGATGAAACACACGTTCACCTCAAGTGACAATTATCTCGTCTCTTTAGTCCTTAGTGTGACTTGGCCTGGTGACACAAGTTTGTTACCCCAGGTGTTTAAGAGGAGAGAGGCAGGAGTATTGAAGGTTTAGGACCTACCTGACTACAGAGCAAGGTCAAGGCCAGCTTGGGCAACCTTGTGAATCATTCTTCCCCTACTTCCCTACAGAAGCAGTCACTGTGCACCAAGTGCTGTATGAAGCATTTTACACCGCAGGGTCTTCCATGTGTCATATGTCATGCTCATAATGGCCCAAGGTGCGGGTTCCCTTTTTACTTTCATTGTCCAGATACAGGAATTAAGAAAGTGTCTGAGGGTTCAGAAACCTATGCGTGTTTGGTGGCTCAAACCTGTAGTCCCAGGACTCGGGGGCTACAACACAAGGATGGCTGAGAGTCTGAGGTCAGTTTGGCTTCCATAGCAAGATTGTTGTATCTCAGAAAGATTGTGCGTGTTTGTGCCTGTGCATGTGTTTGTATATGTGAATGTGTTTGTGTTTGTAAGTGTGCGTGTTTGTACTTGTATGTGCGTTTGCATATTTGTATGTGTTTGTTTATGTGTCTGTGTTTATATGTGTTTGTATGTGTGTGTGTTTCTGTGTGTGTTTATGTGGGGTGGTAGGTGTGTGTGGGTGTATATGTGTTTGTGTGTGTGTGTGTGTATGTCTGTGTGTGTCTGTGTGTGTGTGTATGTGTGTGCCTGTGTGTGTGTATGTGTGTCTGTGTGTGTGTGTCTGTGTGTGTGTGTGTCTGTGCCTGTGTGTATGTGTGTCTGTGCCTGTGTGTATGCCTGTGCCTGTGTGTGTGTGCCTGTGTGTGTGTCTGTGTGCCTGTGTGTGTCTGTGTGTGTGTGTCTGTGTGTGTGTGTGTATGTGTGTGTGTGTGCCTGTGTGTGTGTGTGTGTGCCTGTGTGTTGGTGGTGGGATAAAATGGCTCAGCGGGTAAAGTTCTTACTGTAAGGCCTGACAACCTGAATTGGATGCCCAAGAGTCACGTGGTGAAGGGAGGGGACTGATTGCACCAGCTGTCCTCTGACCTCTGCACTAACACCATAGGGTGCCCCCCCCATAGACACAAAAATAAACACATGTAATAATTATCTTAAAATTCTGGTGCATGGAAAGGAAGGGCTAGTAATCTTCCAAAGACCTTTTGTCAGTGAGTGACTGAGAGATCGTAGAATCAGAACTGGGTCACTATGGTGTAGACACAATGAACTGGGCCTCAGTCACACTTAGACTATAAATAAGGTTTCTCCATCTAGAAACTCCCATAATGCAAAGTGAACCCAGAGTTACCCAGGGCAGGGACCACTATTAAGATGCTGAATACAATAGCCACAGTGTATCCCTTACTGATGACAGTGATAACTAACCAGAAGCAGTTCTGTGTTTAAGCCACTCCAGGTTTGAGAGAGTAAAGCCATCTTGTAGCTGAGGGTGTAGCTCAGTGGAAGAGTATGCACTTAGTATATTTAAGGCCTTGGGCATAGGATAGCAAGTAATCTCAGCTGCCAAGAGGTTCCCCTGGGCAACTAAGTGAGATCCTGCTTCAAACAAACAGAAAGTGAAAGGTATTGGGATGGGGGAGTGGTGGCTCCACCCACCTTTTATCCTGAGCCAGGCAGCAGGGACAGCTGGATCTCTGTGAGTTGAGGGCAGTATGCTTTACTTACTAACCTCCAAGCCAGGACACACGGCTAATTTACCGGCTAGCAATCATTTACTATGCCAGCTTAATGTTTTGGTGTCATGGTGAGGTTTATGTGGCTGTTCCCTTCATGGAACATGTGAAACTTTGACACTATGCAAATCTTGGCTGCTAAAGGAAAAGGCAAGAAGCTGTTTTAAGTGACCTGTAGTAGTTTGCACTTCACAATGGCCAAGCACATGTCAGCGGTCTACCACAGAATGGCCCTCCTATATCCTTTGTTTGTTTGTTTGTGGTTTTGTTTTTGACTTTTGAGGCAAGGTTTCTCTGTGTAGCCCTGGCTGTCCTGGAACTCACTTTTGTAAACCAGGCTGATCTCTGCCTCTAAAACACTGGGACCAAAGGTGTTCACCACCACTGCCTGGGCTGCCTATATTCTCTGTAAAGCAGTAGTCCAAGATTCTTAGACTAGGAGCCCAGTACACATTCTGGACAAAAGATTCATAAATCTGTAGGTAGAAAAAGAGGAGATGGCAGTGAAGCTAGAAACCATGACCAAGTCAGTGAAAGTGGGAACTCATGTCGATGTGTTTAACAATTCTGGGATCAGAAAATCTAATCCAGGGACCCTCAAGCTGGCTCTGCGGCCAAGCCTGACACCTGAGTTCTATTTGTGGAACCTACACAGTGGATGAAGAGAACCAACTTTGCCCTCTGGCTCCCACACACGTGCAGTGGCAAGCACACATGCGTGGGAGCATGCACATGCAACACACACAATGCATTTTTATTTATTATGATTAAGATATTTTCATGACTATTATTTGAGACAGGTTGTTACTATATAACCTTGGCTGGCCTGGAACTCTATATGTAGACTGGCTTTGAACAGAGATCCACTGGCTTCTGACTTCTGAATGCTGGAATGAAAGGCCTGGGCTATGAAACCTGGTCACAATAAAAACTAAAGTCAGGGGTCGGAGGACACTTGCTTCAGGGTCTTTTGACAGCCTGATTTGTTGTATGATATATACACATGAACAAGGCTACGGTGTCTGCTGGCCAGGTGGCATTGTACTGAAGAACAACAACCAATAAAGTAGGAACCAAATTCAGCTCTGACTCCACTCTCCAAGCTAGAAACACTGGAGTGGGGGGAGCCCTTAAGTAATGGGCAAACAGTGCCTAGTGGACCAGACTCTGCTTTGAGTTTGACCAAGGGCATTGCAAGTTCTAGTGAAAGATCTATACCACTTTCATCATCGAGGAAGGGGTGGAAGAAGAGGAGGTTCTTTACAAATATACCAGAATCTATCATCCGTGATTCTAAGAGCCCTAAGGACTTCTTTTTCCCTTTTTCTTTTTCCATTTCAGACAATAAGAAGTTTACAGTGTTTTAAGGTTGATCTTTTTATTTTTATTTATTTATTTTTTATTATTTTATAAAGCTAAATGTGTCTATGTACCATATGCATTCAGTGCCCATGGAAGCCAGAGAGAGCACTGGATCTCCTGGGCCTGGGCCTGGAGTTACAGATGGTTATGAGCTACCATGTGAATGCTGGGAATGGAACCCTGGTTCTCTAGGAGAACAGCCAGTGCTTTTGAGGAATGACCCATCACTCCAGCCTGAGCTTTGATGTCTCTATATTGACTCTGTTCCTAACCTGTTTAGACCACAACTGGCTACCCAGCAATCTTTGTTTTAAACTATGACCAGAGAGGTAGGACTCACATTTTGTATAAAAGAAGCACCTTACAATTTAGAGACAGGCGTGACTTTGCACGCTATCCATTCTGTCATGCAGGGACTCTAGCAAACACATGGTTTTTCACGAAGTAAGCAAAATACTGAATTATGTACACAGACTTGTGAATGTAGATCTAAATGCATTCGTTGACAGTGCAATGGTCAAGTGTATGTGCTTGTGGGGGGGGGGATTTTGTGGGTTTTTGTTTGTTTGTTTGTTTTTGTTTTTGCTTTTCAAGACAGGGTTTCTCTGTGTAGCTCTGGCTGTCCTGGAACTCATTCTGTAGACCAGGCTGGCCTCGAACTCAGAAATCACCTGTCTCTGCCTCCCAGTGCTGGGATTAAAGGCCTGCGCCAAACGGGATCTTTTGATAGGGTAATACTGTAGCTTTGACTGGCTTGGAATTCTGTCTGTAGCCCAGGATGTTTTGGAACTCACAAAGACCCTCCTGCCTCTACCCCCAAGTGTGGAACTAATAGAGGTCTGTGTCACCACACCTGGCAATGGTCATGGATGAGGACTCTTCACTTCCAGTTCTGTGTCCCGGTCTAGCTTCCTTTGTGATTTCTTGTGACCCAACTGTTTGTGTAAACAGATGCCCACAGGAGGCTTCTGAGTTATTTTGTTTTGTTTTTGATTTTTGCTTGTTTGTTTTATTTTGTTCTTTTTATTTTTTATTTATTTTTTATTTTTTAAATTTTTTTTGGTTTTTTCGAGACAGGGTTTCTCTGTGTAGCCCCGGCTGTCCTGGAACACACTCTGTAGACCAGGCTGGCCTACAACTCATAAATCCACCTGCCTCTGCCTTCCAAGTGCTGGGATTAAAGGCGTGCACCACCACTGCCCGGCTATTTTGTTCTTTTTTGAGACAAGGTCTCTGTATTTGGTCCTGGTTGTTCTGTAACTTGCTGTGTAGATACAGCTGGCCTCAAACTCATGAAGATCTGTTTCTTTTTCTTTCTTTTTTAAATGTTTTTAAGTACGCTGCTGCTGTCTTCAGACACACCAGAAGAGGGCATTGGATCCCATTACAGATGGTTATGAGCCACCATGTGGTTGCTGGGAATTGAACTCAGGACCTCTGGAAGAGCAGTCAGTGCTCTTAACCACTGAGCCATCTCTCCAGCCCTGAAGATCTACTTCTTGAGTGCTGGGATTAAAGAGATGGGCCAGGACAGCCGACTGATTTGATTTTGCCCTTATCAAAAACCAGTAGTGTGTTGTTAGGAACAGAACCTCTCTGATCTCACAGATCTTCCATTCTTATTACTTATTTGTTGGCTGGTGCATCTATTTCTTCTTTTTTAAAATTATGTGTGTGTGTCTGTGTATGTGTGCACATGTGTGCATGTATACATGAGTCTAGGTGTCTGTCAAAGGAGGCAGAAGAAGGCATCGAATACCTTAGCAGTAGAGTTGGGAGCCAGCTTGTTGGAATTTGGGGACTGAGCTCGGGTCTCCTACAGAAGCAGTAGTTCCTAATTGCTTAGCCATCTCTCCAGCCCTCTGTATATGTGTTTGTCCATTGTGTGCACATATGTATGCAGATGCTTCTGAAGGTATAGAGGTGTGGAGGCCAGACCTCAGGGGGCATTGTTTTTCTTTCTTTCTTTTTATTGAAACATGATCGCACTGTGTAGCTCTGGCTGTCCTAGAACTCTCTATAGGAGACCAGGCAGCTGGCCCTAAACTCACAGAGATCCATCCGCCTCTGCCTCCTGAGTGCTGGGATTAAAGACATGTGCCCCAACACCCAGAAAAAGTGTCCTTCTTAGGGTGCTGTCCACCTTGTGTTTCGAGGCAGGGTCTCTTCATCTGTGGCTGTATGGTTAGTTAGGCCGGCTGGTGATCTTCCAAATTACTCCATCATGCTAGGCCTTCCATGTGGGAGTTGAAGGCAGAACTCAGGTCCTCATGCTGTGTGGCTTGCATATGCCACAGTGCATGTGTGGAGGTCAGAGGGCAAATTATAGGCACTAGGTGTCTTGGTTTGATGGCAAGCAGGATTACCTCCTGGGCTATCTCACTGGCTGACAAACGGCCCTACTCCCTTTAACATGGAGTCTCACACTGCACCGCAGACTGTCCTTAAAATCATTGCTCTATTCCTGCCTCAGCCTCTTGAGTTGAAGGTGTGTACCAACACTCCTAGTTTCTTTTCCTTCTATTTTAGATAGCTTCTCTAGCCAATGCTGCCTCGGACTAATTGATACTGGAACTACAGATTTGTGCCACCATGTCCTGCTACGTGATCATCATTGTTATTTCTCGTCTTTTTAAAAATTTGATTTATTCATTATCTATTTATCTACCTACCTACCTATCTATCCATCTGTCTATCTATCTATTCACTTATGTGCATGAATACCTGTGCATGCATACACAAGGTACCCCAGCATGCATATAGAGGTCAGAGGACAGTTTTGTGAGGATTGGTTTTCTCCTTCCACCATGTGGGTCTTGGGGATTGAACTCAGGTCCTCAGGTTTGGCAGCAAGCGCCTTTCCTGCTGAACCATTAAGCAGACCCCTTCTCTACCTTTAAAATGAAGCTGGTGGTTAACATCAGTTCATCTAAAACTATTTCATCTGATTCTTGTCCTTCAAACAAACCTGCCTCATCTTCTTGTTTGTGTTGTTTCCTTTTCTGCTGCTAGAGATTGAAGGTAGGGCTTCCTACATGCTAAGCATGTATGTAGATCACAATTTTGAAAGGAGTTTTGCTATTGTTGCACTGCGTGCGTATGTGTGTGAGCCTGAGTGAGCTTATGTGTACCGTAAGCCTGCAGAGGCCAGAAGAGGGAATCCGAGTCCCTGGAGAAGGAATCTTGGGCGGTTGCGAGCTGCCATAGGGGTGCTGGGAACCGAACTGGGGTCCTCTACAGAGGCAGTAAGTACTCTACAGTACTGAGCCATCTTCTGTCTCTCTCTCACCCTTACTTGGATTCAAAATGCTAGCAGAGACTTAAGTAGATGTACATTGAAGAAACAACATAACTTGTCAAACTAATAATTTTTTTATCTGGTAGTGCCAGGGATCAAACCCAAAGCCTTATATATGCTAAACAAGTGCTCCAAAACTCAGGCTTTTTTTTTTTTTTTTTTTTTTTTGAGACAGAGTCTCTTTATATAGCCTTGGCTGTCCTGGAATTCACTCTGTAGACCAGGCTGGCCTCAACTCAGGGAAACCTGCCTGCTTCTGTCTCCTGAGTGCTGGGATTAAAGTCGTGTGCCACCATGTCCAGCCCAGGCCCCAGTCTGACAGGTACCAGGTACTTTATGGAGAGCCAGACCCAGTCCAGAATACATTTCTTTCCTGAATGCTCTCTTAGCTCAAAACCAACTTCTACTCCAGTCTCTGAAGATTCCTTCTGCTCCTTCTTCTGGTTTTCCTTCACTGCCGTATACCATCCAAGGCTTATTGCCCAGGCTAGCTCAGACTCCTTATGTACCCAAGGATGACCTTGAATTCTTGATGCCGCTGTGTCCACTGCCCACCTACTAGGATTATAAGCTTCTGGCCTCTTTTATCTTTCTTTCTCTTCTTTTGTGATATTGCTCACTGTACTCATGCGTGCTAGAGAAGCAGTGTACCACTGAACTAAATAATCCTTACCTCCTAGGATTCTCTCTCTCTCTCTGTTTTTTTTTTTTAGGTTTCTGAGACAGAGTCTCAGGCTAGCCTCAAACTCTCTCTGTATCAGGGAATGACCTGAACTCCTTCCTCCATCTCCCAGCTACTGGAGTTGTAGGTGTGCACCATTATGCCTGTTTTTTGTTGTAATTTTAGATAAAGTCTTTCTAAGGTGCCCAGGCTGGCTTCAAATTTCAAGAGCCCAGCCTTTACTATTCAAAGTGTCTGGGCTGCTGTACATGGTTCTCAGACGTTTTCTTTTCTTTTTTTTTTTTAAGAGTTATTTATTCTATTTATGAGTACACTGTAGCTGTCTTCAGACACACCAGAAGAGGGCATCGGATCCCATTGCAGATGGTTGTCAGTCACCATGTGGTTGCTGGGAATTGAACTCAGGACCTCTGGAAGAGCAGCCAGTGCTCTTAACCACTGAGCCACCTCTCCAGCCCGACCTTTTATTTTCTTATTTTTTTTCTTTCTTTTTCTTTCCTTTGTTCTTTTTCTTTTTCTTTTTTTCCAAAACAGGGTTTCTCTGTGTGTCCCTGGCTGTCCTGGAACTCACTCTGTAAACCAGGCTGGCCTTCAACTCAGAAATCTGTCTGCCTCTGTCTCCCAATTACTGGAATTAAAGGCATGCACTGCCCCACAGCCTGGTTTTAATTTTTTTCTGATAGATTTATTTGGTTGTTTGTTTTCAATGTGTGTGTATTTTTGTCTGTCCGTATGTCTGTACACCGTGTGTACTCTTTTTGACAGAGGAGACAAGAGGAGGGTGGATCCCCTGGAAATGAAGTTATAGATGTTTGTGGACCGTTATGTAGGTACTGGAAATCAAATTCCTGTCTCCTGGAAAAGCAGCCAGTGCCCTTAGCCACTGAGCCATCTATCCATCTCCCCAGCCCCCTTAAAATATATTAATCTTACTTTTAATTATGTGCATGTGGGGGAGGGGTGCTGCATACCCCACGCAGATGGTTGTGGAAGCCTGAGGTCTGAGGCCTTTCTGGAGCTAGAGCTATGAGATGCCCAGTGCAGGTGCTGGGAGCCAGACTCTGGTTCTGTGCAAAAACCTGCCAAGCTTTTCAAACGTTGAACCATCTCTCTTGCCCCAGATAAGTTTTGTGTAGTAGTACAGGCTAGCTTCAAACTCTTTTTTTTTTTTTTAAATATATTTATTTATTTTATGGATATAAGTACACTGTAGCTTCAGAGACACCAGAAGAGGGCATTGGATACCATCACAGATGGTGGTGAGCCACCATGTGGTTGCTGGGAATTGAACTCAGGACCTTTGGAAGAACAGTCAGTGCTCTTAACCACTGAGCCACCTCTCCAGCCCCCTAGCCTCAAACTCTTAATCTTCCTACCTCAGCAACGCACCCTGCAACCTGTGTAATCAGGACTCAAATCACCTCCTCCTCCTCCTCCTCCTCCTCCTCCTCTTCCTCCTCTTCTTCCTCTTCTTCCTTCTCCTCCTCTTCCTCCTTCTCCTTCTTTTTGTTTAGCTAAGTTTTTTTTTTTTTTTTTAATTTTTTCTGTGTCTGTGTGCCACTTGTGTACCCGAGCCCATGGTGGGGGCAGAAGATGAGATATCAGATCCCTTGGAACTGGATTTAGGTGGTTGTGAGCAGGAACATGGCTGCTGGGACTCAAACCCAGGTCCTTTGGATGAGCAGCAAGGGTTCCTAACCAAGGAGCCATTTCTCCAGCCCCTGAATCACCCTCCTTAACCCCAAACTTATCTCTTGCCTTTTCTCTAGAGCCTATGTAAATCATAGACAGGATGCTTACTCACCCTCTGCTCTTCTTCTGGGAGTTCCTACCGCTGCCAGCCACTGTCTGGCCATAAGATAACTGAGCTGATAAGACAGTACGCAGAGCCATGATAAGCCAACTTATGTCCTCCTGACCATGGGTTGCAAGAAGACAGAATGTGTTGTGTACACGTTTCTTGAGTCCCCCCACCCCCTCTAGTTTCTGAGGCAAGGTCTCTTGTATCCCAAGCTAACCTTGAAGTCCTGATCCTCCTGCCTCCACTCCAGTGTCGGAACTGCATGCGTGTAACACACACAGAGTCTTTTCGGTGCTGATGATTGAAGCTTAGGGTATTTGGCAAAGCACTATCCACTCAACTACACTACCAACCCCTCTGAAGAATCTCTTGATTTGGCTCAGTGTTCCATAGATGTTTCACTACTCCCCCATATAGGTACACATTGTTTAAAGTCAAATATGGGAAGATGCACCTTGTACGTTCCAGGACCCGTGGGATGCCATGAGTAAGTAGCTCAGATGTAAAAAACGTGAGCCTGAATAGGATTATTCTCCAGTCCCATTTTCTCATAGTCCCATGCAGGGGTGGATAAAGCTGAAGGGTGCTGGTGGGTGCCTTTCCGAGCTCCGGTAAACTGAGCTGACATAAGTAGGGTGATGAAAAGGAGGTGACAAGCCTCAGTGACAGAGGAGAAGAATCGTTTGGACAAAGCCAGGCACTCTAGTGTTGTCTTCCTGTATTTTGTTTTCAGGGGTTGGGCTGGTCTCGAACTCGATGCGTAATTGAGGACTGACCTTGAACTTTTTTTTAAAGATTTATTTATTATATTTATATGAGTACACTGTAGCTGTCTTCAGACACACCAGAAGAGGGCATCAGATCCCATTACAGATGGTTGTGAGCCACCATGTGGTTGCTGGGAATTGAACTCAGGACCTCTGGGAGAGCAGTCAGTGCTCTTAACTGCTGAGCCATCTCTCCAGCCCCAACCTTGAACTTTTTTTTTTTTTTTTTTACCTGTTTTTCTTTTCTTTTCTTTTCTTTTTTCTTTTTTTTTTTTTTTTGATTTTTCGAGACAGGGTTTCTCTGTGTAGCCCTGGCTGTCCTGGAACTCACTCTGTAGACCAGACTGTCCTCGAACTCAGAAATCTGCCTGCCTCTGCCTCCCGAGTGCTGGGATTAAAGGCATGTGCCACCACGGCCTGACTAACCTTGAACTTTTGATCCTCCAGTTTCTACCTCCCAAGTGCCAGGATCACAGACCTTCATGACTATGTCTAGAATATAGCAAATATTTGATCATAGCTCTTTCAGATTCTCAGCTGGGTCTTCAGAATTTTGCTAACCAGACATCTCCCCTGCTCCCACATCCACTTGGACACAGCATAAATTAGCAAGTCTGTTTGGTTCCACCTCAAGTGTGTGGCTTCGGGTAGGCCTCCCTGGGGCTTGCTTTCATCTAAAATCGAAAGTCCAAGTTCTGTATGACAGTGTGCATCCAGCTGCCTAAGATGCTGAGCAGAAAGTCCAATTGAACACAAGAGTGCTAGGCCAGCCTGGGCAATGCAGGGAGACTTTGTCTGAAAAATAAACACACATACAAACAAACAAACAAACAAACAAAACCAGAGGTTAGGTTTGATGGCTTAGAAGCCGTCACAGGTGGGGGAATCTGCCTTTAGTCTCTATATCCGGCTTCACATGCTGCCTATAGGTGCCGCAGGCTTCCGGGCAGGGGATACACAGTTTCTTTCTATTCTTGAGCCCACCAGAGGGGCAGGGCAGCAGCTGGAGAGAAGGCGCAGGTGTTATATTCCCGTTGCTCTTTCACTAGACTTGAGTTCTGTTTCTGGGGGTCAAGTCGAGGGGCTCAGCCTGCTGTTGCTTCAGTTCAGGGGTATCCAAAGGCCTCTGTGTGCACCCGCACAGATGTGACTACATACACATACTGAGAAACATACAACTATAAATAAAAATAAAACTTTTTTTTTTAAAAGAAGGGGAGATGAGAGGACCATTTGTACTGACACGTAGATTGTAAGCATGACCCTTAGGGACTGACCTGACAGTTGCGGTACAGCAACTGAGTACAGGTACTCAGTCCCCTGAGTACAATGGGACAGGAGCCTGAGGGGCACATTGTGTCATTGGAGAAGAAACTTACAGATGGAGTTAGAGTGTAGGGTGGGTGTGAGAGTCACACACACACAGGGTAGGCAAGATGGCACATCTGATGGAGGCGCTCTTCTCTGAACCTGTCTGAGTTCAATCCCCAGAGACCTCCACACCTTAGCTGTAGCACATCACACACACACATTAAAAAAAAAAAGAGTCAGAAACACAATGGTGTGGTCTAAGGACACTAATGGTGGGTGTGTGATAAAAGCAAAGTAGTTCAAAATACAAGTTCTGTGAGTGTGCCGTTAGCTGTGTGTGTGTGTGTGTGTGTGTGCGTGCCTGTGTGCATGTGTGTGTGTGCGTGCCTGTGTACATGTGTGTGTGTGCGTGCCTGTGTACATGTGTGTGTGCATGCCTGTGTACATGTGTGTGTGCATGTGTGTGTGTGCCCGTGTACATGTGTGTGTGTTCGTGCCCGTGTACATGTGTGTGTGTGCCTGTGTGCATGTGTGTGTGCGTGCCTGTGTACATGTGTATGTGTGTGCATGCCTGTGTACATGTGTGTGTGTTATATAGCATAATAGATTAAAGGACTGAGAGATGGAATAGGTGTTCTTGACATCAAAAACATGATTGTGCACCCCTTTATTAATCCTAACACTCAGAGACAGGCAGATCTCTGCAAGTTCGAGACCAGCCTGGTTTACAAAGGGGGTTGGTTTTAGGCCTCAAGGCCAGCCTAGGCTACATAGTAAGACCTTAGTTAAAAAAATAAAATAAAATAAAAATTAATGTTCTCCTCATGGTAAACCGTTATTGAGGACCAGTGCTCAGGGAAGGAGGTACACAGGGATTCCAGAGGCTTCAGAGGGAGCCAGGCTCTGACTTGGTTAGAGCAACTCTACTTGCTGTATCTGTGAAGCTCTGCTTGATTTCATTTGACAAAAAGTTTCCACAGCTAAACCAGGCAAGTGAACCAAAGTATTTACAGCCAACAAGGCGGCCAACAGGTTTCTTTCTGCTGTTGAGAAGCAAAGCATGTTTGGAGAAACCCTCTGAAGGAGACTGTGGTTGTGATGGGGGTGGTGTTGCTGGGGTTGAGCTGAGGCTGAGGGTTGACTCTAAGGAGCTGGAATTTCTCAGCTTCAGTAGCTAGGCAGGTGAGTTGTAATTAGAAAGGACATACACCCTCCTTGGTGGAGGAGTGGAATGAAAATCTAAGTTTCCCCCAGAGCTTGGCAGAGTGTGTGTAATGTCTCCCAGGTAGTCCCCCAAAGTAGGAGAATAGCAGATCTGAGGAGGCAGGAAGTGGGTAACTAGACTAACAAAGATGCCTGTGGCGGTTTGCCCATCCCAGGTGGGAGGGTGGGCTCCTGTGAACTTGTTGCTTGAGGGCTCAGAGTGAACCCAGTCAGAAGCTAGAAGCTCACTTTTCGGCTCTTCTGTCTACGGCCAATGGGGGCCTCTGAGCTGACAATCTCAGGTACTTTTTGTAACTTCCAGGACAGTGCTCTAGGATGTCTGATGAACTGGCTTAGGGGCACTTCCTTCAGGCTTCTCTACATTCCTTCAGGGATCATGGGCTGTGTCTGCAGCTCAAACCCTGAGGATGACTGGATGGAGAACATTGACGTGTGTGAAAATTGCCACTATCCCATAGTTCCGCTGGACAGCAAGACCTTGGTAGGAGGAAGATGGGATTGATGAGGGGATGGGGGCAGGGAGATGGGATTGTTGATGAGATGGGGCAGGGAGATGGGATTGGTGAAGGGATGGGGCGGGGAGATGGGATTGGTGATGAGATGGGGCAGGGAGATGGGATTGGTGAAGGGATGGGGGCGGGGAGATGGGATTGGTGATGAGATGGGGCGGGGAGATGGAATTGGTGAAGGGATGGCATGGGGAAAGGTTGTGTATCCAGGAGAAAAAAAATAAATGGACCGTAACTAAACGTTCTGATAATAGCAGCATTCTCATCTTCCCTGGAGTACAGCACTGAAGAGGTCCAGATAGAGGAGGTACCCTCTTAAGGTCAAATGCACACTCAGTTGGTGAATTCAGAGACAAGGGCCAGTCAGGCTGGAGAAACGGAAGAGAGTGTAGAGGGGAGGGGAGCCAGGGTCAGATCCAGTCTTTTTTCTCTGACCCCAGCCTCATTTCGTACTCCACAGCTGCCCATCCGGAATGGTTCTGAAGTTCGGGACCCACTGGTGACCTATGAGGGCTCCCTCCCACCAGCCTCCCCACTGCAAGGTGACTCCATCCAGTAGCGTGTGAAACAAAATAGGGCCTGTGGCTGCTTGGTTGTTCGTGTCCATACCCTCTCCACCTTGTCTGCCTGTGCCTCTAGAACTCCACTGTTCCTGTCAGCCCCAGGCAGGGTTCTTGACTCTTCCTATCTTTACAGACAACCTGGTTATCGCCCTGCACAGCTATGAGCCCTCCCATGATGGAGACTTGGGCTTTGAGAAGGGTGAACAGCTCCGAATCCTGGAGCAGTGAGTATACCTCTAACCCACCTTGCTTGGTGTGTGTGTGTGTGTGTGTGTGTGTGTGTGTGTCCTCAGTCCCCCTGCACCCCTGACAGGCTCTGGCCTCAGCTGAGGGGTTTTGGAATGAGGTGGAAATCTCCAGAGTGCTTGATCCAGGGGAGTGATAGCCTGGCCTAACTGGGAACTCTGAGGGGTTTCCAGTGGCTATGTACACCATGATGACGGTCTTTGTGGTGCAGGAGCGGTGAGTGGTGGAAGGCTCAGTCTCTGACCACTGGCCAAGAAGGCTTCATCCCCTTCAACTTCGTGGCGAAAGCAAACAGCCTGGAGCCTGAACCGTGAGCTGGAGACCTCCGTGGGAATGGGGGGCACATCCAGGGATCTCAGAACAGGGCGTGGTCCAGGGAGTGGGGGATGTTTGACTGGGATGGATTGAACAAAGGTGGCACAAGTTTTTAATCCCAGCATTCAGGAGGGAGGGACAGGCAGATCTCTTGAGTTTAAGGCCAGTCTGGTCTACAGAGGGAATTCCAGGACAGCTAGGATTGTACACACACACACAAAAAATCAACCAACAGCCAATGGTTTTGCGTCTGCCTTATATAGTTGGTTCTTCAAGAATCTGAGCCGTAAGGACGCGGAGCGGCAACTTTTGGCGCCCGGGAACACGCATGGATCTTTCCTGATCCGGGAAAGTGAAAGCACCGCCGGTGAGAGAGGGCCCGGTGGGCGGGGCCTCGGTGTGGGCGGGACTGTGAGGTGAGGGCGGGCGCCTCCGGGCGAGGAGGTGGACGGGGGAGGGGAGCTATAGGAAAAGGGTGCAGTGGCCTCCTGATTTATGCAAGGCAATCCGCCTCGTTTTCTTTTCCTTCTTCAACTTCTCTTCCCTCCTCCCCTCTCCAATCTTTCTTCAGGATCCTTTTCACTGTCAGTCAGAGACTTCGACCAGAACCAGGGAGAAGTGGTGAAACATTACAAGATCCGTAACCTAGACAACGGTGGCTTCTACATCTCCCCTCGTATCACGTTTACCGGACTACACGATCTGGTCCGCCATTACACCAGTGAGCTCCGGAGGAATGCGTTTACCTGTGCCCATCCTAGCAGCCTATCTCCCCTGCTCCCCAGTCCTTCTTAGGGACCCTCCAAACATCTTTCCTTCCCCTTCAGTGGATGAGGGGTATAATACCTGAGCCTAGACCCTGCAGGCTAATGTTGGATGACCCATGTCTCCCCTCCCATGCCAGTCTGTTTCACCTGCGAGCAAAGAGAGAGGTAGGGGCTGGAGGGAGCATCCAAGGTCTCTAGTGACCGCCTTACCCTTCTCCTTTGTCCATGCAGACGCCTCTGATGGGCTGTGCACAAAGTTGAGCCGTCCTTGCCAGACCCAGAAGCCCCAGAAACCGTGGTGGGAGGACGAATGGGAAGTTCCCAGGGAGACACTGAAGTTGGTTGAGCGGCTGGGAGCTGGCCAGTTCGGGGAAGTGTGGATGGGTGAGTGTGGACCTCAGGACTGATTGAAAAGAGGGGAAGGGATGCGAGCTTCCTCTCACACTGGATTATTCAGGGCGGCTGCCTAGTCCTTCAGGATCCTGATTGTAACTCCACCCGTACCCCGTCTCCCAGGGTACTACAACGGACACACAAAGGTGGCAGTGAAAAGTCTGAAACAAGGGAGCATGTCCCCCGATGCCTTCCTGGCTGAGGCAAACCTCATGAAGCAGCTGCAGCACCCGCGGCTAGTCCGGCTTTATGCAGTGGTCACCCAGGAGCCCATCTACATCATCACAGAATACATGGAGAACGGTGGGTGTCCTGCTATGTCCAACCGCTTGATGGCGCTGTTATGGTCCCACTACCTTTTGCACCCAGGGTAGGAAGGTCCTTTTTCTTCTGGCTTGCCACTGAGAGCCTCTAAGAACGCTTTCCTAAGCTTCGGAAGATCATTCGATCTGATAGTCCCTGATCTGCAGTTTCTGTTCCTTTCTTCCAATGCCTACCTGGGTCTCAGAAATAGTGTATGGAAATAGCCTGGTGCCTGAAAAGACCAGAAAAGGGTGTGGGATACCCTGGAGTTACAGACAGTAGTTAGCCACTGGGGATCAAACCCGGGTCCCCTGGTAGTGCAGCCAGTGCCCTCAACCGCTGAGCCACCTTTCTAAACCCCAATATGCAGTATGTTTGTTAAGGGTCCAAGAGTCTGACTGGCTGGATAGAGTTGAGGCTTTATAATTGTATGGCTTTTGGGCCGATCACATCACTGCTTTCTGCCCCAAAAAGTTCTTTTTAATCAGTAGAATAGTGGGTTTAGGACCAGCAAGATGGATCAGCAGTTAAAGGTGCTTGCTGACGAGCCTGACAAACAGGAGTTCAATGCCTGGAATCCACATGAATGAGGGAAAGAGCTGACTCTTACAGGTTGTCTTCTGGTCTCCATACTTGTGCAATGGCACGTGCATGTGCGGTCCCCTCTGAATAAATACGTGTAATTAAAACATAGTAGGGCTGATGAAAGACCAACTTCCCATATGGTTGCTATGGGGATGGAAGAGAACAGTTCCTGTCCAGCCTTGGTTTTATGTGGTTTAGATTTTAAAGATTTAAAGAAGGCATCGGATCCCATTACAGATAGTGGTGAGCCACCATGGGGTGCTGGGAATTGAACTCCCGACCTCTGGAGAACAGTCAGTGCTCTTAACCACTGAGCCAGCTCTCCAGCCCCAAATAGGTTTTCATTTTTTTAAAAGGTGTTTGCCATCATACCCAGCTGAAACCTGACTTTAATAATGGACACTGAGAAAAGCAGTTTGTGACTTAAGGATGTTCCCAAATACCCCAAGAATGTAGATAGTGAAGATTTGTGTGTGTGTGTGGGGGGGGGGGTTTGGCTTTTCAAGACAAGGTTTCTCTGTGTCCTCTGCCTTCCTAGTACAGGATTAAAGGCATGCACCACCACCACCACCAGGCCTTTTTAAAAAAACAAAACCAAACAAAAAACACAGGGTTTCTCTGTGTAGCATTCTTGTTCTGGAACTCACTCTGTAGACTAAGCTGGCTTTGAACTCACAGAGCTCCATCTGCCTCTGCCTCCCCAAGGAGTAAAGCTGTGTACATCACCACTCCCTGACCTCTTTTTGTTATTACTGTTTTTGTTTTTTTTGAGACAGGGTTTCCCAGTGTAGCCCTGGCTCTCCTGGTCTGGAACTCAGAGATCCGTCTGCCTCTGCCTCCCGAGTGCTGGGATTAAAATTGTATGCCACAGCTGGGCAGCGGTGGTGCACGCCTTTAATCCCAGCACTTGGGAGGCAGAGGCAGGTGGATTTCTGAGTTCGAGGCCAGCCTGGTCTACAGAGTGAGTTCCAAGACAACCAGGGCTACACAGAGAAACCCTGTCTCGAAAAACCAAAAAAGAAAAAATTGTATGCCACAATCACCCTGCCAATTAGGTGAAGGAATTTATGACGGCTGTAGGGACATGTAGAAGAGTGGTCCAGCAGATAGGAAAAGAAAGGAGAAACTTCTAGATGACAAGAGATGAAGCAAAGAGACTTTGAAGGAAGAGTCTAGCTATCTGTGTGAAGAAGCCAACAATAGTCTGTGATGGAGAAAGCTAGGTCTGTGGGAAGAAGACACAGGCGTGAAGCACACAGGCTTTGGCTGCTGTGGAAGTGGGGCTCTATCTTGACTGATGGCAAGAAGCCTATGGATCCTCTGCCCATACCCCATCCTAGCCCTCTGGAAAAGGCCATCCCATATGCTGAGCACACCCTCCACCCAGTACACAGCACCCCCTTGCTCACGCATCCCCCCTTCCACCTCCAAGCACACACTCTTTTCTCAGTCCTCATTCTTCCTTGCCATGGTCAGGCATTGCTTCCAGATCCTAGGTGGATCTGGAAGGGTCTAGGGGCTTCCTCCTGGGCAATTTAAGTCAACAACTCTTGCTTTTGCTCACAGGAAGCCTAGTAGATTTTCTCAAGACTCCCTCAGGCATCAAGTTGAATGTCAACAAACTTTTGGACATGGCAGCCCAGGTAAGGAGACTGGCAAAGGGCTGGGTATGGCTACAGGTCAGGGGGTAAAGATTGGTGACCTCTTCCTGGCCTGCAGATTGCAGAGGGCATGGCATTCATTGAAGAGCAGAATTACATCCATCGTGACCTGCGAGCTGCTAACATCCTGGTGTCTGACACGCTGAGCTGCAAGATTGCAGACTTTGGCCTGGCGCGCCTCATTGAGGACAATGAGTACACAGCCCGGGAGGGTAGGTATGGGATAGAGACAAGATTCACAGCCTGCCGTAGAGCAAGCGCACAAGTGGACTAACTTCGCTTCCCTCTAGGGGCCAAATTTCCCATTAAGTGGACAGCACCAGAAGCCATTAACTATGGGACCTTCACTATCAAGTCAGACGTGTGGTCCTTCGGAATCCTGCTGACGGAGATTGTCACCCATGGTCGAATCCCTTACCCAGGTAAGCTTTAAGAGAAGCATCTCCAAGTCTACAAGGAAGGGGAGCAAATTCATACCTTCACGCTCACTTCTACCCAGCCTCAGACTCTGAAACTTCTAGTTGCTTTTCTTCCATCTACTTGAGCCTGTGACTTCAAGACAGGGTTTCTCTGTGTAGCCCTGGCTGTCCTGGTACTCATTCCGTAGACCAGGCTGGCCTCGAACTCAGAAATCCACATGCTTCTGCCTCCCAAGTGCTGGGATTAAAGGTGTGTGTCACCACTGCCCAGCCCGAAATCCTCTATTAGATGCTTCTTTTCCTAGCTGGCTTCTGTCTCTGCCTCTGAGTCCCCACAAAAAATCCAGCTCTTCCTAGCTTTTTTATGGCATGGGCCCCCTAGTATGCCAGAAGTGGACTGTCACAGGAGGCAAAACCTTACTGTGGGTGTGAATGGGGAGGGGGGGGAGGTGCATTTGAGACAGGGTTTCTCTGTTTGTCTCTGGCTGCCCAGGAACTCACTATGTAGGCCAGGCTGTCCTCAAAACTCAGAGATGTATTTGTCTTTGCCTCCAAAATGCTGGGATTAAAAGTGTACCACCACTGCCTGATCCCCTGATTTCTTAAATATGAGATCAGAATGGTGCTTAGGCCATACTAAGCCATTACTAGTCATCACTCTGGGTAAGTTATGTTGCCCTCTGAGCCTCCGCTTCCCCATATGTAAAGCAAGAGACTTTGTGAAACACTGACCCGTGCATGGGAGCTGCTCAATAAGCACTGGTCCTTTCCTACTGAGACTTCCTAGCTAAAGAGAGAAACCACAGCTAGGAGAGAGACCCCTCTGTCTCCTAGGAAAGGCCCTTACCCCATGATAACCGTGATGGGTGCGGTTGTATAGAATGTTTATTTTTCAGCCATTAGGGTTTTTTTGGAGACAATGTCTTATGTAGCCCAGGCTGGCCTCTAACTCTATGAATCTCAAGATCCCCCTGAGCTCCCAATATTCCTGCTTCTACCTCATGGGGAGATGCTTGTGCCTTGGTACCTGGGGGTCAAACCCAGACCCTGTGCATGCAAGGCAAGTGCACTGCCACTGAGCCATACTTCTAAGCCTAGGGGTGGGATTTTTCTAGAAGGAATTTGATAACCTCTGTGGAAAGAAACTGCCAAAAAAAAGAGTAAGAGGTTATAGAGTTCAGAGATTAGATTGGCAGAAACTTCCCATAGGCCCAGAGCAACAGGTGCTGAAATTTGATCCCAGGAATGTAAAGGCACTTTGAATCTGGTTAGACTCCTCTACAGTTAGAGACTAAAAGATTTCTCAGCTCTGGGCTTGTCCCAGCATTCATCTCCTGTGCCTAGGCCCCAGGATAGCTCAACACTGCTCTGGCTGTGGGCTCTCATCCCATCCTGAGCCTTGACTACCCCATCATTGCCATCAAGTAAGGACAAGTACAGGTACACCTTATAGAGAGCGCCTCCTGGTCAGGCATAGCTTATATGCACTGATTCATTCAGTCCACCTTATAACTCAGTGAGGAGGATTCACTCTGTAGTCTGGAGGAGGAAGCGGAGAAGGTGGCTCAGTCAAGGTCCTGAGGCTGACATGTGTGTTACTGAGTGTGTAACTATATCGGCACTATAGATGTGGGCCTGACATACATTCGGCAGGAAATGCTAGTGTGCTTTACCTTAATGAAGTCTACCATCAGTTTGGATTGGTAGTTCCATATTCTGAACCTCACCTGTGTTGGTCGGCATTCTATTATGGAAAACAAAAACAATCCAAGACTCCTGAGCTACTCCCAGATGACCCTGAGGTTAAAAGCACGTGCTGAGCAAGCCTGATGACCCAAGTTCAATCCCTGGTATTCATGTAAAGGTAGAAGAAGAGAACCCAAATTTGAATTTATTTATTTATTTATTTATTTATTTATTTATTTATTTGTGGTTTTTGGAGACAGGGTTTCTCTGTGTAGCCCCTGGCTATCTTGGAACTCACTTTGTAGACCAGGATGTCCTTGAACTCACAGAGATCTGGTTGCCTGTGCCTCCTCCTCCTGAGTATTGAGATTGAAGGTATGGTGGCCTGGCTGAGATCCCACGCTTAAAAGTTGTTGCCTGAGGGGTCTGGGGAGACTGGAGAGATGGCTCAGTAGCTAAGAGCACTGGTTGCTCTTCCAGAGGTCTCAGCCCCCATAAAACAGATTGCAGGTGTCTGTGATTCCAGCTCCAAGGAATTCAGTGCCCTCTTCTGGCCCCCTTGGGTACTGCACACATGTGATATGTGTACATGTACAGCACACTTATAGAGAGAGAGAAATAAAAATTTAAGCTGAAGATGATGGCACACACCTTTAATCCCAGAAACAAGTGAATCTCTGAGTTTGAGGCCAACTTGATTTACAGAGCTCCAGTACAGCCAGGGATACACAGAGAAACCCTGTTTCAACCCTCCCCCAAAATAAGATAAAATAATTAAAAATCATTTTTAAAAAGTTGTTCTTTGATCTCCACATATGTGCTTTGGTCCATGTGTAGGACCACACACATCATACACAAAATTAATAACAATTAAGTAAGTAAAATATTTTTTAAAAAGAAGGAAGTTTGCTGAGCATGATGGTACATCCTTTAATTCCAGAATCTGGGAGGCATAGGCAGGCAAATCTTTGTTTGTTTGAGGCCAGCCTGGTCTACACAATGATTTCCAGGCCAGCCAGGGCTGCATAGTGAGAAACAGCCTTTTTTGATTTTTCTTTTTTCTTTTTTGTTTCTTGAGAGAATGTTTCTCTGTGTAACTCTGTCTTGGAACTCTGAAGACCAGGCTGGCCTCAAACTCACAGAGATCCACCTGCCTCTAGCTCTGAGTGCTGGGATTAAAGGTGTGCACTGCTTCAATCTTAGACCCCATTTCTTTTTTCTTTTCTTTTCTTTTTTTTTTTTTGGTTTTTCGAGACAGGGTTTCTCTGTGTAGCCCTGGCTGTCCTGGAACTCACTCTGTAGACCAGGCTGGCCTCGAACTCAGAAATCCGCCTGCCTCTGCCTCCCGAGTGCTGGGATTAAAGGCGTGCGCCACCACTGTTCGGCTAAGACCCCATTAAAGGTTCTACTATCTCCCCCTAATCCCATGAATTGGGGACAGGCTTAAAATACATGGGGAGACATTCAACATCCAAACTATGGGATGGGGTCATATCTCAATGATAGAGTGCTTGTCTCATGTGTGTAAGGTCCTACATCCAATTCCAAGTACCATAGAAATAGATAGACAGACAGACAGATAAATAGAGTGAGTGAGTGAGCCAGCTGTGGTGCATATCTTTAATCCTAGCACTTGAGAGGCTGAGGCAGGTGGATCTCTGTGAGTTTGAGGCCAGCCTGGTCTACAGGGTGAGTTCCAAGATAGCCAGAGCTATACAGAGAAACCCTGTCTCAAAAACAAACAAACCACCAAAAAGAAAAAAGAAAAAGATAGATAAATGGATAGATAGACAGACAGAAAGAAAGAAAGAGGATAGGAAAAAGAAAAGTCCAGTTTAGCATCAGCTTTGCTTTTAGGTTTCCAAAGATTAAAGGCTTGATGTTCCATCAACCTTCCAGGAATGACCAACCCTGAAGTCATTCAGAACCTGGAGCGAGGCTACCGAATGGTGAGACCTGACAACTGTCCAGAAGAGCTGTACCACCTCATGATGCTGTGTTGGAAGGAGCGCCCAGAGGACCGGCCCACCTTTGACTACCTTCGGAGCGTTCTGGAAGACTTCTTCACAGCCACAGAGGGCCAGTACCAGCCCCAGCCTTGATAGGCCTTGCAGTCCCAAGACCCTTCCCAATCCCTTTGCCCTGGCTAGGGCAGATGGAATTCTTGTGCCATATCCATGTGGCCTGTGCACACATGGACTCTGACTCTGTACATGAAGCCTGTATGTGTGCCGCACATAATGAAGTTTTGTCTTATACACACGTCTATAGTTATGTGGGTTCTACCCATGGAACATGTGAGTCTGAGTCTTGGACACCACCTAAGGTGTCTCTTCCTGGACCATTCCGTTTTCTGAAACCATAGAGAGGAGATGGCCTGTGATTGAAGCGTGTCTGTCTACCACTGCCTTTCTGAGGGCCTCCAGGAAGGCCCTCCTTGTGGGCTGCCATCCAATCTAGTATCTCTGTGTGTTCTTCCTTGATGCCTAGCACACACTAGGAGCTCAATAAAAGTCTGTTGAATTAAGGTTGTGCATTTTTCTACTGCACACTTCATGGAAGATAGTGGGGACTCAGATGATGGAGACTGCCTTTGCTGGTGAATCATTGACCTAGGTTCTCCTACTGTGAGTTGTCAGTATTACTATAGGATATCCTACCTGTAATCTAAGGGTGTCTCTCCACTGAACAGGAGAAGAACCATTAGCATGTCTGACACGGTGTGAAGCCCTGGTGGTTGAGAGACAAGTGCTGGTGTCTGGGGAGTTATCACTCAAACCATATATGCCATCTCAGTTAAACAAGAATAGTTTATTGAATGCACAGCATAATACTGAATGTCCAGGTCCACAAGAAGGAAGAACATGATTGTAGTGTTAGTCTTCTCTCGGATTTTTTATAGGGAAAACCAAGTTCAAAAGTTTAAAGGGCAAGGCGAGCAGTTGGCTTAGTAGACAAATATTATCAGCTAATCTTTAAGCTGATTGGTCCTGAGTAAGGGGGCAGGTGGATGGGTAGTGAACAGAAGAATTTCAGAACATTGAGATAACTGAGAATGAGTATTGTAACCATAACCTTTTAGCTTTTTTGGGGGGAAGGGGAGGTTCGAGACAGGGTTTCTCTGTGTAGCCCTGGCTGTCCTGGAACTCACTCTGTAGACCAGGCTGGCCTCGAACTCAGAAATCCACCTGCCTCTACCTCCCAAGTGCTGGGATTAAAGGCATGTGCCACCACTGCCAGGCCCCTTTTAGCTTATTAGTAGCATTCTTCAGTGTCAGTCACACACACACACACACACACACACACACACACACACACACACACACAGCTAGGCAGTGGTGGAGCACACCTTTAATTCCAGCACAAGAGGCAGAGGCAGGTGGATGTCTAAGTTTGAGGTCATCCTGGTCTACATTGAAAGCTTTGGGACAGCCAGGATTACATAGAGAAACTGTGTCTCAGATGCCGGGGTGTGGGGTGGGGAGTGGGGGCATGTTGGGGGTGGGGTAGGGAATCCATTCAGAAAAAACAGTTTGTGGATCACACAAAGACAGCACTTTCGATAAGGTCAACTCCCTTTGTAGATTTCTTTTTATGTATGTAAATGTTTTGTCTGCTAGTATGTAGTGAGTACCAGGTGCATTTCTAGTGCCCTCAGAGGTCAGAAGCAGATGTCGGAAATGGAGTTAGAGGTGGTTGCGTGCCACCATGGGAGTGCTGGGGATGGTCTTCTGTGAGAGCAGCAATGCTCCCAACAGCTGAGCCATCTCTCTAAACTACCATTTCATTAAAAAAAAATAATGTAATATTACATAATATACATTACATATATATTACATATAGTATAATATATATATATATTCACAGCTGCTGCCCCTGTTGTAGAACGGATCAGCCACAGCTTCTATCCTCCTATCTAGAACTTTCCCTAAGATGCTCCTAGCTCGTAGCAGGCCCAAGATAGGATGGTATATCAGGATTTGTTTCCTAGATTATGGTTTTATATCCCACTACTGGCCCAAGCTCAGAGATCCCCTCCCTTTTAAAGCCAGGCATCCCTTACCTTTAAGTGTAAGGAACTTCCTTTGTTCTGGTGACCCCTGCCAGATCTCTTATCCTAGTTTCCCTGAGCCAGGAGTGCCCAGCATTCCTAAGGGACATTTCACCCGAAAAACAAAAAAATTGAGACGGACACCGGGCAGCCCTGAATTGCGGTGAGAGTTGGGATAAGTGAGAGTCTGATGTTTTACATTTTGTGAGTGTGTGAGTGTGTGTGAATGTGCCTGTGTGTGAGTGTGTGTGTGAGTGTGCCTGTGTGTGAGTGTGTGTGAGTGTACCTGTGTGTGCCTGTGTGTGAGTGTGCCTGTGTGTGAGTGTGTGTGTGAGTGTGTGTGTATGTGTGTGTGTACATGTGCACGTAAACGTCAAGGTAGAGTCTTGGTGCATGACTGCATTATCGGTGGAGTCAGAGGACAATGTCAGAGAGTCAGTTCTGTCTTTCTACTCTGTGGGTCTTGGGCAGCAAACTCATGTCCTCAAATTTTAGAGCAAGGACTTTTACCAAAGAAGCCTTTCACTGACCCAGGCCAGTGTTCTTTATCTCTCTGATCCAACTTCACTTCACAAGGCCTAAAAGGGAGGTGTGAGTGACAAACCTCCCTTTTTATACACGGCCATCTTTTCTTTTCTTTTCTTTTCTTCTCTTTTCTTTTTACAGCTACTCATTTGAAGGATCATATTTAAGCCTGGTGTGGAGTCTCATGCCTGCAATCCCAGTATTCAAAGGTGGAGGTAGGGGGATCAACAGGCGTTTAAAACCATGTTGGACCAACATACTGAATTCTAGGGCATCCTGGGATATCAAAAACCAAAACTATGTAAAGAGCTATATTTGACGTCAGATATACTTTAAAAGATTTATTTGTCATGTGTACGTAAATGTGCCTGCATGAATGTCTTTACATCACTCCCATGCTGGTATAGTTGACTCAGCTGCTGGGGACCGAACCGAGAGCCTCTGCCAGAGCAGTCATCTCTCTTAACCGCTAAGACGTTTTGCCTGCTCCTTTGGATATATATTTATTTGTTTGTTGTTTAGTTATTTGTTCTTTTGACACAGGGTCTCAGTGTGTAGCTTGGGCTGGCACTGAACCTTACATAGGCTTTGGCTAATTTCCAAAATGCTTCCATGTAGTGTTGATAGCTACTGTTCCAGGCACATTTGAGGCCCTCGATTTTACGGTCGATGAAATTCTCAAAAAGGCCAAATAGGCTGGCAAGCCTGTGTGACACCATAATCTACTAGGGAGTGGAGGCTGGAAGGTGATTGAGTTCAAGGCCATCCTCAGTCACACAAATCATGAGACCATATTTAAAAACCAACACATGCACATGCATACATACATACATAAACACATACATGCACAATACACGCACACATACATTCACATACACACAGTCCCATACTCCCCCACTCAACTCACATGCACACACACAATACACGCACACTTACACACACATATATGCACACTCGCTCACACACATACCCTTTGATTCCTTTTAGTGCTCACATCTTAATAAGAGAATATATAGAGAGGTACACACTGAGGGAAAAATGAAAGATGGTCATGTTTGGGGGAAGAGTTACCAATTTTTCATGTCTTTTATTACATTTTAAGTTTTGTTTTTGTTTTTGTTTTTTTTTTTTTGGTTTTTCAAGACAGGGTTTCTCTGTATAGCCCTGGCTGTCCTGGAACTCACTCTGTAGACCAGGCTGTCCTTGAACTCAGAAATCTGCCTGCCTCTGCCTCCCGAGTGCTGGGATTAAAGGCGTGTGCCACACTGCCCGGCCTACATTTTATGTTTTTATTAGTGTGTGTGCCACGACTTTCAGGAGTTGCTTTTATCCTTCTACCTTGTAACCCCTGGGGATCAAATGTAGCTCATCTGGTTTGGAAATAGGCCAGCCTTTGCCCAGGAATCCATCGTGCTGACCCTTAGAGCCTCACGTATGCTCAGCAAACACCCCACCATTTTGTGACATTAGGGATACCTCCAGTACTAGAAGGAATTTTTTTTTTTTTTTACTAGAAAAAACAGGCTTTGTTTTTGTGGCCTTGGCTCACTTGAACTCCTGACTTTCCTATATTTGGGTCCTGAGTGCTGGGATGCCCTTTGGGGTTCAGTATTTTCACCTTTGTTTTAAAGCTAATTCACTTAGCCAATTTATAAAACTGGGACGATTTTATATATAAAACTCTAGATCTGGGCTGTCTCTTCAACATGAGTGGTTTGGTTTCTTGGGGGTTGCCTGTCCTAGTGAAGCAAGTACTGGCCATCCAGTTTAGTTGGGACATGGATTTTCTGTCCCTACCAGAGTCCCTTTCACCCACTACTATCCTAAGTCAAGTGGTTTTGGTTTTTTGGTTTTGTTTTTTTTTTTCTTTCCGAGACAGGGTTTCTCTGTGTAGCCCTGGCTGTCCTGGAACTAACTCTGTAGACCAGGCTGGCCTCGAACTCAGAAATCCACCTTCCTCTGCCTCCCAAGTGCTGGGATTAAAGGCATGCGCTACCACTGCCTGGTTTGTTTTTTAAGATTTATTTATTTTATGTATATGAGTACTGTAGTTGCCTTCAGATACACCAGAAGAGGGCATTGGATCCCATTACAGATGGTTGTGAGCCACCATGTGGTTGCTGGGACCCCTGAGAGAGCAGTCAGTGCTCTTAACCACTGAGCCATCTCTCCAGCCCCTCAGTGAAGTGTTAACAACTATTTATTACCAAACCTGCTGCTGTTCTCAGGATAAAGAGGAAAATGAGGAAAGAAAATTCAAATCAAAATTAAAAAAAAAATTCTGAGTTTAAAACGTAAAACTCAGGAATGGCAGTATGTTTGATAAAAGGAGGGAGAGGTCATATATTCCTGTGAGGATGTTAAAAGCTCCAAGTTTTAAAATGAGCAAACAAACAATATCTGAGGCATAAGAGTGTAAACTCATTCGTTTATGCCACCTGGCTGGCCTTTGTGGGCACGTAAGGTTGTAAACCTTGTTCTAAATCTTACAAAGTGCTTCGTTCGATACCTATGATTTCATTCTGTAGTAGGTACTGTGGAAAGCCATGGAGCTGGTAAACTTTGGGGTTGTCTTCTCTCTACACTGACTGCAAAAATGGAAAAGAAGTCCTAGAAATGCTCAACCCACCTAAACTCACCTAAAGCCAGTAGGGAAGCAGCAGTGTAGAAATGAAAGTCTGTTTCCTGGCCCTTTGCTACAACCCCGCCTTATCACTGAAGGAGTACAATTTTCAAGGGAGTAACGCTAAGCATACAAGGGCTGGGTGCTGTGGTACCAGTCTCAATCCCAGCTTTTCAGGATAGGGCTTCCCTATGTGGCTCTGGCTGTCTTGGAACTCACTATGTAGACCAGGGTGACTTCCATTCGCAGAGATCTATGGCCCAGTGCTGGTATTAAACTCAAGTGCCACTATGTCCAGCTGCTGTGGCAAAAAAAAAAAAGCCCAGCACAGAGCCTTTGGCCGATCGGTAATGGCTTCTAGAAGATTGATGGATTCAGAACCTGGGGTGGTGGTTATGTAGAAAGGTGACGGTTTCCTGCCATCCAGACACTCCCAAACATTTGTCACTAAGGACAATTTTGGGTGTCACAGTATGGGTGTGTGTGGGTGTTGTTACTGGCATCTAAGAAGGCCAAGCATACCAATTAACATCTACAAGGCAAAGACAGCCCTTACAACAGAGAACATCAGAATAGCAAGGTTAAGAAATTTTGCTGGCCTGTCTTGGGGGTCGGGGAGTGGTGAGGGGTCTTACTTAATCCCAGCACTCAGGAGGCAGAGGCAGGCGGATTTCTGAGTTGGAGGCCAGCTTGGTCTACAGAGTGAGTTCTAGAAGAATCAGGGCTACAGAAAGAAATCCTGTCTCTACAAACAAAAACAAACAAAAAACCCCAAACATAGGCTTTCAGTTTAGAAAAATTAAGTTCTGGGTAGGTGAGATAGTTCAGTGCATAAAAGTGCTTGCCACCATGCCTGACCACAGAGTTTAATCCCCTGGACCTACAGATCGCCATTTTAGGATCGCCCTGCCTCCACCCACCCCTCTGAGTGCCTTTGCATAGGCACACTCCTTCCAGTAAATTAAAAACAAAACACCAAGTTCTGCTACTTTGTCGCCATGCCAGGGCATATAGGGTTTTGTCTTTTTTAAAAACAACAACAACAACAACAACAAAAAACCATGTACAATTGGAAATGGAATTTAATTTGTAACACTGAATAGCTCACAAAGAATTATTTTGTTTCTGTAAAATTGTTTTGTTATTTTTTTGAGACAGGCGATCACTATGGAGGGCAAGCTGGCCTCAATTTAGAGATCTTCCTGACTCTGTCTCCTGAGTGCTGGGATCAAGGACGTGGCAACCACACCCAACTGAAAAGGAGCTTTGACATTAAAAAGAAGTCCATCAGAACTTGTGAACACATAAAGGTCTCTGGATATTTTCTTTCTGTTCCTTGTCATTCATTTCTCTCTTCCGAGTTCTAATCCAGACCAAACCTAGTCTTTTAGCTGCGTGACCTTGCGCAAGCATCTTTCCTGGGGAAGCCTCGGTGTATTCTCGGTAAAACGAGAAAGTTGGCCTCTGATCTTTGCACACGTTCCCAACTGTGAAGCGGGCTGCAGAGTTTATGGAACCGACTCCCTCCCCCGGGACTTGATGGTACGGCCCCCGGACTCCCCCACCCCTCCGCGAAGGACTTTGGTACAGGCCCAGGGGGCCCGCGGTAGCTTCTCTAAGCTGCCCTTGCCCCCCGCCGAGTTCCGGGCCCGGCCCCGCGCATGCTGATTGGTTAGAGTGGGGCCCGGGCTGTGTTGCTATAGGTGAGCCCGAAGGATGGGCGGGGCTACGAGGCTGGCCCCTCCCCCGGGTCGGACGCCGTGAGGAGCCGCGGGCGGGCGGGCGGACAGACTGACGGGAGGGCCGGGCGGCGAGCAAGATGGCGCAGACTCAGGGCACCAAGAGGAAAGTCTGTTACTACTACGATGGTGAGCGGCGGCTTGGCGGCGGGGGCCGGGCGTTGGGGAAAGGCTGGGGGAGGAGACTGGGAGGAGGGTCGAGGCTGAAGGGGGAGGCTGTGGGAAAGTCGATGTTGAAGGAGGAGGTTGAAGAGAGGAAGTCGAGGCTGAGGCCGAGATGAGGCGGGGGTCGTGGAAGGGGTAGCCTGCGGTAATCTCAGTGACGGAGATTCTCAGGGAATCCGACGTGAAGTTGGAGTGAGACTCCTGGAGGGAAGGCTAAGCCTGGTGGCGGGGATCGGAATATGATGAAGACGGTTTGCCAGGAGATCTTTTCCTGCTGAGAATACAAAGGTCTTTCACTGCCCCCTTGTCTTTTTTGGGGGGCAGTGAGTTCTGCGGGACTGGCCACCCACATCCCCTCCCCCACTTCACCCCCAAGTCTATGAGTAGGGCCTGCAGTTGCTAGTTGGGAAATAGGGCTCCCCGGGGGTGCAAGGAGAAAGGTGAAGCTTGTTAAACCGACTTTTCATTGAGCCAGCATGGAGCATCTTACTGTCCTGGGTAGTGTTTCTTTTGGGGCAAAAGGGCTCATCCAGGCACATTTCCTGTGTTGCGATCCCGTCTGAAGGGGGCGCTAGACAACGTCACTGGTACCTTTCTGTGTTAGTGCTGGGACAGGGGAATGTTGAGAGTAGAACACAGTGAGAGACTCAGCCCAACCTGAGAGGAGCAGGTGTGTGTCCCCAAGTGCTTAGGACACCAAGAAACCAGACCCTGGGAAGTTGAGCTAACAGCAAGGTGAGGGGACAGCACCTTTATCTGAGATGGGGTCTCACAATGTAGCTCACACTGGTCTTGAATTAAGACTCATCTTCCTGAGCGCTGACTCCAGGCTTACACCACTTTTTTAGTTTTTAGGAATAGTTGTTGAATTGTTTAAGGGACATCTAGCCAGCCAGCCAGTAGGTGGTTGGCTATTTAGGTCTGAAATTTAGAAGACAGATATTTTTGGTAATTGTAGTTAGTTTAGAAAAGGGTGTGATGGCTCATTTGGAGAGGGTGAAGATCTATGTTGAAATTACTATTTTTTTTTGGAAATGGTCTGTGTGACCCTGGCTAACCTGGAACTTACTTTGTAGACCAGCCTGGCCTCCCCCTGGAAGAGGTTCGTCCTACTCTTCCTCCTGAGTGCTAGGATTAAAGTCCTGTGCTACAACCCTGGCCTGTTCTAATTCTAAGGAAGTGAACTAAGAAGGTTCAGTGGCTCTTATTGCTCTTCCGCCATGCTGTCTTTCGGCTGTTAGCCACATTCCCGTTTCAGTCTTGCCCAGTGTTGTGGGGTGACCGGCCTTAGCCACCAGGCCTGGCTTCTTCTTCTTGTTTCTATTTTGTTTTCAAGGCAGGGTATGTCTGTAACAGCCCTGGCTGTCCTGGAACTTACTCTGTAGGCCAGGCTGGCCTCTGAACTTAGAGAGATCTGCCTGCCTCTGCCTCCCTAGTGCTGGGATTAAAGGGGGACACCACCATGCCCAGAGCCTCATATTTTGTTTAGTTATTTTTTTCTTTCCTGCAGAGAATACATTTCTTGGAGAAAAGTCTCTGTTGGGTAAATGTTGGCTAAAATGTTGGGTAGTGTGTAATAGGCATCAATTTTTTTTTGAGATTATAATAGAATTACATAATTTCCTCTCCCATTCTCCCTCTCTCTTTCTCTCTTTCCTGGAGACATGGTTTCTCTGTATAGCCCTGGCTGTCCTAGAACTGGTGCTGTAGCCCATCAGATTGTTCTTGCACTTACAAAGATCCTCCTGCCTCTGCCTCCCAAGTGCTGGGGTTAAAGGCCTGCCCTATTACCTGCTGGCAGAGGTTTCCTTTCCTTTGTTAATTGGAGAGTGGAGAGCCTTGAGAGATGGTTCAGCAGTTGGTAGTGCATACTGCTCTTGCAGAGAACAGAGTTACAGGCATCTGTATCGGGTGGCTCACAGATGCCTGTAACTCCAGCACCCTTTCCTGGCGGCCACAGCTCTCTGCACTCATGGGTACATACATTCCACAGACACATAGCACACACAGAATTAAAACATGAAATCGAGTGCTGAGATTAATGGCTCAGCAGTTGAGGGCACTTCCTACTAAGGTGCTGCCCTCAGTTCCCAGGGCCCACCTGCCGGCTGGTATTCTGGTATTCGTAATTCCCGTTGGAAGGAATCCAATGATCTCTTCAGGCTTCATGTGCTAGACAGGAGTGTGGTGCATAGACATGCATGCAGGCAAAACTTCACACACACAAACAAGTGGGAAAAATTTTCTTTTCCCAAGATGGATTTCCCTGGCTGTCCTAGAACTGGTTCTATAGACCAGGCTGGCCTTGAACTCAAAGGATCTGCCTACCTCTTGTTTCCTTGCTGGTATTAAAGGCGTGTGCCAATGGAGAAGTGCTGACAGGGATTGGGGCCAAAGCTAGATTGGGGTAGATTCAGAATAAGCAGGATGCTTGAGCTTGCAATTTATTTTTGAGACAGGGTCTCTGTGTATTCTGACTGGCCTGGAACTAACAGAGATCCACCTGCCTCTGTCTCCAGAGCACCCGCACTAAATGTGTGTACCACTATACCCATCTAAGAGATAAGGTCTTGTTTCGTGGCTTTGAGTCTTTACAAAATAAGCTGGGTGTGTGACGCTGTGTGGGATGGGTTGGAGGTTGGGTATCTGAATTTAAAGCAAGTTTGGTTTACAGAGTGAGTTCCAGGACAGCCAGGACTACACAAGAGAAACCCTGTCTTGAACAACCAAAAAAAAGTGTTTATATAAAATAACCAGAAGAGAGGTTGTTTGTAGTGGTGGGAGATTATGGGGAGACAGGTGATTGGGAAGCCAAAGTCCACACAGGTCTACAGGTCCGAAGTCCTCAGTTGCGTTTGTGACAAGGAAATGTTCAAGGGTAGGCAAGTTTGAAGGCAGAAGTAGGGAGAAAGTGCCTGAAAGCCTCAAGGTGAAGTAAGAATGTTCTTGAGCCATTAGGGAAGCACTTTCCTGTAGTCTTGGGAGGCAGAGGCAGGAAGATCTTGGAGTTTCTGGCTAGCCTATGCAATACGGTGAATACAAGAATATTCCTTTCATGGAATGTGATGTAGGACTTTGGAGAGTTTAGCCACTTTAGCAGTTGTGAAGAAGGGAGCCAGGGGAAGAGTCTTAGAAAAGTTCTCTTTACCCAGTGAGACTCATTTGGCTGTGCCTGTCTGGTTTGCTGTAGTGGGTAAGCCACTTTTCCCTCCCTTCCTCTTCCCCTTCCCCCCCTTCTCTCCCTCCTTTCCTTTCTTCTTTTCTTTCTTTCCCTGAGACAGGGTTTCTCAGTGTAGTCCTAGAATTGATTTTGTAGACCAGGCTGGTCTCAAACCCACAGAGATCAGCCTGTCTCTGCCTTCCAAGCATTGGGATCAAAGTTGTGTGCTGCCATTACCTGACTTCCTTCTTTTTTTTTTTTTTCCAAGACAGGGTTTCTCTGTGTAGCCCTGGCTGTCCTGGAACTCACTCTGTAGACCAGGCTGGCCTTGAACTCAGATCCACTTGCCTCTGCCTCCCAAGTGCTGGGATTAAAGGCGTGCACCACCACTGCCCGGCTCGGATTACCTGACTTTCTAGAAAACTAAAACAACAGTTTGTATTGAGCAGTAGTAAGGAAGAAATTTAGAGTGCATGGTTCTCTTATTTGGTCCCCAGTACTGAAGAAAAAAAAAGAGTTAAATTGTCTAAATGGAAGGAATTTTGTTTGTAGTTCTGTCTGGCCTGGATTCACCAAGTTGGCCTCCAAATCATAGGGAACTGCCTACCTCTGCTTTCCAAGTGCTTGGATTAAGGTGTGTGCCACTATGCCCAGCAGAAAGTTTGTTGTTGTTGGTTTTTTTTATAAAGTAGCCCAATTAAAATCCATTAAACTGAGAGTGGTGACTTGAGCCTGTAATTCCATACTTGGGAGACTGAGTCAGAAAGATTGCTGTAAAATGACCATTTAAGTTTAGAGCACTGTTTAAGGACTTCCTTTCAAATAGACCCACATCTTCACTCATCTGTGTAGAGACAGGGTCTCTCTGTAGTCCAGACTGGCTTTGAACTCCCCTTTTATCTGCCTGTGTGCTGTGATTGTCTGCAAGCCACCATTCCTGGTTTCACAGAGCTTTCTAGACTAAATGCAAACTTGAAGTAGGTGCCCAGGAACCTAAGGTGCCTTTCTCTGTCCTAGATTTGGAGTCAAAGAATTGACTTCCAGATCAGTAGATTGCTGTGACCTTAGGCAGGCACTTAATTTCTCTGAGTTAAGTGTAAATCCATTGGATGCGTATTGAACTCATGATGTAAATAGTCTATAGTCTCTGCCTTCAAGTCTTACGAATGTAAATACAAGATGACTGAGGTGCTGCGTATCAAGTCCTTTTAGAGAAAGTTCAGTCACTTGGATCTATGAAGTGTGTGGAGCCTGAGCTGGTCCTTGAAGCATACAGTTCATCAGGAGAAAAGAACATGCTGGCTGTGGTAGCAAGAGCCCATAATGGCAGCAGTCAGGGAGCTGAGTTTTAAGTGGCCTGGACTGCATGGTGAGGCCCTGGCTCAAAGAATATTTTAAAGAGCAGGTAAAAGCGCTTGCCATAAAGGCCCGGTGGATGAGCTGTGAGAGTTAAAAAGGATCAACTCCCAAAAGTTGTTCCCTGTGGCACTGCATAGCTCAGTCACACACATGCACAGTAATAGTACATTTTAAACACCAAAGAGAAAACTAGCCCAGGTTTGAGGAACCGTTCAAACTGAGGATATGTTGGATCAAGGTGAATATCATGTGTAAGATGCTGTTAATCTGGTGTGTCTACAGTGTACACTGGCAGAAGTGAAGGGCCAGGCAGTAAATATTTTGTTTAGGGTTTGGTTTTTGTTTTTTGATACAGGGTCTCACTCTGCCTCACCTGGAACTTTCTATATAGACCAGGCTGGCCTTAAACTCATGAGACACTATCTCACCATGTATCCCAGGCTAGCCTTCTAGCCTCCTACCTCAGCCTCCCAGGTGCAAGAATTACAGGTGTAGATTACCATATCTGGTTTATTTTAGGCATTGTTTTGCCATATAGTAGGTTGGTCTCTGCAGCAGTTACTTAACTACTCAGATGCCATATGAACTAATGGCTAGGCTGTTCCCAACAGAAGTTTACTTATGAAAATATACAACCAGGGTGATGGTTGGTTGACAGCCACAGATGAAGCAGGAAAGGCAGTGTCTAAGTTAGGGTTTCTGTTGCTGCTACAGAACATTGTGACCAGAAAGCAAGTTGGGGAGGAAGGGATTTATTGGGCTTGTATTTCCATATTGAAGTCCATTACTGAAGGACATCAGGACAACTCAATTGGCAAAAAATCTAGAGGCGGAGCTGATGCAGAGGCCATGGAGGAGTGTTGCTTACTGGCTTGTTCCTCATGGCTTGCTCAGCCTGCTTGCTTATAGACCACCAGCTCAGGATTGACCCCACCCACAATGGGCTGGGCCCTCCATCACTAATTACTAATTAAGAAAATATTCTAGGGCTGGAGAGATAGCTCAGCAATTAAGAGCACTGACTGCTCTTGCAGAGGTCCTGAGTTCAATTCCCAGCAGCCACATGGTGGCTCACAACCATCTGTAATGGGATCTGATGCCCTCTTCTGGTGTGTCTGAAGACAGCCACAGTGTACTCATATACATAAAATGAATCTTTAAGAAAATATTCTACAGGCTGGCCCATAGCCATTTTCTCAGTTGAGGTTTCCTCTCAGATGACCATAGTTTGTGTCAAATTGACCTAAATTTAGCCAGCACAAAGTAGATTGAACAAATGTTGACCCAGCCTATTAAAGTCATAGCCAGTAGGCAAGAGGAGCCATAAATTTTTTTTTTTTTTTTTTTAAAGCAAGTAGGGGATGTTATGAGCTGTGCATTAAGAAAAAATAACGGGTCATAATGTGGCAGATAGTTTGATCGAAGGCCAAGAACCAGTTAGAAGCAATTTCTAAACAACAAGCAGCAAGAAAGTTTGGTTTTATCTGTAGGCTGTAGGTTATAATTCCAGGTAGTGGTGAGTGGCTTTTGTTGTGGGAATGTCACCGCACTGCCTGTTCTTGTTGCCCAGCTGATTTTATCCCGTGTATGTGTGTTCTAGACTCACCCTTAAACACTGGCTTACGTAGGAACCTCAGGTGCTACTTTATTCAAGGTGGGGAAGAATCATGGAAACTAGAAATGAGTGGTAGAGTTCTGGGAGCTTGCTGGGTTCTCCCAGGAGAGTGTTTAACTGCCTTACTAAAGCTGCTTCTGTAAGAGCTGGAGAGGTGGCTCAGCAGCTAAGAGCACTGGCTGTTCTTTAAGAGGACCAGGGTTCAATTCCCAGCACCCACATTAGGCAGTTCACAGGAGATTGACTGTCTCCATAGACACCTACACTTGGCACGCACATGTCCACACACATTTATGTGTACTTGAAAATAAAATCTTTAAAAACAAACCAGAAAACCCTGTTCTCTGGTGCCTTTAATCCCAGTACTTGGCAGAGTTAGGTGGATCTCTGAGTTTGAAGACAGTTTGATCTAAAGAATGAGTTTCAGAACAGCCAGGGGTACACAGAGAAACCGTGTCTCAAAAAACCAAAATAAATAATAAACTGTCTTCTCTTTTTCAGGGGACGTTGGAAACTACTATTATGGACAAGGGCACCCAATGAAGCCTCACCGAATCCGCATGACTCACAATCTGCTGCTCAACTATGGTCTCTACCGGAAAATGGAAATCTATGTGAGTTGCGGAGTGCTGCCCCCGCCTCCCCCACCCCCCCATCAGCTGGGTTCCCTGCCTGCATTCTTTATTTTCCTTTCTCAGCTGCTCATTCATTCAGTGGCTATTATTTGGCAAGTAGATGAAGATTCTATTTTTAAGCACTTTAGTGTCAGTACACACTTATAAGCTAACCAAGATGACCATAGTATGTCTGTGTAGCAGTGAAAGACTGTCAATGGCAGAGAGGTGAGAGGTAAAGAAAGGAGGAGCCGTGGGATGCTTAAGACTGACTAGAAAGCCAAGGCTGAGGATTCGAGGCTGTGGTTCTAACACTTTGGTGGTAGAGGTAGAATTGGGGTTTCAAGGCCACTCTCAGCAGTAGAGTCGATTCAAAGCCAGCCCGGGTACAGGGGACCCTGTGTCCAAAGAATGAAAACAACCAGAACTTAATCCAGCATTCACAGAGGGACTGGTATCCAGGTCAAGGGTTGAACACAGGCATAAACAGAAGTGAGGACGATAGGACCTTTGGAGAAAGTAAAAATCTTCAGTCGGTGCACAGTAAGCCAAGCATGGAAGCCCAGCATGGGTAGGGAGGCCAAGGATTGCTGGGGATTCAAGGCTAGCCTGGGGTACAGTCTTAAATGAGTTTGAGCTAAACTTGAGCTAGAATAAAACCATGTCTCATCAAAACAAACAAACAAACAAACATGCTGGGTATTGGTGACACATGCTTTTAGTCCCAACCCTTAGGAGGCAGAGGCAGTCAGATCCATGAGTTGAGGCCAGCCTGGGGTACACAGACAGACTCTGTCTTGAAAAATAAAAAACAAAACAAACAAAACAAAACAAAGAGAGAAGTGTGTGGACTGTTTGAGTTAGGGCCAGTGTAACTCAGGCTTGTCTCCATCTGACTACATAGCTGAAGATGACCTTTGAATTTCTGGTCCTCTTGGCTCCCCTTCCCAAGTGCTGAATTACAAGGTTACAGGCATACACACATTTGTATGCAGTGTGGAGGGCTAGGCTTGAACACAGGTCTGTGCTGTCCTACTGAACTACATCTCCAGCCTCAGTGTAAACTCCTGTCTTGCTTCCACATACAGCTCTAACCAATTCTGTCTGAGCTTCCAATTTTAAAGAAAAACTGGGACTTCGGATTATTTAATACCTCCTAGCTTTAAAATGTTGGCTCAAGGTTTTGTCTTTGTTTTAATTTTTGGCTATAATTCCCAGATCTGTTTTTATTTTTTAGCATATGTGTAAAAAATACCAATATATCTGTAGACTAAATTTGGCTTGATTCTCAATTTGCCTCTTCTGCAGGTGGTGAGGAACAAATTGAGATCTTTTTCTTTCTTTGGTTTTGTTGAATATGTAGCCCCAACTGACCCCAAACTTAGACAGTCTTGTTGCCCCCGACCCCCAAATACATTGTCATACGTCTTAGGTCAGCTTCTCTTTCACTTTGTGGTGGAGGACGGCCTTGAGCTTCAGAACGCCTGCCTCCATCTTCCCAAGGCTAGAATTACAGGCGTGGACAGTGGTTTGTCCGTTCATACAGTCCTGGGGGTGGGGCCCAGGACTTCATGTGTACTACCTACTCAGCCCACTCTGCAGTGGCAGGTACTTGTTAGCTGAGCGTAGTGGCACATGCCTTTACTCTTAGTACTTAGAGAGGCAGAGACAGTTGGATCTCTCTGAGTTCAAGGCCAATCTGGCCTACATGTCAAGTCCCAGGCTAGCCAAGACTACATAGAGACACCTTTAGAAGTCTTAAAAATAAAATGCAGGGCTGAAGAGATGGCTTAGTGTTTAAGAGCGCTGACTGCTCTTCTAAAGGTCCTGAGTTCAATTCCCAGCAACCACATGGTGGCTCACAGCTGTCTTTAATGGGATCAGATGCCCTCTTCTGATGTGTCTGAAGACAGCGACAGTGTAGTCATAAATAAAATATATAAATATTTTAAAAAATAAAAAATAAAACAAAATTTAAAAATCAAAGGAATAACAGAAATAGCCGGGTTATCCCAGCAGAATGAGAAAGACAGACTCAGGACCTCTGGTCACTCTGGCACAAAATTTGCTATTAGTGGCTGTGTTCACAGCTTGAGTAAATTAGCAACAGCAACATCCTCAGCGATTCAGAGATGGAAAGTGGATAAATTTTTCCCAGATGCCTTTGTCTGGTTTTCAGAGCCAGTGGAGATGCCTGAGAAAGCAAGGAGGGAAAATTAACAGAGCAAGATGGCTTTGAACTGTTGATTTTCTCCTTCCTCCCCCTCCCAAGTGCTGGGTGACAGGCATGAGCTATTGCACACAGTCTGTGTTGTGCTGGGGCTTTGTGCATGCTAGGACAGTGCTGAGACATCTGAGCTAACTTCTCAGTCCTTTCCTCCTTTATTAAAGAGGGGAAAAACCCTTTCTCCAGGAAGGCAGAATTCTAGCTTTCCTCCAGCCTTAATGGATTTTGTAATTTGATCCTTTGGGCAGGGTTTATCAGTGCCCAAACAAATTGGTATGTTTCCCAGGTAAGTACCACTATGTCTGGCTCTTTATATTGTATTTTATTTGATGGGTGTGCATGTAGTGTCCATGTTGGTTAGAAGAGGGCAGATCTGGAACTGAAGTTACAGTTTTGAGCTGCCATATAGGTGCTGAGAACCAAACCCTGGTCCTTTGCAAGAGCACCCAGTGCTCTTAACCTCCGAACTGTGTCTCCGTTGGCCCCCTTTCTTCTCTTTCTTGAAATTAGTTCTTGCTAATTAATCCAAGTTACCCTGAATTCACTATGTAACACAGACTAGTCTTCAACAAGACCCTCGGTTATGCCACCGCTCTTAAAGGGGTGCCTATGTGTATTGGCTTGCATCCAGAGTTTAAATAACACGGGTCATTCTCCCTGGCTGGATATTGGTTTCATTAACAGAAATGGTAGGAGAGAAATTCTGAAAGTGAAGTTGAACGTGAGTGCTGCTGGTCACGAAACAAGAAATTGTTTAGTCCAACTGATTCTAGGATTCCTGGATAGAGCTGGCGTAGTGGTGAATGGCAGATCTCTGTGAGTTCAAGGCCAGCCTGGTCTACAAAATGAGTTCTAGGACAGCTAGAGATACATATTGAGACCCTGTCTTTAAAAAACTGTGAGTCTTCAACTCAGAGCACAGACCAAAATGGGGTTAGGGTTTATGTAGTATCTAGAAGCCAGAGCCACAGCAGAGCTTTGCTGTTGTTGCCAAGAGGATAAGGGCTTACTTAGTTTATTACAATTTATGGCTCTTAGGGTGCAGAAGCCTGGAGCCTAGGACCTCAGTCCAGTACCCAGAGACACACAGTGGAGGGAGACAGCCAGGTCCTGGAGGTGTTCTCTGACCTGCACTGTGGCATTCACACACATGTATACACATGGCAACATAAGCTTAAAAATGTAAAACAAAACAAAACCTGTGGTAGTTTTTGTTTTGTTTTGTTTTGAGGCAGTATTTCTCTGTGTAGCCCTGGCTGTCCTAGAGCTCACAGAGATCCTACATCTGCCTCCCAAATGCTGGGATTAAAGGCATATATTTGCTTTAAGAAATGACTTTACTCTGTAGCTTCCATTGGGCTGGAACTTGTTCTGTGTTCCTGACTAGCCTTGGGCTCCCTCTGTTGCCTCAGCCTCCTGAGCTCTGTGAATCCAGATATGAATTACTCTGCTTGGCCTCTGGGGGTTTTATTTTTCCTCACATTAAGGATTAAATAAGCGGCTGGTGAGATGGCTTAGTAGTTAAGAGCACTGGCTGCTCTTCCAGAGGTCCTGGGTTCAATTCCCAGCAACCGCATTGTGGCTCACAACCATCTGGAATGAGATCTGATGCTCTCTTGTGGTGTGTGGATGTATATGCAGCAGAGTACTCATACAAGAAACACAATTTATATATTAAAAAAGAGATTAAATGAGGTCCAAAATAGTGCCTAGAGTCCGATACTTGTTTCCAGTCAAGTGTACCACCAGTGTAACCTTTTCTGTTGCAATTACAAAATTCTACTGCAAGTGAGGGCAACACTACCATGATCTTTAACTTTTTGTTTGTTTGTTTTTCGAGACAGGGTTTCTCTGTGTAGCCCTGGCTGTCCTGGAACTCACTCTGTAGACCAGGCTGGCCTCGAACTCAGAAATCCACCTGCCTCTGCCTCCCAAGTGCTGGGATTAAAGGCTTGGGCCTCCACTGCCCGGCTGAGCTTTAACTATTGTGCACATGAAAGACACAGAACAAACACTCAATAAAAGTTGGTTGTTTAAACTATAGACAAGACAGGCAGTCATTTTTCAAGGTGGTCCTTTTATGAGGGATAGGGAGAAGAGAGTTTGTTTTCCCTCCCAGACAGGGCTTCTCTATATCCCCAGCTGGCCTGAAACTCCTCCCTCCACAGACCTCAACTTTGCAATCCACCTGTCTCTATCCCCCCGAGGGCCTTTTTTTTTTTTTTTTTTTTTAATTAAAGACAGTCTTCCAACACATATAGCAGAGGACTGCCTGGTCTGGCCTCAGTGGGAGAAGATGCTTGAGGCCTCAGGGAAGGGCCATGCCTGGTTGGAAGGTGGAGGGAACACCGTCTTAGAGGCAGAGGAGGAATAGGATAAGGAACTGTGGGAGGGAGGCCGTGGTGGTGCACGCCTTTAATCTCAGCACTCGGGAGGCAGAGGCAGGTGGATTTCTGAGTTCAAGGCCAGCCTGGTCTACAGAGTGAGTTCCAGGACAGCCAGGGCTACACAGAGAAACCCTGTCTTGAAAAACCAAAAAAAAAGATTTCCCAGACTAGGCATGGCAGTACACACCCCTACCACTAAGAGAGATAAAGGTAGAGATAGCAGGATCCCTGAACTCAAGGCCAGCCTGGTCTACAGAGCAAGCATCTGGATAGCCAAAGCTACAGAGAAAGTCTTAAAACCACCACTGCCCTTCTCAAAACAAACTCCTAGCTTGGTGTTTTGGCTTACATCTTCTATCTCAGCACCCAGGAGCAGAGTCCAAGTGACTCAGCTGGAGAGTGAAGTGACATTGGTCAAGGCTAACCTGCCCTTTCTCCTTATACGCTCTAGCGTCCTCACAAAGCCAATGCTGAGGAGATGACCAAGTACCACAGTGATGACTACATTAAATTCTTACGATCTATTCGCCCAGATAATATGTCTGAATACAGCAAGCAGATGCAGAGATGTAAGTATGTTCCCTTCCCACAGCTCTAAAGCTCCCTATTGGGTTTCTTTTTCCATCGGGAGGGAGTACCACCCTTTGGTCCCTTTTTAGTTCACAGCTGATGTGTCTTGCCCCCCAAAGGCACCAATGCATTTTCTTATCTCATCTGGTTTTCCTGTCTCCTGATCCTAAATAATAGAGTTGGACTTGTCCAGTTAGGGCTCCTGTGCTGTTCCAGGCATGCTGTCACTGTAGACACTGGTCCTGCTCTTAACTGACTGCACAAGATACTTCCCCTAAGATTTTTGTTCTGTAGAATGGGATGAGCTGTGTGGTTTCTGAGTTCTGTCCTGTTACAGTTGCTCTAACTTTGCATTTCGTATTCAGAGGACACAAAGGACTGACTAGATGATGCAGTCTTTGAGCTGAGGTGGCCCCACCCCTGCCTGCTGGGACGTGACACTGTAGGGTACATCCCATCTCAGAAGCCATGCCTCATCTGTAGGAACTGTGATTATTTTAGTTGTGGGAAAGCATTGGTCAAATCAAAAACCTGGGGTACCTCGGACACTGCCCTCCAGGTCTGCTTCTTGTGTGTTTGGTTTCATTTGCATTAGTATGTGTGTTTCTACTTCATACCCTGTTTGTATTTTTACCTCACGGGCTTGAAATAACTCTAGTTGTCACTTGGGTGTAGTCAAAGCACTGGACTGTTGTAGTTAAGACACCTAGGTCCTATTCTGATTCTAATACTTCCTGGTCATACAGCCTTTGGCAAGTCACTTACCTTCTTTGCAAGTCCTCGCTCTAGTGCACAGTGGCCCTGTCTGGTCTGGTTCCAGTGCACACTGGCCCTGTCTGGTCTGGTTCCAGTGCACACTGGCCCTGTCTGGTCTGTCTTAGTTCCAGTGCACA
>JADRCH010000211.1:2516188-2560365 GCA_019843965.1 Rhynchomys soricoides | reverse complement strand
GCCCTGTCTGGTCTGTCTTAGTTCCAGTGCACAGTGGCCCTGTCTGGTCTGGTTCCAGTGCACACTGGTCCTGTCTGGTCTGGTTCCAGTGCACACTGGCCCTGTCTGGTCTGGTTCCAGTGCACACTGGCCCTGTCTGGCCTGACTCTTGGGGCTGGGAGGATGAAGTGACAGTATACATGAAGCACTTTGGAAAAGGCCAGGATCCATGACCTGGGGACGTCAGGACAGGCAGCAGCAAATCATGAGGCTTGAATTTTGCCTCCAGTGTTAGCAATTCACCTCGCTGAGCCCATTTCCCCATTTATAGCGCTGGACCAAACTCCACCTCAGAAGATTGTGTGAGGATAAATGGATCAGGTATTTAAAGCACTCAGCAGCATATGGATTCTTTTGGTACTCAGCAAATAATTCTATAGGTCTCTGCTCACTTCATCTTTTTTGAGTCTATTTCTTCATTTATAAGACCGGAAGGCAGTCCACCTCAGAGGGTTGTGGGAATAAGTGCATCAGGTATTTAAAGTGGTTAGAAGTGACCTAACTGTAACCATGCTGTAAACATCAAGTAAGGGCCGTATAGGCTTCCTTCACTAGCATTTGCCAAACTGCTAATTTTGATTTTTAATGCTGTGTGCAATAGTCACAGAAGGCCAAGGCTTAAGAAAAGTTTAAGCCAGGAGTTCATGATCAGCTTGAGGAACACAGCAAGGCCATGTCTTCAAAATTCCGGGGAGGGTATCTTAATTTTTTCACTGACTGGTTGAAATGAATTTCACTATTACTTATTATCATTAATAGCATTAATCTCCAAGAAGTTAACCTGGGCTAGAACCCAAGCTTTCTGGTTATTTTTGTTTGTTTGTTTGGTTGGTTGGTTGGTTTTGATTTTTCAAGACAGGGTTTCTCTGTGTAGCCCTGGCTGTCCTGGAACTCACTCTGTAGACCAGACTGGCCTCAAACTCAGAAATCCGCCTGCCTCTGCCTCCTGAGTGCTAGGATTAAAGGCGTGTGCCACCACTGCCCGGCCGAACCCAAGCTTTCTGAATCTAAATTGTTTTGCTTTTCTTCTCATTGGATTGTGGATATCTAATTAAAAAACTCAAGGAAATTGTGGAAACTAACCTTGTGCTTATTTCTTTGAAGTCAACGTTGGTGAGGACTGCCCGGTATTTGATGGCTTGTTTGAATTCTGCCAGTTGTCCACGGGTGGCTCTGTCGGTAAGGAGGCTGTATCTGCTTCTTGGGCTGTGTTGGATGGTTGTTGGGCGATCTGTCTGTCTGCTAGAGGAGGCCCTGGTGGTGCTGACCTGATCACTAAGAATGATCCTGTGCAGCCGGGCAGTGGTGGAGCATGCCTTTAATCCCAGCGCATGGGAGGCGGAGGCAGGTGGATTTCTGAGTTTGAGGCCAGCCTGGACTACAGAGTGAGTTCCAGGACAGCCAGGGCTACACAGAGGGACCCTGTCTCAAAACAAAACAAAAAACAAAAAAAGAATGATCCTGTGGGTTTTGACTTTAGATCTTTGACAGGTGTACTGACGGGTATTCTTAACTCTCCTCTCCTGCCCAGAGAGCTTATATACAGAAGTCTCCTGCGGGCTTTAGGGGGCTGTTAAGATGTTAAGATGCTGTATGTAAATGCACTTTGTAAACTACGAAGATCTTTACAAATGAAGGATCAACATCTGTGTCTTATGAAACAGTAAGGTCATTAACTTTTGAAGTCATAAATATTCCCCACGAGTCATTTCACTGTAACTTCTGAGTTACCTTAGCACTGCTCTAAACCCTAGCAAATGCAACCACGCATGGCTTAAGGATAGAGACACATTCTGAGAAATGTGTTAGTAGGCAGTTTTGTTGTATGACTATTATGGTATGGACAAATTTAGATGATGTAGCCTCCTGCACATTGGTATCTTACATGTAGTATGCCCTGTTGTTTCTCAGGTCCTGGATAAATAGAATGTGAGATTAAATCAAGCACCAGAAAAAAATGCAGGGGCAGAACACTTACTGTTCAGGGTTTGGTTCCCAGCCCCCATATGGCAGCTTACAGCTCTAGTTCCAAGGGACCCAGTGCCTCTTACTACTTCTGTGGTGCACATGCAGACATGCATGTACATCCATGCAGACAAAATACTTAGACAACAGTAAACACAATATACAGGTGTACCACAGAGTTGTTATTTCGTTTTATGACAAGATCACTATATAGCCCTGACGTGCCTGGAACTCACTTAGTAAACAGGCTGGCTTCAAGCTCAAGAGATCTGCCTGCCTCTGCCCCCTCAGTGTTGGGATTAAGGGTGTGTGCAACCACACCTAGCATACAGTATACTTTTGTTGCTGTTCGTGATAACATATACAGCGAAACCCTTCCTCAGCAATACCAACAAAAACTTAAAACACTGTAAAAATAAAGTACCTCTCATTGGGTTCGCAGGGGCAACAGGGATTGTGTAGTAACAGGCTTGTCCTCTCCTTCCTTTCTCAGCAAGTGCTGTGAAACTCAATAAGCAGCAGACAGACATCGCTGTGAACTGGGCTGGGGGCCTGCACCATGCAAAGAAGTCTGAAGCATCTGGCTTCTGTTACGTCAATGACATCGTCTTGGCCATCCTGGAACTGCTAAAGTATGCCTGCCTGGCCTGGTCTTGGAGGAGCACCTTAGGCCAGGTTCCCACTTCCCTCTTCCCCTGGGCTTGTTTCCCTAGTTTCCTTTTCTTATGGTGTGCTGGCTAGGATGTGTTCCATGAGTGTCTCTGGCCATCCTCTCCTTGACGGGGTCTTGGTTTGATCTGAGCCCACGGCAAGATCTGGGGCAGGCCCTGCTCAGATCCTGCATCCAGAGTGTCCTTGTGTGACGAGTTGACCCTGGCTGTAGAGTAGGAAGATCGGACATGGTCGGCTTGGTCAGGCCTCTGGAGACACTCCGGCCACTCTTCCACCTTCCTTCAGCCAGTTTCCACGTCTCTGGTGCTTAGAGATACCTGAGGGAGGCAGCTAGCCCGGTAAGCTGGGACCTGGCGCCCTTGGCGCGTCCCATCCCCAAAGAGCCCCCAGGGCCCTTATCACTTTCTGATCCTAGGTATCACCAGAGGGTGCTGTATATTGACATTGATATTCACCATGGCGATGGCGTGGAAGAGGCCTTCTATACTACAGACCGGGTCATGACTGTGTCCTTTCATAAATACGGAGAATACTTCCCAGGAACTGGGGACCTACGGGTGAGAACTCCCTTCATCTCTAACCAACCAACTCACCTTCAGCCCTAATTCTCCTATCCTGTGTCACTAAAATCTACTTCTTGCCTCCTCTGCCATTCAGAGTACCACACTATTGTCTTGGGGTACCTACACAATGTCATTCTTTATCCTGGAAGAGGAATATTAGGACATATGAGGTTAAAAGAATCCAGGATTTCCTGGCTCATTGTCACAGCTGGGTTGTATCACACGCTTATGTCCTTAAGCTTGTGTTTGGAGTGAGGGATGAGGGCTCCTGGGAATCATCTCAAAGGTTATTTTTAGGTCACCTTCTCCTCTAGCACTGTAACTGAAAGCAAAGGACTCACCCCAAAACCCCCCATGAAAGCCTGAATCTTACATAAGACAGTTAACGGACTTGTTCTTCTCCTAAGGCTGTTCCATCTGTCTCTGTTAGCGTGAATACAGTGAGAGCGGTTTGCCCCGCTGGTAGCCCTTAGGTGGGAAATGCTGCTAATTAAGTTGTTTGGCCGGGCAGTGGTGGCGCACGCCTTTAATCCCAGCACTCGGGAGGCAGAGGCAGGTGGATTTCTGAGTTCGAGGCTAGCCTGGTCTACAGAGTTGAGTTCCAGGACAGCCAGGACTACACAGAGAAACCCTGTCTCTAAAAAACAAAAAAAAAAAAAAAAGTTGTTTGATACAGCAAGCATTTGAGTAAGTCACTTTGGCTATTTGATGTTACTTGGAAGAAGCTTTCTTCTGTGACTTGCCCTCCACGGTTTTCTGGGAAGGACAGAGTAGAGGTGGCGGAGATACAGTAAACTCTGGGCAGAGCTGTGGGAGGTGGGATTTATTTGTGACCCACCTCCTTGCTTGCTCTTAACTAGAAGCAGAAGGCTTGTGCTGTGGGGTAGCGTATTTAGTCTCTGCCCAGTTGTAACTCAGGAATATTGAGAGGTTGTGAGCTGGGCTTCCTCTGACCTCGCCGATCTCCTGGGCTCAGCTTGTCTCACATAGATCCACTGTCTCTCTCTCCTTAGCCTTCCAGCCCCCTTTTGAATCCCCTTCTATTTTGTCTTTCAATTTTAATGTCCCTTTTGATCAGGATATTGGAGCTGGCAAAGGCAAGTACTACGCCGTTAACTACCCACTGCGAGACGGCATTGATGATGAGTCCTATGAAGCCATCTTCAAGCCAGTAAGTGCCTTGGCTTACCCTGGGCTATGCTGGCATTGATCAAGGGGAAGACAGCAAAGCACCTCCCATAGCCAAGAGGTTGTTCCTCACAGTGGCTAACTAACAGGAAAGGGAGTATTTTCAACTTTGACTTTGGGTGGTGGTGGGAAACAAACCATCTACTTAATTTGTTGCTAATTTGTCTGGTCTTTTGCTCAGTACAGTAACATATAAGGCACAATCTTTGTGGGAGGTAAAACAATATGTACCCAACAGTCTGTGGTCAGTTGTTGTGTGACAAACTTTTCTAGGGGCGATGTAACACACATGTCTATTCACCACACATAGGGAACCCACAACTTACCAAAGTACAGATACCATCAAAATCCAATGTGGTGACCCATTGATTTTTATTGGGATTATGTACAGGACTATTGTAAGAGGTTACCTGTAGGAATAGAAATGTCTCAAAGACAGCTGTATCACCAGAACCCTCCCCAGCCTGTGAGAGCTCACAGAAGCACACTGCCCAGCCTCCAGGCAGCTCAACAGGTTGGAGAGTTATGAGTCAGTCTGGGAGCCTGAGTTGATCTGAACCTTTTCCAGGCAGCTCAGCAGTTTCTGTTTCTTCCATGCAGCTAGTCTAGTCTGAAACTCTTTTTTTTTTTTGCAGCTTTTACTGCTTTTGTCAGGGAGAAGGCCTAGTGAATCTGTTCAGTTTCAGGGACTTCCTGAAGCTATTTTGAGTTGTGTACCTGCTTAAGGAGCTTCCCTGCAGGATCGATGTTACACAGCACTGATGTGGTTTTTCTTTTGTTGTTGTTTGTGACCACTTAAGCCGTTTATTTGGCAAAGCAGAGATTACATCAAAGAAAGATGGGAGCAGGCTGGTCTGACAGTGATAGCAGCCTCAGTGTTCATGTCCCACATCTCTGGAGTCAGCCACTAGGAGATTATTTGTCCATTTCATTATTTTTTGTTTCCTGAGTTTTTCATGTTTCTTGCAGTCTTTTACTAATATCTACACATTTTAAGAAATTGGGGTTTATCCTAGTCTTTATAGACTAGCTTGCCTGGAAAAACGCCCAGCTATTTAGCCTGTCCAGAGACTCTAGAAAGGCTGTGTGGCATGTTCTGCAGGCTGACTGGCTGTTGGAGTCCTCAGCGGGCTGACTGGAGCCTGCATTTTTACAGGGGTGCCTGGTTAGGGAGAAGGCAGTATGAAGGGCAGAGGCTCTCCCCGATGCAGTCCTGGCCTGGAACTCACTATAGACCAAGCTGGCCCCAGGCACACAGAGATCTACCTGCCTCTGCCTCCTGAGTGCTATGATTATATTGTGCCACCATGCCAGGCCTTGACCTGGATTTATTTTATTTTATTTTTTTCCAATGAGGAAGTGCCTGTGTGAAGGAAGGAGGTTAATTAAGACTGAGGGGATGCTGTTGAACAAAAGGAATATCTACTACATAGTGAAGTGGCAGGCAGACTGTGAATCAAATATCTAATCAGTTATGTGGTCACACAGACAAATGCCTATGTGTGCTTAGCAGTAAAGATGCCAGAAGCTCCACTTACAGGCTTCTGAGTAACAGTATATGCTTGGGTTTGAGAATAAAATATACAAAAAAAAATTAAATCTATAGGGACAAACAAGTAGAGCAGATGCAGCTAGAGGTTGGGAAGCTCCCGAAAGGAAGCTTGGGAGGTGGCAGTTACAGCAGGAAAAGGGGAGGGAGTTGACAGGGAGGCCGTTCAAAGCTCAGTTGTTGGAGCTGTGATAATCTTTACAGATGCTTTCAAATCAGAAACCTCGTCTGCCACACAATATTGGGGAAATAGATGAAAAGGAAGAAATTGCTGGACCTCGCATGCTTTTTTTGAGATTGATCCTAACTAAGGTTTATCTTTAGGTCATGTCCAAAGTAATGGAGATGTTCCAGCCTAGTGCGGTGGTCTTACAGTGTGGCTCAGATTCCCTGTCTGGAGATCGGTTAGGTTGCTTCAATCTGACCATCAAAGGTGAGACCTGGTAGCACACGCATAGGTGGGCAGGGTCTGCTGGGTTCCCCTGTAAACCAACATCCTTTTTCCTTCCGAAGGGCATGCCAAGTGTGTGGAGTTTGTGAAGAGTTTCAACTTGCCTATGCTAATGCTGGGAGGAGGTGGCTACACCATCCGTAACGTCGCTCGGTGCTGGACTTACGAAACGGCGGTGGCCCTGGACACAGAGATCCCTAATGGTACTAGCTCCAGGGCCAGGTTACATTGGATGGGAGCTAGATGCCATGTGCCTTCATTTACAACTTTTCCATTTGGTCATAGGCCTTTCATACTCTTCACTGAGGCTCCTGTCTTGTGGTAGGCAAATGGAGCCATCAGGTTTTCCCTAATCTTGTCTTCGCCCCTTGTTTTTGGTCAGGACATTGTCAGTTATTCAGATGTTTGTGATTTACACTGCACAGGCTAGTGAATACAGGAGTGCTTAGTGTTCTGTACTGGGGACGTGGATCCTTCCCCGCCCAGTGACACTCCACTGGTGTTGATAGTGGAGAGTGGTGCTATACAGATTAGAATTCTGGCCAGGCACAGGAGGTCCTAAGTGTAATCCCAGCCTTTAAGAAGGAAGCTAAGGCCAGCCTGGCTGCAGAAAGACTTTATCTCAAAAAGAGAAAGCTGAACAGATTAAAGCTTGGTAGGTGTCCTAGTTTGTTCTGTCTTCTTCTTTTTTATAGGTGGGTAAACAGACCCAGAGAAAGGAAGCTCCATGTGCTTTTCCATGGGCCCTGTGGCGGCCATGTCTTCACTGTTCTCTCCCATCCCCCTCAGAGCTGCCGTACAATGACTACTTTGAATACTTTGGACCGGATTTCAAGCTTCACATCAGCCCTTCCAATATGACCAACCAGAACACCAATGAGTACCTGGAGAAGATCAAGTGAGTGTGCTGCTGCCGGGCTGCCTTTGATTTAACAGGCCAGGTTCTGGTTTGTCTCTAACTAGAGCCCATCCACTCTCCTGTAAACCACAGGCAGCGGCTCTTTGAGAACTTGAGAATGCTGCCCCATGCCCCTGGGGTCCAAATGCAGGCCATACCTGAGGATGCCATCCCAGAAGAGAGTGGTGATGAGGATGAGGAAGACCCTGACAAACGCATCTCCAGTAAGACTAGATCCAGGGGCCTGTCCCCTGCTCAGTAGGGAGCCCTACTTTTCCCTTCACTTCCCAGTTCCTCCAAGCTGCCCTGCTGTTTAGAAACATTCATTTTGAGACCCCTTACCCTCACCCGTCTTGGTAGCTTTCCCCGGTGTCTTGATGAGGGGTGCGGGGGATGGAACCCAGGGTCTTCTCATCTAGGCAGGTACTCTACCACTCAATCCCCGTGGCATCTCTTGAAGGACCCTCAGGGGGGCACTGGGTGTAGATCCTGAAATGGCCCCTTGCATGCTCTCATATCAGTGTCTGTCTATCTACTGCTTCGCAGTCTGCTCCTCTGACAAACGCATTGCCTGTGAGGAGGAATTCTCAGACTCAGACGAGGAGGGGGAAGGTGGTCGCAAGAACTCTTCTAACTTCAAAAAAGCCAAAAGAGTCAAAACAGAGGATGAGAAAGAGAAGGATCCTGAAGAGAAAAAAGGTGGGTTTGGATCGGATCAGGAAGGAGCTGACTCAGACCCAGCCAGCTCCTTTGGAGCTTTAAACTGAAGGATTGAGTCTTTCAGTGGCTCCGGCAAGACCCACAAAACAGTGACAGTAACACTCTTGGTCTCTGCTGGCTGAATGACCCTGGCTCTCACATACCACCCAAGCCCTTTTCCCAGGGGGCTGCCTCTGCCTGTGTTCTTGCTGAAACAGGCTGGGAAACCGGTCTAACCTGTTTGTTTTCAGCCAGCCTCACCAGAGGACCTGGGATGGGCTTTTCTCATTTTTCTCTAACCAGTGAACTGTAGTACTGGAGAAGGGGTTTCAGGATGGAAGAGTCCCACAGCATGACCTGGGTCTTCTCAGATGAGGCCTTCAAGCATACCTATTATTCTCTTATTTTCTAGAAGTCACAGAAGAGGAAAAAACCAAGGAGGAGAAGCCAGAAGCCAAAGGGTGAGGAAGGAGCTGTTGGCTGTTTGTAACACTGGAGCATCATCCCCTTTGTGTCCTCCACTGTGAGAGGGAAGGGGAGGAGCAGGGACAGCTGGTCCAGCTTACAAAGGCCTCTTTGAGGGGGTGGCATCTATGTGTCTGCATAACTAGGAAGCCCTAGTTCCCAGCAGTCACCTGGGCAGCCAGGGTCCTGTGGCGGTCATTGTAGCCATATTTGTGCTTCAAGCCCTCTAGCCATGGGTTCTCATGCCAGTCTGTTCTCTCCACAGGGTCAAAGAAGAAGTCAAGTTGGCCTGAGCAAGGTCTGCAGCTCCATCTTCTCCCCAAGTTCCTCACTCTCCCTCAATTTCTCAGATTTTATATTTTCTATTCCTCTGTGTATTTATATAAAATATATTAACTATAATGTCCCCAGGGACTGGATAGGAGCCAGGGACCAGAGCACAGGGCAGTGGTGCTGGGAGACTTCTTCCCAGAGTTATCTTGTCCATCCTGCCCCGATCTTAGTTTTGGACCACCTAGGGTCTAAGTGGAAAGAAAACAACCAGAAGACAAAATCCTGAACTGCCAAGTGCCTGCTTAGGAGCTCTGTTAAGGTGCCCTCATTAAGCTTTTTAGAAGGGGTTACTGGGTATTCTGGGACCCCTTTTCAGGCTTGGGTAATATCAGCCATCTTTAGATTGGTTCTGTTTATACCTTCCCACCCATGCTGGGCAAGCAGAAAAAACTTACATTGCCCTGTCTTCCCCCAATTCTGTAGGTGGAGGTTGTTAGTCTAGCTTCCTTTTTAAGATATTTTCATTTTGTTAGACTTTGTATTAAAACAGCACATTTCTATACCCTCCTGAGCTTGTTTCCTAGCAGTCTCCCTGGTTGGTTTAAACTCTCTGCCCTGTCTCTTGTGTGTGTCACCTGGAGATGCTCCCAGCGCCCCTGGACTTACCTGCCTTTCTCCTTGAGGCCTATGTAGTCCTCTTGCCCCATGCCCAGAAGACCACTCATGAAAGCATCACTAAAGGGATAACATTTATTCCTTTTCCAAATGTTACAGTAAATCCGGGTGGAGAATGGTTTTAGCAGTTAGAAAAAAAAAAGTACAAATCTGGGGTTTGGCCATTAAAAGTTATTTACAACAGTGGGAAGGGGAAAAAGACACCAAGAAGTCGTTTCACATCACAGACCTCCCACCTGAAGCCTAATACTTGCTTATCAAGTCAGAGACATGGTTGATTTCACAAGCTGGAGGTTTGAACTTGAGTAAGACATTTATAAAAACCCAGACAGGGGCAATGTCCTCCCCAGCCCAGGTGCCACTAGGCACAGCACAAGAGACTAAGAATTCAACAGGGGAAAGGCTGGACACTCAGGGTTTGGGAGTATAAGCCCCCACTTCTGGCTCAGGGGGTTGAGAAGCAGGATAAACAAAACGAACTTGGAAAAGAATTGGAAACCCAGCAATTGCCTTCTGCAGCAGGGATGGGGCTCAGGAAGGAGGTAGGGACAGGAGCATTTCACATCACTAACCTAACTTGGGGGAAACCGTAAGGGACCATCTTCAACTGGCCTTAAGAGTAAGACCAAATGGCTGTTGGGAGAATCCACAGGAGGGAGAAAAGGGAGCGTGGCTGGGAGGGGGCGACAAGCCCCTTCCTTTCTGGGCACAGGAAGGCAGCCAGGGCACAAGGTCCAGGCAGTGACCTCACAAGGACAGCACAGTTTTTGCAGCTACTCATTCTGCTCAGCACTGGCAGATGTGGGGCCACTCTCTGGGCCCGAGGGGGTGGGTGGCTCTGCAGCCTGGGGCCCTGCCTCCTCTTCTGTGTCTCCTCCCTTGGAGGCAGCACTAGCCTCTGCCCCCTTGACCTGGGGCTCTTGGCTCTCAGGGGTGGCGGCGGCCTTCCCTTCTTGGGCAGTGCCCTCATCACTGCAGGCGCTGATTTCCCCCTGCTCCTGCTCTTCCTCTGTTGGTGAGGAGGCTGAGGAATCACCCCCACCCTCCTTCCGATTTCTCTTGAAGGACAGGCCACTCAATTTGAAAGGCTTCTTGAAAGAGAATTTCTTCTTCTTCTTGGGGGTCTCCTTGGGGGCGACCTCCCCCTTGGCCTCAGCTTCCTGGCTAGGGGGCGCTGGTTCGATGGCATCACCAGTAGCCCCAGCTGCCTCGTCTGTTCCGTTCACGGGTGGTGACTCCCCTTCACCCTTGGGGGTTAAGTCTCCATTGCTTTTCACGTGGCCATTCTCCTGCGGGGCAGAGGACACAGCAGTGAGGGCCGAGGCCCCTTTTCCCCCTCCCCCAGCCTGCTTCTGGCCCCTCGAAGGCTACGGAACCTACGGCCGGGGTCTGCAGCTACCAACTCTGGCTTTGGCCTCACTCCCATCCAACATCGCCCTCACCCCTCACAGGCGCGCAGGGACAGGCGCAGCCAGCAGAAGGCGCTGGGGTACGGGCCCCCACCCCCCCCCCGCGGGGCGCGCTCTCTATTTTCCGCGCGGAACCTCGCCGGGCCTGGATCCTTCCCTGGCGGGCAAGCCTTGCCCAGCGCTATTGGGCGGGAAGCAGCCCGGGGGCGCTGCCTCCCTGCACCTGGACGGCCTATTCTCCTAGGCTTGCGCTTTGTGTGAACGGCCCCCACCCACCCCAGAGTCTCCCGCATCTTTGCTCCCCGCCGCTTCAAAAGCCACCCCGGGCGGCCGAGGTTGGGGCTCCAGATGGGGCTCCCTGGGCGCCGAGCACCAGCCCCGCGGCCCCAGACGTCCCCTTGGTGCGGCCTAGCAGCGCCTTTGTTCCCGCGCGGCCTTCGGGGCGGCCTGGGGGCAGCGCCCGCGGGCCGGGCGCGAACAAAGAAGGCGACGAGCCCGGCCGGCGCCCCCTCCCGCCCCTCCCCTCGTTCGCCCGCGGGGGCTGCGGCGCCGAGAACAAAGGGACCGGGCGGGGGAGGGGGCGCCGCGTGTCCCGGGCCGGACAAAGCGCGCGGCCCCGGCCCTGGGCCCCAGAGGGGGCGAGGCCCGCGGGCTGGGGGCCCGGGTCCGCCGCTCCGAGCGCACTCACCTGTCCGTTGGCCTTCGCGGGGGAAGCGCCCGCTACCTCCTCGGCGGTCACGTCGCCCCGGGGAGCCTTGGAGCTCTGGCTGCCCATGATGGGGGTCTGCTGGGGGCGCCCGGAGCCGCCCCGCGCTGGCGCCGCAGAGGATAGTTCGGCTGGGACGGCCCGGGGGGCAGAGGGGTGGGGCCGCGTCCGAGGGGGAGGGGTACGGGGGGCCAAGCGCGCTGCACCCCCGCTCCGCAGCCGACCCGCTAGCTGCGCCCGCTACTACTGCGCTCCGCGCCAGAATGCCGCCCGCCGCCCGCCGAGCCGCCTATATGTACGCGCCCGAGGCTCGGGGCGGGGCCGGACATTTAAATGAGCACCCAATCCGGGGTGGAGGCGGGGTCGGGCCCGGGTTTCTCTCGTGCAGTGGGCAGTGCCAGCTGTCTGGTTCGCCCAACACTTGGGACGACCAGGGGCAGGTAGGGTTCGGTGTGAGAAAGAGAGGTTCCCTGTCCGTTCGCGAGATGGACTGGGAGGAGGCCGTCGATGAAGAAGCACTCAATCATCCCCAGCCCACTTTCAGTCTGACTCATGCTTCCCAGTGGAGAGGCCCCCATTCCCTGGTTCTACACTGGCTCCTTGAACTCTTGGAAGGGCTCGTGTCCAGACTCGTCAGATGGCTGATGCTGAGTTATACTCTAGAAATCTGTCCAAGATTCACCCGCGCGCGCACACACACACACACACACACACACACACACACACATATCCTCTGAGTTCGGGGGGCCCCTCGGGCCAGAATTCAAGTCCCACTCACGTCCCTGTCAATCTACCTCGGCCAACCTAGGGGGCTAACCTAACTCAAGTCAGAATGGTGAGATTCAACCAAGTCAGTCTTCTTGTCTGTTGGTGGCCAGCTCCCAAGTCAATCTCCGTGTGTGTGTGTGTGTGTGTGTGTGTGTGTCTCTCTCTCTCCCCCCCCCTTCTTCTCCCTCCCTCTCCCTCCCTCCCTCCCCTCCCCTCTGTGTGTGTGTGTCCTTGACCAGAAGTCATTGCATCTTCATCCCCCTTTGTAAGCAAAAGAGCCTGGGGCTCAGAGATGTTTAAGTATACCTGACTTAGGCCTGGTTTCTCTCCCCTCACATCTGTGCCCGAACACTGAAGCTTCCCCATACAGGTAACATAATTCCACTGAGGCTCAACAGACTTCAAATACCTCTTCCTAAAGGTGACAGAAATCGTTTGGATTTCTTCTACAACTGTGGCACACTGTTAGGGGTAAGCCTCCAAACCTACCGTGTTTGAAGACCTTGGTCCTTTTCCGTTCCCTTCTTTGGACCAATTAGAATCCCGGAGTCCTTGGTTGGGCCTAGATGTTTTCCGGTGTGTACAGCTGCTTCCTCTTGTCCCCCATAGGCAAGGCTTCAGGCTAGAGGAAGCCAAATGCTGTGGGAGAAAGGCTGTGTCTTGAACAGCTCAAGTGTCCCTCCTAGGAGAGGCCAGAAGCTGTAAGGTGTAAACACCCTAAGGGTCTGAGAAATCAGCGAACTCCACACAGATCTGACCATAGAGGGATGAGGTGGCTTCCACATTCTGTGTTTACTCCTGTGCCCATTCCCACCCTGACTCTGACTGGCTTCTCATTTCATCCCCAGTTCAGAATAGGAAAGTGACGTGTCCCAAAGAAACAGCAGCCACCAGTAACATAGGGTGAAAAAAAACCCTTAGGAATTTCCTATTGAGAAATGGGGCTGTCTGATGAGAGTGAGAAGCAAGAAGAATTATTTGGGGACAGGAAAGGTCACAGTGTCCCCACTGCAGGTCACTTACTCACAGCTCTACCTGTTACCACTAAGGGATGGCTGTCCTGACCTGCCCTCTGTCTCAGCCACAATAGAAGACCCACAGTGCTGCCAGGCGCTGCCTGTACTAGCTAGCAGGACTCAGATGGAGTGTGTGTGTGTGAGTCCTTGGAGGGGTTGAGGTCAGAGGTTAGGAGTAGATCTCAAGGCTCCTGTTCTCTAGGCACTGCCTGGTGGGGACAGAGACAAGTCTCTGGGAAGATTCCAGGAGGAAAGAACACCAGGGCTAAAGGCCCGGAGTCCCCAGAGCCCTAAGAGCCTGGTTCACAGGGGAGGTTCTGCATCTTCCCTGAACATCCCTGGAGGCAGAGGAGGAGGCGCCAGGGTCTCAGCAAATCTAGGTCCTAGCAGAATCTGACCTCTGGAAAAGGGCAGATGCTGGGGCTGTGGAGGCAGAGTACAGCAGCCCCCACACTGTGCTCCTTTCTCCCCAGCTGCTGCCAACCTGGACAATGCTCCCATTGTTCTGGGACTCTGAGCCTGTCTGCAACTGTGTGTCTGTTTGCTGTGTGTGACTTCGTATGGCTTTGTGATTGTGTGTGACTTTGTGATTTTGTGTATGTGTGTGTGTTTGTGAAAGGGGGAGGGGATCCTAGGTGGGTAGATTTGTTATTATATGTTTTTGTGAGTCTGCATCTTTGATCTTTGTTTGGTTCTGTATATTCAAGAGAGAGCTTTGGTGACAGCTGGTGACTCTTTGAGACTTCAGGGTGAATTCTTGGCCTTCCTGGAGACTGTATTTGGTAACTGTGTTGGTGATTATGTGTTGGTAACTGGGCTGAGCGTGTATGAGGCTGAGGGAAGAGACTGAAGAGTGACTATTTTGTGAAACTCTTACCAGAGGGCTAGTGTGTGTTAGGAAGCCACTGAGACTGTGGTAGACTATCCCTGTTAACTTGAAGATCTGGAGGGGTCACTTGAGTAGAGAAAACTTCAACTAGAGTTGCCTGATTCAGACTGACTTGTGGGCATGTCTCTGGGCTTCTACTCTGAGGCTTGAGAGGGAGCGTTCCTTGATTGCTAAGGCTGTGTGAGGGTCCAACCCACTGTGAGTGGTACCCTCCCTAAGCAAGTTTTCTTGAATTGTGTAAGAAAGCTAACTGAGCATGAGCTAGAGAGCAGGCCAGCAAGCAGCGTTCTTTGGTGGGTTTGGCTGCAAGCCCCTGCTTGAATTCTTGCCCTGACCTGCCTCAGTCATGGACTGTGACCTGGGGGGTTATAAGCCAAATAAACCCTTTCCTCCTCTAAATTGTTTTTGGTCAGTGAGGTATGGGTTCTGCCAGGACGGTGGGTTCTGAGGGACAAGAGTAGTGATTGGGATGGACTGGAAGTGAGGCTGGCAGACCCTGATAACACATCCCTTATCTGCCCCAGACCCATGGTAACACATCCCTCATCTGCCCCAGACCCATGGTAACACATCCCTCATCTGCCCCAGACCCATGGTAACACATCCCTCATCTGCCCCAGACCCATGGTAACACATCTCTCATTTGCCCAGTTCTCCTGGCAGGAGACCCTTGCCTGCTGTGGGTCCAGGGTTGAGCATAGCAGCACGTGCTTTCAACCCCAGCACTTGGGGGAACAAAGACAGGTTGATATCTGTGAATCTGAGCCCAGTCCAGTCTACACAGTGAGTTCCTGGACAACCAAGGCTGTATAATGTGAACCTGTCTCAAAACAAACAAACAAACAAACAAACAAACAGACAGACAGACACAGTGGAATTCTGGGCTAAAGAGATGGTCCAGTAGTTAAGAGCACTTAACTGCTCTCCCACAGGATCTGGGTTCATTTCCCAGCACCCACAGGGCAGCTCCCAACTGTCTGTAACTCCAATTCCAGGGGATCTGATCTCTTCTGGCCTCTGTAGGTATACACACGGCGCATAGACATGCAAGCAGGCAAAACACCCATACTCATAAAAATAAAATGAAATCAAAAATAAAATTTAAAAGGTATCCCGTAAGCAGGCCTCAGAGTAGATACCAGGTGAGCGGTGGGTGGGCATATCAACTGAGCTGGGGGTGGGTAAGCTTTCTAGTGGTGAAAATAGCTTACTTGGGATAGGAGGGGACTTTGAAGGAATTTGGTTCTGCTAGAGGCTCTCGGGAGTACTACTTGGCATCATCCGGATCCCAGCTCCAGGATCTGCATCTCCTGAAGCATCCTCCTGAGCAGAAACCTCAGATCTGGCCTGGGCCAGCATCTTGCTTGGCTCCATCGCTGGTTTTGTCTCTTCCTTGGCCTCAGATTGTCACCCTGTTCAGTGAGGGGTGAGCCCCTAATGTATACTCATGAAGACACACTGGATTCTCTCATGCTCACACTAAAGAGGGAGTAAGTGTTGAGACATGGGGGTCTCCTAGTGCTCCTAGGAGTTTTCCATCTAGTAGAACATGCAGTGGTTCAAGGAAAAGCCAGACTCAAGGTTAGATGAGGGGTCAGTGGAAACTGAGTTTTCTATGGGGGCAGGGGTGGAAGCAAGAGCCTAGCCTGGGACAAGTCTGGGAGACAGGATCCTTGGTTTCAGAGAATGAGTGTAGAGACAACAGGGAGAGGGTGACCCTGCCCCTCCTTTCGTCTTTTGGATGATAGCCAGTGAAACATCCATTGAGTGAGGCTAGGCATCAGAGGAGTCTGGGGAGTTGCTAAATCTTGCCTTGATGGGTTTGAAGGGTCCAAGGGAGGTCCAGGAGGACTTCAGGAGGCAACCAGAACTCAACATGCTTCTGTATATAGATGTACATATTTTACATAGATGTACACACTTCCTGAGCCAAAGGCCAGAGCCTGAAGTATGGCTAATGACCCAAGAGGGACAACAATCAGGTTTTAAGACAAGACTAACCCTGGGAAATCAGGGCCTCTGGTTTCTGCTGCATGAGGTCATCCAGGAAGTACCCAGGCTTCAGGAGGACTACCTGGGTGGGGCAGACTTCGAGGGAGGGCCCGGGAAGAAGCCAGACTGAGACAAGAGCTTCCAGAATACAGACTGAAGGAAATCCCTGAGCACAGGAGAGATCTTCGGAAAGCCAGGCAAGACTGACAGATGGCAATGCTGGTGGCTATGGCACTGACTGAACATGTTATCCCAGGACCCTGGAGGGACAGCTATCATAGTTCTCAGTGGCTGAAGAGGAAGCAGAAGCCTAAGCTTCAATGAGAGTAGGGGAAAAACAAGAAGCCAGCACCAGCTGAGAGAGAGAGAGAGAGAGAGAGAGAGAGAGAGAGAGAGAGAGAGAGGACAAAGGCACCAGGCGGCACTGGGCTCAGCTGGAGGCATCCAGGAAACACTGCAGGTGAACAGGAGTAGTTAAGGCTTGGCAAAGAGGAGCCCAGCATGAATAGGGCCAAGACCCTCAAGCACTGACTTCTGGACCCAGGGTTACCTTTCATGGGCCCGGGCTCATGGGTTCCAGCTCAGTTGCCAGCAGGTGTCAATTCTGTAACCTCCTTGTTAATTCTGAGCCTGCCTATGGATTCTGGGCCACTACAGGGGGGTTCTGAAAATTTCCTTTCAGAATTTCAGGCTGTCCTGAACTTTTGGTTTCCTCCCTTTCCTTTCCTTTGAAGCATATATATAGAGGTTGGGGGGAGGGGGGACAGGTGCCAGGGCAGGGTTGATGGCACATAAGCTGACTGGATGGGCACATTCTCTGTGGGGCTTGGTTTCCCTGATAGCAGAGGCTCGTGCTCCTGGCTCAATTCCCCAAGCTTGATGAGGTCATCAGAAATTCAACCCAGTTATCTGGGTTGCCTTGAGCCTGCCCTTGCCCCGACTCCCTCCCTCCTCAACTCTTGGACACCTCTGGGGAAAGACTATCCCACAGTAAAGCCTGGATTGCTTATAACTTTCCAGCCAAAATCCCCCACAAAGGGGAAGTCCCTCTAACAGGGAAACTGAAACTTCCAGTCCATCTTCCATCACACCCTTTTCTCTGCATAACCTCCCCGAAAGACACCCTTTCCCCTCAGCCGGTGTCTTCCAGGTGATCTAAGGCATGCTACCTTCCAGCTTTGTAACTGGAGGCAAGTTCCCTCCCTAAAGTCATGCTTTGCCATCTCTGTCAGATGAGGACCTTGGGAGCCACTGAGGTTGTCACAAGGTGTGGTATTGCCTAAGCATCCACATCTACAAAATGGGACGAAGCAACTGGACCTTCTCCGTAGGGCTATTTAGTGTGGGTTAAATGAGCTAAGGGCGTGAAGGCGAGCCCAGAAGCAGTGTAACCGAGCATACAGATCCTGCAGGCATTCAGAGACTCTTATTCTTGTGTTGACCCACTGAGCTCCTCCAGTTCTACACCCTACTCACTCCCTTAGAGTGTGGAGCTTTCTCCCATCTCCGGACATTTGAACATGCCCCATCCCTCTACGGAGAAAACCTGACACTCTCCGACTTTCCACTTTTCTATTTTGTATCGTGTCTTTTGTGCCTGTGTGTGTATGTGCCTCTGCCTCTGTGTGTGTCCCTATGTGTGTGTGTGTCTCTCCATGTGTGCTTATGTGTTTATGTGTGCTTGTGTGTGTGTCTGTGAGCATGCGTGCAAGCGTATGTGTGTGTGATGTGATGCATGTGGAGTTCAGAGTTCGAGTCTCCAGGATGGAACTCAGGTTTTCAGGCTTTTCAGAAAGCTAGCTCATCAGTTAAGTCATCTCTCTGGTCCTCTATCTTAACAACCAGATCAAAGCATTCCCTGGGAGCTTTCAAGATTCACCAAGAGGGAAGAATGACTCTCCCCAGGGAAGACTCCATGTTCCCATTTTTCACACTGTATCCCGTCGTTCCAGTAGGAAACAGGGCTGAGCCAAGACCCCAGCTCAGCTCAGCTTAGCCTTTCTTTAGTCACTGCTCTGAGGAAGACCTGCTTTCCCCCGGGATGTATAACCTCACTGCTCTCTCTCTCTCTCTCTCTCTCTCTCTCTCTCTCTCTCTCTCTGCCACTAGATGCACCCTCCACCGTCCCAGGGGGACTTTCTATTACAGCTTGCTCAACGTTTGCTATTGCAATGTTGGGGATGGAACCCAGTTATCTCAGCCAGTCTGAGCCCTCCTCATGTCGACAGGTACACCAGCACTGAGCTACACCCCAACCCACTGAGCTACCCCCAGGCCCCTGAGATACACCCCAGCCCCCTGAGATACACCCTGACCAGTTTTTGTTGTCTGTTTGTTTGTTTTTGAGTGATTACGAGAAGGAATGAAAGGTATAAAGAAATGTGAAATCAAAAATGCTCCATTTGAGGCCAAGTCTGGTGACACACATCATTAACCCAGGATTTAGGAGGCAGAGGCAGGAGGATCTCTGTAGGCTCGAGGTCACCCTGGCCTACATAGTGAGTCCCAGGACAGCCAGGACTACAAAGAGAAATCATTTGTCAAAACAAAAACAAAATCCAACCAACCAATCAACAACAAAACAAACCCGTTTCATTTGGCTTTCTGGCTCTCAGTGGTTCTGCATAGCTCTTAGAATACTACCTGCACCTAGCAATTAAGGTCTCCACTCTCTGGTCCCTTCCAGCACAGCCATGTCCCTTCACCTTCCCACTTCTACACCATGATACCCTCTGCCTGACTGTTTTTCCATATTGTCTTGAAAGGAGTCGAGCTTGTTGTAGTCATCAAAGCCAGAGAAGCCAGAGGCAGTCAAGAGAGATAGCTAAGGCTGGTGCTCCCTTGAGTCCCGTGTTCTCTCTGCTCTTAGGCTGGAATTAAAGGCATAACCTTGGAGTGGAACTTGGAGATGCCCAAAGGAGTTCATGGAGAGAGCAGGCTGGCATTGAGTGGACAGAGGAGTCTGAATTGAAAAGAAGATATCTTCTTCTCTGAGTAACCCCAGGGACAGTGCCACATTTGAAGTTTTAGGACATAGTGGGACCCACAAGAAACATAGTATAGTTCCAGAAGGCCAGGGACTCCAAGTAGGACTCTAGATGAGGCACCTGGAGGGTGAGACAGTGGTTTGCCAGGGAGGAGGAAGTGACCCTGGAGTAGGGTGTCCTCCAGACCGAGGGAGGAACAGTTTCTAGAAAGAATGGGTGATTTATCCACTTGCCAAATGTGCTGACAGGCCATGGGATAGGACAAAGGAGGAGCAAGGCTGAGGGTGGCACTCAGGGTCAGGCTTACACCAAGTGGGTAAGGGTTGCAATGCTACACAGGGCTAGCCTAGAGCAGAGAGGGGGCTGTGAGTGGAAGCAGGGTGGTTTGGGTCAGGAAGACTTGAAGTGCCTTTGGGATGTCACTGGGATCTGTGAGTTTGAAGTAAAAATATGTATCATACAGACAGAGAGAGAGAGAGAGAGAGAGAGAGAGAGGGAGAGAGAGAGAGAGAGTCTGTCTGTCTGTCTGTCTTCCCCACCTCTCATATGTCTATGAGAGGCTATAGGGTGGTGACTGACATCTCTGTCCCTAGCCCAGACCTCTGTCCTAGACTCAGCTGCCTTTAGAGGTCACTCTGGGTGTCCCCACAGGGACCTATAAGACACAGACAAACAGGCCCAGGGAAACAGATTAGAAAGGACAGCAAGAATCGTAGAGAAGAGTCAGTTGAACTGGTTTAAAGTAAGGCAGTGCTGGGTGACTGGATCTGGGTGAGGGAAGGACCATAAAGTCTAGAGCCAGCCAGTGGGGACTGGGCAGGGACAGGTGGAAGAAGTGGCCTGGGAGTGTGCTGGTCTCAGGAAGTTGGGTGCTGCTGCTGTCATGACTTTTTTCCTATTTATTTATTTATTTATTTATTTATTTATTTATTTAAATGTAAACGTTTCTGTTTTCTTGGGAGTTATTTTAAATTAATTTTTATATGAGTACACTGTAGCTGTCTTCAGACACACCAGAAGAAGGTATTGGATCCCCTTACAGATGATTGTGAGCCACCATGTGGTTGCTGGGAATTGAACTCAGGACCTCTGGAAGAGCAGTCAGCGCTCTTAAACTCTGAGCCATCTCTCCAGCCCTTTCCTTTTATTTATGACAGGGTCTCACTATGTAACCTTGGCCAGCCTGGAACCTAACCTATTTAGACCAGGCTGGCCTCAGACACACAAGAAGTCTGTCTGCCTCTGCCTCGAGTGCTAGGATCAAAGGCATGTGTCCACCATGCCTGGCCCCCACAGAGTGTCTTAATCAAGGTGGCAGCCCTAAGACTCCTTTCTTCTGGCCACAGGCACTTGATGGGAGGTGTGGGTAGGCCCACTGGGGGCCTCAGCACCACATAGGACCTGGAAGACTGTGTATGAGCAAGCACAAGGTACCTGAAGACCATGGACTGGACTGATTTGCATGGACCACGGCTCTTTCTACTTTAAACTTGTTCATGGCTCGTCTACAGTTTCCTCCAGCCCGGTGTTCTCCACAGCTCTGACCCTCAGCCTGACCTTAGCTAGCAGGCAAACCTAGTTGCATGTCTGGTGGCTTCTGACTGAGGTGAGACTTTCAGCTCACAACCGCCCAATCTCTCCTCCATCCCCTTTGCCCTCCTTCCTGGAATGCTGCAGTCTGTACTCAACCTTCCACCCCCAGGGTCTTCTCTGTTATCAAGAAACACAGCTCAAGGGATCCCCGGAGCCTTCCTGACCCTTCAGTGGACCAACTAGTTATGTCATCTTCCGAAGACCTTTTACTCAGATAGCCTGTGTCTCTACCTTTTTTTTCTGCCCTGCTGGGTGTTCACAGATGACAGGGGTGGAGGGGGAGAACCACGGGAATGTAGCCGTCAACATGTTGTGTATCACTGGGAAGAACTGAGATGTCCCCCACACACAAACACACAAAGTGGAGGCAGCTCTGGGGAAACAAAGCTATTTAACCGGGACATGAAGGGCAGAAACTCAGTGCTCCCGGGATCGAAGGAAGGGGGGTAATCTTCATAACAGAGAAGGGACACCAGATTGTGCGGGGCTCCCAGGCCATCTTTGCTGTCTTTGGCTCAGCACAGGTGGACCTTGGGATCATTACACAAACAGCCCAAAGCCTGTATCCCCAGATTTCTAGAGAACAGACACCTGTGACATTCCTCCAGAGCTGCAAAGCACAGAGAATTTAGCTGGACATTCCAGGTGTCCTGAGCTCAGACAGCCACAAATGGCTTTCCCCTGATGTCTTGGGATGAGTCATTTAGTGTCTGTGGGCCTTAGGCTCCTCTGAGGACAATTTAGGTGCTGATGGTTCCCTTCTACAGATGGAGCCAGATGTTTAAAGAGAAAACTCGTGCAAAAGGAAACCAAGTCTCAGTCTTCTGGGCTGTTGCTGAGGCGGCTCAGCTCTGTCTGTGTTTCCCTCTGCCCCTGCCGAGGTTTGAATTTGTATCCATATAGGGAGGTCTTCCCTGAACCTACTGACTAGACGGAACCTGCTACTGTGAGGCCAGCCCATCTCCTCCCCTTTGCCCACAAGGCAACAGGACTGGAAAAGCTGAGGATGCCTCAGCAGGGGCTGTGATTAGATAGGACTGAGGACTTCCTTCAGGGCTACAGGATGTCACCACTCTGGAAAGCAACCAAAGTCCTTGGACCGATGCACTTCCGGGAAGAGCCAGATCTATCTGCCTAGACTAGTCTTTGGCTGCAGTGAATCAGCTGGGTAGCTATCCTGGGGACCCCCCTGAATCCTGTTTAAACCCAATGCACATCCCCCAAGATCACAAACACAGCAAACCAATTCTTGAGCACAGAGCAGAGGATACGGGTCATCATCTAAACATACGCTGTTGCCTCCATGTAGAATACTTCCTGGTGGCCAGAAAGGGCTCTTCCCTTCAGCCTCCAAGCTGACAGCGCGCTTCCCGATCAACCGATTCAACTTTACTGAGTCCTCTGTGTGTCAGGCACTGTCTAGACCTGTGAGCAAGATGGTCCCTGCCCATCCCATATGAAGCAGCACCTGGCCCATCCCTGTTCTGAAATACAACACGTTGCTTATCTCTGATGCCCTTTTATGGCCTATTCTTAGAGGAGTATTAGCTCCAGGGGAACGGGGACCTCAACTGTCTCACTAGTGTGATGCCCAAGAACTCAGTGGAGGGAGAAACCGGCAGGCTGCCAAAACAGGGCGAATAAATAAATTGACATGGAACTCAGAGGCAGGGCAGACACAGACTTCAGAGCTGCACAGAAGTATGAAGCACACAGACACATGCAGGATGATTACCCCCACTGTCCTTCAAGCCAACTCTGAGCTGTTCTTTTCTTTAGCCATGTATCTTGCCCACAAGCCCCTGGGCTGAAGTCACTTTTGTCCTGAGGCCCTCCTAGAAAATAGTTGAGGATATCTTGGTGCCTAAATTCCTTGTGCTAGGGACAAAGCTGGCATTATGTTTGGGTCTTATTTTTGAAGATAAGAGTCTGTGTGGCCCTGGCCGTCCTGGAAGAACTCACTGTGTAGACCTGGCTGGTGTGGAACTCAGAGAGATTTGTCTGCCTCAGCCTCCTGGAGTGCTGGGATTAAAGGCTTGTGCTCTCTCTCTCTGTCTTCCTCTCCCCCCCCCCCCTCTGCATTTACGTGTGTCTGTCTGTGTGTGTATCACTGGAGCGAAGATGCCCCCAGAGGTCAGAAGAGTGTTTCCGTAAAGCTAAAGTAACAGGAGGCTGTGAGTCACAAACATGAGTACTGAACTAAACTCAGGTTCTCTGGAAGAGCAGCAAACGCTGTTAGCTGCTGAGCCATCTCTCCAGCCTGTTAACTGTTTTGAGCTCCTTCTTTGGTGAATAGGCATTTCAGTATACCCATATTTGCCAATCTTTAAAAAGAAAGATACATTCGTGGGCAGGCAAGATTGCTCAGAGGGCATTTGCCAACAAGCCCTCCGACTTAAATTCAATCCCCAAAACCCAAATGGCAGAAGGAAAGAAATGATTCCCGCGGGTTGTTCTTCGACCTCCCTACACAGGCTGTGGCTCACACCTACTCCGCAAAAAAAAAAAAAAAATTTCTTTTAAAATTCGGTGGAGGTCAAAGCTCCAGAGGCTGGATCTTTTCTAGCTCGACCTTCCCCACCCCCAACCATGGCTCCTCCCAAGTTCCGTCCCTCACTCTAGCTCTGATGGGCGCGAAGAAACTCGGTTTCTTCCTTCTGCCCAGGAACCGGTAGTTAGTTCGGCCAATAGAGCTTCCACCTGAAGGGCCCCGTGCAGGGCAGACAAGGTGGGGACCAGGTTGCTCCTGCCCCGCCCCTTTCCCGGAGGACAAGTACCCAAGGCAGGCCACGCCCTGCCACCAGGGTTGGAATCCCCCGCAGGCCCTCCCCTCCCCCTCAGACCCCGCCCCCTCCCCGAGGGTCCCGCCTCGTGTCCAGACCTCCGGACTTCCTCGAAGTCTCCGCCGGACTCGGACCCGCCTCCCCACCGAGAACTCCGCCCCTCTCCTCTCTGGCCACGCCTTCTTTCCCAAGAGCTCCTACCAGTTGCCCGACCCCCTTCTGAGTCTGGGCGCCTTAGCCCGCCGGTCGGTTCACCGGCAGCAGGTAGCCAGGCGGGTGACCCGGACAGAGCAGCTTCCTGCGGTTGGGCCAGCGACAGGCACTACTCTGCAGGCGGTGACTCTGGGGGCTCAGGCTGTAGTCTCCCCGGCTTCCGCGAGCGGCGGGCTCAAAAGAGGCCCAGTGGCGGTAGTCCCAAAAGTACAGCTTTTGGTCCAGGCGATGAGGGATCGATCATTTCGGGAGAGTACACACAAGGAAGGACTCCCCATGGGTCGAGGTCACTGTAGTCGACCTTCTTGAGACATAGGCACCCGGAGAGGTGGAAACTCCGGCTTTCCCCACCCCTACTTGCCTCTTCCCAAGGACCTGGGCACCTCCCTCCAACCCCCAGTGACATTCTCCTTCAGTCCTCACCGGGACAGAAGAAAGTTCACCATGAAGTGGGCAGTCTCAGTGAATAGTATGTCCGGTCCTCTTGACCCAGGGTTGGACTATTTAACACCTGCATTGGCGTGGAGGCGAGGTTTGAAAGCCCATAGTGCCCTGGGCCCTGTTGCTTTTAGCAGGTCAGGTGGTTGAGGGCGTTGGGGTAGAGTTGATCTTTGGTGGGGACCCTCCTCCCCTGGCAGCATCTTTACCTTCCAAGATAGGCCCCATCCCCTTAGGCCCAGGGCCTTTAGGAAGGGTGTGGTTGAGTGCAGGAACGCTTGAGGGAACACTTACACTCTCTCTCTCAAACACACACACTCACACATACACACAAACTCTACCCAGAGGCCTCCAGCCTTTATCCCTACAACCCTGTGTTTACAGGGACCCACATCTCCAAGGCTTTCTCCAGCTGTATAGTTCCAAACACATCCGAGGCTGAAGAACAGGAAGACTCCGTGATAACTCCCTTCTTTAACGCTCTAAATCCTCAAAAATCCTTTCATCTCCCGGGCGATGATGGCGCAGGCCTTTAATCCCAGCACTCGGGAGGCAGAGGCAGGCGGATTTCTGAGTTCGCGGTCATCCTGGTCTACAGCCTGAGTTTCAGGATAGCCAGGGCTACACAGGGAAATCCTGTCTTGGGGTGGGGGTGGGGGGACCCTAAACCCTCCATCTGTTCTAATTCACTCTTTTTGCTGAAGAATGAACTAAGAGTGGGACAAATCTGTGTGCCCTTGACCTGGTCAAGCATGGCGCTCAGGACTCTGAGCTCAGGCTGGGTCCTGCTCCCTGATATGGAGATTCTGAGGAATGTTCTGGCCCAGCTCCCTTTTCCACGCTGCCAGTATGGACTGTTTAACCCCTAGTGACTCATGCAGGCTTCAGAGGAGAGTGGGCAGCTGCTTTGAGCCCCCAGAGTCCAGCACAGGCCCTGACTTGTTCCCCCCCCATTGTGTAGCCGAATTTAAGGATCACTTTTCTCTCCTTGGACGCCTCCCTCTCCCAGTCCCTTCTTCATTCCATGGTTGAGCCTCTCCAAGATGGCTCCTTCCCATCAGCAAACAGGCTCTGGTCCTGCCTATCTCTGAAGGAACAGTAAAGTCTTCCTTGGCTCCTCTCTTCTCTAGCTCCCTTTTAGGCCAACATTCTTGGCTGTGTTACACTTCCCCTCAGCCCCTGCTGCAATCTGGTTTCCTCCCGGACCATTCCATGGGAACTGCTCCTGAAGGTCACCACTGACCTCCTTGTTGCTAAATCTGAGGGATGAGTGGAGTCTTTATCTGACTTGACCCACAGCAGTGGCTGACTAGACGAACATGAACACTCACACAGTGAGAACCTCCCGCCCATTTGAGATACTTTGGGGCCCTCCCCTTGTTTTGGGGACACTATGTGCTCCTTTTCTTGCTATTTTAGGGGGTATTTTGCCTACCTTAGCCTTGCAGCATTCCTGGGCACAGGGAAGCCCAAGCCTGGGTTCCCATGCCTTCAGTGTGTGTCAGAGAGCTGGTCTCTGCCCCACTCCCACCTGACCCCTGGAGGCTTCCAGGGTGGTGTGACCACAGCAGCCACACTCCTGCATCACACCAGTTATGGCCTCCCTTAGAAACACTTGTTTGAACCAGAAGTCTAAGCTTGGTTCTTTTTATTACATATGTCTATGGTGTTTTACCTGCATGTATGTCTATGCTCCATGTTTGCCTGGTGCCCATGGAGACCAGAAGAGGATATCACGTGCCCTGCAAACTGGGGCTGCTGGGCAAGTGCTGGAGGCTAAACCTGTACCCTCTGGAAGAGCATCCAGTGCTCTTAACTGCTGAGCCACCTCCCCGGCCTAACCTCTTAAATGAAATGTAGAAAGCTATAAAGCACAGGTGACTAGTATGTGTTTATTTATTTATAGACAGGATCTTGGGATTAAAAGTGTCCTGGAACTCACTCTGTAGATCAGTCTGGCCTTGAACTCAAGAGATCTGTCTGCCTGTGCCTCCTGGTGTACCAGGATGTGCCACCACCCCATGGCTTGTCTTTCCATTTTCATATTCCAGCAACTAGAAAGACTGGTGTCTCTAGCTTCCACTTATGCTATTTACATTAGGCCCAAGGATCTGTGTTACCTGGTGGGAGGGGGCCTCAACAGTCTCCTGTCTTTGCTGGCATCCTTTATCCCCTATGTGACTGTCCCAGTAGGGCAGCCAGGATTGCTTTTCCAAAGCACGGGGGTGCACCCAGTGTGTCTTTTCCACACATCCCCAGCCATCTCCCCCACCCCCCCACCCCCAGTCTCTTCAGCACTAAATACACACACAATTCTAGTTCCTGGACATTTCCCACCTCCACAACTTGCTTGCTCAAGTGTCACTTTCCTGTGTAAGTCATTTCTGACTCCCAGCCAGGTCATTTAGTTGTGTTAGTCCCTCTCCCGGCTCCATCAGGGCCTTGGCTTGCTTCTGTGGATCGGTCATGCAGTCATTCATTAGCTAGTCTGCAGACTTAAGAGCTCTCCCACTCCAGGCCCCAGCAATGTTAGGGTGAATATAGCAGAGCCTCATGCCTCAGTGAGCACACAGGCACTAAACAGAACAAGAAAGAGGTAGTGGTCAGGGTAGCCTTTCGTGAGAGGTAAAGACTGGCAGACACCTGAGGGGTAAGTGGGGATCTGAGAGAAGCCATTCCAGCCCTAAGGTACATGTGCTTAAAGGTGGGAAGCCAAAACAAACAAAAATTCAAAACGGGCTGGGCACAGCCTCACAAACCTTTAATCCCAGCAGTAGCAGGTAGATCTCTTGAGTTTGAGGCCAGCCTGGTCTACATAAAGAAGCCTCCACCCCTCTCTCTCTCTCTCTCTCTCTCTCTCTTTCTCTCTTTCTCTCTTTCTCTCTCTCTCTTCCTCCCCCCCTCTCTCCCTCTCTCCCTCTCTTTCAGATTGCTTTGTGAGGAGCTGCCTGGTATCTAATGTGCCAGAGAGCCACTGAAGAGCTTTAAGTAGAAACAGCTCCACTGGAGCTGTAGACTGGAAAAACCAAGCAAGAAGGAAGCTGGCAATGCTTAGGGGTTGTCTGAGGAGTTTGGATGGCTGGTGGGGTCTCCCTCAGGATGGGGCCAGAGCAGTGTGGAAAGGACATGTTTGCCTGGACTGGAGGTTGAGGAAACTGGCTAGAACGGAGCACCTTTGAGGGTAGTGGGCATGGGAACACCATTTCCCATGCTGTCCAATCTGTTACTGCTGCAGGGTGGGCCCCTGGCTTCCTGTGGTCTCCCATTCATCTTTTTTCCTATAGGAGTAGATGGAGGCTCAGGAAGTCGAAAGCTGCTGACCAGGCTTAGTACAGGGCACAGGGGAGGAGGAGAGAGAGGAAGCTGGGTCAAAGCCCGGATGTGATGGGCTTCAGGGAAAGTGACATCTGCGGTTTCCTCAGAGCCTGGAAATTCCACTGGCTCTGACTGCGTCAAGAGCACACATCCTGGGGTCTGGTCCATGATCATCCTGGAGCCCCCTCTAGGGTTAATAGAATCCATGTCTGCAAGTCCTCCCTGACAGATCCCAGGAGGAGAAGCTGTCACTGCACTTCCCATGGTCTAGTCCCAATGTGTGGCCTGCACCTCCTGCAGCTCTTGGACGGAGGCTATCCTAACTGTACCTGCGAAGCTTGAAGGGGTTAAAGAGTCTGCTCAGTGTTACACAGTTAGGAGGAGGCAGAGTGAGGATTTGAACTGAGGTTTGATGGACATCAGAGCCTGTGCGTCTTACCTCCAATGCTATATTAAGCCTGTCCACCCTTCAGTTGATTGGCTCAGTAAAGGGAGGAGGCTTTGTGGGGGATTTGCTCGTGGTTGGGGTGGTTGCCCCCCTTCTCATATTGAGAGAGATGGGAAATAGTGCTGACGTCAATTGTTGCCATGGTGATAAAGCAACCCTTTCCCTGCCATCTCCATGGAAACCTGGGGGGTCCATCTGTACTTCGATTCGCCCCCTCCTTCTAAAAGGGGGTCCCTTCGGGAGGGGCCGGCTAATAAGATATCTGAGAGAGAAGGCAGTGATTCAAACATCTTTTTCTGGGTCCCTTGTCATTGCTCAGGCCCAGAGAATAAGGTTTGGGACCAGGAGGTCCAGTAGAGTCTCTGGCCAGCTCTACCCTTGAGAGTGAGAGATGCAGCAGTATCTCTCCAGCTAGGGATTCTTTTAGATGCTGTGCCCTTCCTAATTCCAAATCTGTCCCTCTGCAGTGTGGTGACAGTGTCCTTGGCTGCCTGGCTCTCTGCTGCCCCTTGAAGTCAAAGGTCAGAGTAGCAGCAGTTTCAGCCTCACTTTTTTCAAGGGCTAGCTGAATCTGGCCTCCTGCCTGGTACTATACAGACACGACCTTACCAAAGCCTTGCAGAAGGTGACATAAACCCCACTTTCCAGATACAGGCATGGAAGCTCAGAGAGGCTTAGGTATCAGGCCCCTACAGTCAGAAAAGGGCAGGGACAGGACTTGAACTTGGGATTAGATTGAAGCTAGAGGTTTTCCTCTGTGGAAGGAAGGACCAGAATAGAATGGGAAATAGAAACAGGAAAATGGAGCCTTGCTTAGTTTGCTGTCTGCAGAATAAAGTTCAAACTCCTGAGCTTGGGCCTCCGGGCTTCTTTGATGTACCTTTTCTTAGGCTAACCTGTTCTGCATTTGATGTGGACTCTCAGCATGAGCTCGCTCCCCACTTGAATGGTAAAAACTTAATTCCTGATCTTGCCTTTCCCCTTCCTGCCTTAAAGCCTTTACCCACAATACTCTTACCTGGAACACCCCTTTCCCTGGCTCTGAGCTAGCTAGCTACCTGGCCTGCCTGGCGAGATCAGTGCCTGAAGACACGCAAACCAAGTGCATAGGAGGTGGCAGGAAATGTTGATTTCATAGGTTTTTGGGTTTGTTTTTTTGTTTGTTTGTTTGTATTTTTATGGTCTTTTTAAAGAAAAGGAAGGCTGAGAAGAGGGTGGGGCAGGAAAGGAAGTACCAGAGATGAGAGGAAAGAGAATGGGAAGGATTCAGCATTTCAGGGCTGGATGAGTCCATAAAGCCCAGCATTTAAGGACCACCTGGGAGGAGAGCTTTTCGTGTGGAAACAGATGAAGGTTTAGCTGGGTGTGGTGGTGCACTGCAGTCCAGCCCTGAGAAGGTGCAAGGAGCATTTCAAGCGCTAGGCTAGCCTGTACTGCACAGAAAACCTGCTCCCCCCCCCCCCCCCCCCCCCCCCCCCCCCCCCCCGAGATATCGTTTCGCTGTGTAGCCTTGGCTGTCCTGGAACTCACTCTGTAGACCAGGCTGGCCTCAAACTCAGAAATCCACCTGCCTCTGCCTCCCAAGTGCTGGGATTAAAGGCGTGCACCCCCACTGCCCGGCTCAGAAAACCTGCTTTAAAAAAATAAAAATAAAAATAAAAATAAAAAGGGGTTGGACAGGGGACTCAGCAGTCGTGAGTACTAGCTGCTTTCCCAGAGGTCCTGTATTTGATCCTCAGAATCCACACAGTGGTTCACAACCGCCTATAAGTCCAATTCCAGAGGGTCTAACACCCTCTTCTGACCTCTGTGGACAGTGCACGAACACAGTGAGCAGACATTCAGGCTGGCAGAACATGTTTTAGTCAGGGTTTCCATTGCTGTGAGGAGACTCCATGACCAAGGCAACTCTTATAAAGGAAAACAAATAATTGGGGCTGGCTTAGTTATCATCAAGGCAGGAGCATGGCAGTACCCAAGCTGATGTGGGGCTGGAGGAGCCAAAAGTCCTACATCTTGATCCAAAGGCAGACAGAAAACTGTTTTCAAATAGCTAAGAGGAGGGTCTCAAAGCCCACCCCCACAATGACACACTTCCACCAACAAGGTCACACCTCCTAAGAGTGCCACTCCCTGGGCCAAACCACCACAACATCAATAGATATAAAATAAAAACAAACCAGTCTTTTAAAAAACCTTTTCAGGCTGGAGAGATGGCTCAGTGGTTAAGAGCACTGACTGCTCTTCCAAAGGTCTTGAGTTCAATTCCCAGCAACCACATGGTGGCTCACAACCATCTGAGATCTGATGCCTGTCTTCTGGTGTGTCTGAAGATCACTATGGTATACTCATATACACAAAATAAATAATTCTTTAAAAATTTTTTTAAAAGGCTCAGGTTAGTAGACTACTTACTTAGCAGGTGCAATTCATGGGCTGGATCCCCAGCACTGAATAAAACCAGGCATGGCATCCCAAAACTACGGCACAGGCCTATGCCCAGCCTTAGCTACCTAGTGAGTTGGAAGTAAGATTGGGCTATATGAGATCCTTCATGGTTTTGTTCGTTTGTTTAATTTTTTCTAATAAACAAAAAATTGCCCTTTTCAGATGACCATGGGATCTGAAATATCCTAAAAAGGGACTTGGACTCCACCTTCTGTGGGCCAGGGGAGAGGTATTCTAGTCATTTATTTTAGGTCTCAAGGGACTGGAGATTGAAGTAGAACTTTGGGTTACATACCATAATAATAATTTTAAAAACCACAGCAAACTATAAGGTCTGATGTAGCAAGCACACACCTGTGATTTTCTTGGGAGGTTGAGTCAGGGAGATCAACGTTAGAGGCCAGCCTGGGCTGCAAAGGTTCTCTTGCAAAAAACCCACCATCATTATAAATATAGAATAACAAAAGCAAAATTAGAATGTGTTCCATGTAAATAGGCTCCCTTCTTGGGAACCTTCCTGTCATGGCTTCTGTTTGAGGGAGGTAGTTCAAGGCATTTAGTTTAAGGAAATGGAATCATTTTATGTCCCAGCATTACCCATTATCGGGTGAACCTTGGGTATGTCCTTTAGTTCATCTATAAAATAGGTAATTAAGAAACTTAGTAGCCGGGCAGTGGTGGGGCACGCCTTTAATCCCAGCACTTGGGAGGCAGAGGCAGGTGAATTTCTGAGTTCGAGGCCAGTCTGGTCTACAGAGTGAGTTCCAGGACAGCCAGGGCTACACAGAGAAACCCTGTCTCGGAAAAAGAAACTTAGGGGGACAGGCATGGGGGTGCATCCCTTTGATCTGAACACTCAGGAAGTAGAGGAAGGTGGATCTCTTGAGTTCAGAACCAGCCTTGTCTACAGAGTGACAAATTGGGGGTGGGGGTGGGGTTTGGAGAGATGGCTTAGTGGTTAAGAGCAGTTGTTCCTACAAAGGACTTAGGTGTGATTTCCAGCAACCACACAGTGGTTCAAACACATCCTTAACCTTAGCTCCAGGGAATTCAACAGGCTTAAACTGGTGCATGCACATACATCCAGGCAAAACATTCATGCCCATAAAGTAAAATTAAAAATATATATATATTTGGGAGCTGGAGAGATGGCTCAGTGGTTAAGAGAACTGACTGCTCTTCCAGAGGTCCTGAGTTCAATTCTCAGCAACCACATGGTGGCTCACAACCATCTGTAACGGGATTGGATGCCCTCTTCTGGTGTGTACTCATATACATAAACAAATCTTTAAAAAAATATTTGGGACATATTTTTCAAATTACTTTCTTCTCAGTCAGTAACTCCGTTAGTCTTAGGAGAAACCAAAGATCCAAACAGATGGGGTCAGTCATCCTCTGACCTCTACAGCAGGCCAAAGAACAGCAGGGAGACAAATCTAATTCTAGCTTGGGAGGGTTACATGGAGTTGCTGTGGTCAGTTCTTTATTACTTTTTTTCTACATTGTCTGCTCATCTTTCCCTTTCTTATGTCCCAAGCTGCTCTGAGCAGCCAATGTCCTGCAGAGAAATGATTTCATTGGCAAACCCAAAATAGGGAAGGGGACACTGACAACCGGAGATTTCTGCAGGGTGAAGGGGAAAGGGTAGTTACCACAAATGCATGGAAGAGGGTGACAACCTCCTAGAGGGGTGGGCAGGGAAGTGGAGGCGGATAGAGGGCTGGTCCAAGGATTAGGAGAGTGATACAGGCTGGGTCAAAGAAGCGGGTGGGCCAGATCCGACGGATACACATACACGGCCAGCCCGGAGTGGAAAGAACAGTTTATGCTGTGCTTTATTAAAATGTGCATCATTCTTTTATTTTAAAATGTGCATCATTGTCTCGTGCTCGGCGCGTGCGACCTCAGCGTGGTGGCCCGCGGCTGGCCTCGTCCGTCCCGGCTCCTGCAGAGCTGCCGTGCGCAGGCGCACTCAGGTAGCACGGGCCCGGGGGCTCCCGCCCATGGCCAGGTAGACGTCGATGGGCACGTGCAGCAGCGTCAGACAGTGGCAGCCCGGGCAGCGTCTGAGCGGCCTGGCGAAAGCGGCAGGCGACAGGGGGCGCATAGTGTTGGGGCGCGTCCGGGGATGGGCCTGGGTTCTTTGGGGTAGGGCCCTGGGGATGGCGACGGGGCAGGGCCGAGGGGTACATAGGGCGACCGCCTCACCTGACAGGGTTTTGATCCGTAGCTACAGGCTCCGGGCTATCCTGGGACTCGGGGGCGGAGGCAAGACCAGGGGAGTCTCCGGCCTCAATGGGGAATCTTCGACCCTGTGGGGTCTCCTGGGCACTCATGTCCAGGCCCCGGAGCACTCTGTACAGGAGTGGCGGTCAGGCAGCTCCGGGCCCCTAGGTGCTCCCTGCCCGTGCCCGCCTCCTGTGTTGTGGCTTACCTGCCGGAGGCCGAGGCCGGTCCCAGGCTGGAAGCAACTGCCCGAGCCCTGGCCGCGGGAGGACGCTCCGGTCCAGGCGGAGCCTGGCAGGTGTCTGCTGCGCGCCCGGACCGCAGCGTCGAAGGAGAGGACTGCATTGTGACCCTGGTCTCTGCGTGCTGACCTCACACAGCCTGTTCCTCGCTGGAATTCTAGGCAGTCCCGCAGCGTTCGGGCATTTAGTGAGGGCCGGGGCCTGAAGCCAAAGGGCTCTGGCGACCGCACCTTGGTGACCGGTTTGCACTCTTTCCCAACAGCTGGATGGGGCCTTTGGAGGCGAGGGCGACCTGCCTGGAAGCGGAGCCCACATGGAGAAGGCCCGCATCCCTGACCTACGCAGCCACCCAGGCCCATTCCCCAGCGCTGCTACCATTCCGTGCCTAACTCAATGACTTAACCCATGTTGGGTTTGCTGGTGGTGGTGAGGGAAAGTAAGGACACTGCCCATGTTGTCTGAGGGTCACACAGCATTTACATCACAATTGGGCAGGAGTTTAAAAATGTCTGGTCCTCTCCCTCCCCACCACCTGTGGCTGTGTCCAGACGGAGAATGTTCTAGCCCTGGAGGCAGCTGTGAATGAAGTCCTTGGGGGGAAAAGAAGCAGGCCAAGGGCGATGGTGGAGTAGAGCTGCCTCGCAGAGGCAGCATGAGCTGAGAGGGTGACAAGGAGGCGCTACACAGCATGGAGGACTTTCTACTCTCCAATGGGTACCAGCTGGGCAAGACCATTGGGGAAGGGACCTACTCAAAAGTCAAAGAAGCATTTTCCAAAAAACATCAAAGAAAAGTGGCAATTAAAATTATAGACAAGATGGGAGGGCCAGAAGGTGAGCTGGGGCCCTCTGGAGGAAGGGTGGGCTAGCCAACACGGGTAGGTGCTTTCCTCAGACATCTCTTCTTCCCTTTGAGTCAGAATGACAGACAGCCTGTCAGATTACTGCCCTAAATAGGAGGATGTGGGGAATCCAGGATCCTTGCACCATTCCAGATCCACAATTAAAGCACGAGGTAAAGAAAGGGTCCTAAGTTTTTTCTGTCCCAAGAGGTGTTGGCCAGAAGACAGCAAGAACTGGTGCCCACACAGGTGGAAGAGGGAGAGGAAGATTGAATCCCTGGAAAGAATACTGGGGTTCAATGGCTTTGAACTTCCCAATACCTCACCTGTGGTCTCACAGGCTGAGGGGAGGAGGTTCCAAGGATGAGCTAATCATGAAATAATAAAAGGCAACACTTGCTGCTAGAGACACCCGAGACTGTTCAGGGAGTCAAGGAGGAACATGCAGACGTGGTAGGTGTCTGAAAGCTCGAAAGCAGGAGGCAAGAGTGAGAACCAAACCATTTTGATCTTGACTTTTGTCTCTCCACCTTTTCCCTCAGAGTTTATCCAGAGATTCCTGCCTCGGGAGCTCCAGATTGTCCGTACCCTGGACCACAAAAACATCATCCGGGTGTATGAGATGCTGGAGTCAGCAGATGGAAAAATCTACCTGGTGATGGAACTGGCTGAGGGAGGGGATGTCTTTGACTGTGTGCTGAATGGAGGGCCACTTCCCGAGAGCCGGGCCAAGGCCCTCTTCCGCCAGATGGTTGAGGCTATTCGCTATTGCCATGGCTGTGGCGTGGCCCACCGGGACCTTAAGTGTGAGAACGCCTTGTTGCAGGGCTTCAACCTGAAGCTGACCGACTTTGGCTTTGCCAAGGTGCTACCCAAGTCACACAGGGAACTGAGCCAGACCTTCTGTGGCAGCACAGCCTATGCCGCCCCTGAGGTGCTACAGGGCATACCCCATGATAGCAAGAAAGTCGATGTCTGGAGCATGGGTGTGGTCCTGTATGTAATGCTCTGCGCAAGCCTACCTTTTGATGACACAGATATCCCCAAGATGCTGTGGCAGCAGCAGAAGGGGGTGTCCTTCCCCACTCATCTGGGCATCTCAACCGAATGCCAGGACCTGCTCAAGCGGCTCCTGGAACCAGATATGATACTCCGGCCTTCGATCGAAGAAGTTAGTTGGCACCCATGGCTAGCAAGCACTTGATAAAAGCAATGGCAAGTCCTCCCCAATAAAGTAGGGGGAGAAAGCAAACTGAAAACCCCGCTTCTAAGATGGTGATCTGTATTTTACACTTTAGGTTCACTTACCCCTTAGCTGACTTCCACCTCCTTACTGCAGCCTGTCAGGCCTCTTACTGTCCCTGTAGAGGCCTTCCTGCAGCTAAGTGCCTTATTTAGATCTTTCTTTTATAAATGGCTCTCAAACGATTAGTTAGCATCATTAAGTTAGACCCTAACCTCATCAATGGGCAGGAGAGAAACAGGACCCCAAGGAACCAGTCAGGTGCTACAACTTGCTTTCCAAATAAAAGCAAACGCATTTGGAACGCAGACATGGTCTCCTGACTCCTTGGCTTGGTGAGAAGCTGCTTGGGCCCATCCCTTTCTCAAACCAGAGGCCAAGTTGAGTCAGGAAGGATACAAGGGACCCAGGCTATACCCCACCTAGGCTCCCAGAGGCAGGAAGTCACGCTTGCAATTGTGGGAGCCTCTGCCAAGGGGGACAGAAACATCCCTAGACACTTCTGGCTTCTGTTCAATCACTTTAATGCTGTTACGGCAAATCTGTAAAAGGTTCAGGACAAACTTTTATTTTTGTTCCTGTTTAATTACAAAACTAACAGCTGTTAGAATTTTTCTTTACTTTTTTTTTTTTCTTTTCCCAGCTACAAAATACTCTGGGGAGATGCATTATAATTTAAAATATATAATATTGCACAAACAACCAAAAGGTTAATTAAAATAATTACAAAGAGAAAAACCCATCCCATCCAAAAAAAAAAAAAAAAAAAAAAAGTAGCATTCTGTTCACCCTACCCCTTCACTGAAGATTTGAAGTACCCACCATTCACAGCGACCCTGACCAAGCTCCTTTAAATGAGTCCCTGGTGGATGCACCAGCACACAGACACCAGAGCAGCATCATGTGGCTCTCACAGTCTCAAGAGGGTAAGAGCCCCAGGCTGACTGTCTTCAGGAAGGAGGGCCTCTGCAGGAGATAGTCTCAGGACGCTCGCCCCAGCATATCCCTTCAAGAACAGAGAGGGCTGAGGAGAAGCTGGCCTGGTGATAGACTGTGAGTACTCATCTCTGCTCACTACTTCATAGCTCACAGCTGGCTTGTGTCCTAAGCTATGGGAGTCAAGGTAGGTAGCTGCTTGGAGCAGGTATCCTACCAGGCAACACACCGAAGGGCCTGAAAGTGGCTGCCTCCCTTCTTGGGGAGGAAAGAAATACAAGAGTAGACTCTTGCAGTGGCACAGATGGGCTAAGGACTTGGGTGCATTTGACATAAAAGCCCTGGGGAGGTGTAGGGATATCCCGGTGTGGGCTAGAGAAGAGTGAAGGTTTAGTCTTAAGATTCTGAACCCCATAGGACCTTTCCAGGAATGGAAAATGGTTGGGATGGAGATTCCAGAGAGGCCAATTTCCCAGAGATGATTGTCTCTTCCTCCCTGGGACAGGAACGAAAACGATGTTCACTGTTCCGCGTAGCCAAGGGCAAGTGGCATGGCCTTCCTTGCTGGCTTACAAGGTTATGGGGTAGTGGGTGTTGTCTCCAATGAGACCAGTGTTTCAGCTCTTGTCTCTGTGCAGGAGACAGCTACCCTTCGAGGTTTCCCAGCTGGAATCCCTACAATAGCAGGGAAATGCAGGCTCTCCGTTGACGGTGACGGGGTACAGGTCCTCCCCTTAGGTCATCCTAACGTTGGCACAAACCAGACTTCTGGATCTGTATTTAAAAAGGCTGTTCCAAGGTGTGAGCAGAGGGCCATCAGGGAGCCACCAGAATATGTACCATGTTCTGGATGGCAGAGGCCATTTGGGGGGACATTCTCAGTGTCTTCCAAGGCTGGCTGAGACTATCGGGCGAGGGAGGTGGGATGTGTCGTGGGAGGGTGAGCTGCTTGCTCTGGTTCCCCTCATTCCCAGTCTTCCCACTCTACATCTTCCAGCTGCAAAGGTGAGGAGATGAGAACACAACTGAGTCATGCCCAGAGCCCGCCCACCCCACTGAGCAAGGCGACCACTGGACAGGGCGGACCCCACAACAATCCTTAGCTTTAGGGAATAGAACACAGAAGCATGCTGCCTGAGTGAGGGGTTTGCTGCTCTGATTGCTTCAGATCCAAAGGAAATATTTCCACTAACTGCACCCAACTCTGCACGGGATGCCTTCGGAGGAGTCAGGCCCTAAAGGAGACGCTTCCTGGAAAGCAAAGGCCCAGAACTGAGAGGGGCACAGGCTGCAAGCACTAACGTCTACTTTTGGTTGTCCTTTTGTTTTGGTTTTTGTTTTGATTTTGAGACAGGGTTTCTCTGTGTAGCCCTGGCTGTCTTGGAACTCACTCTGTAGACCAGGCTGGTCTTGAACTAACAAGACCTGCCTGCCTCTGTCTCCTGGAGTGGTGAGATTGAAGGGCTATGAAGGGCTATGCCATCCCAATCCAGCTAAAACTTTCCCTCTTTTGTTAACTTTAAAGCTTTAGCCGGACTTGGATGTGCCTGTCACAGGTCAAATGGACTCTCCTCCCCTCCTGTTGGGTGTGTTCTCTTTGCACAGGGCTTCTCAGGGGCTCTGCCTCTAACTTCCTTGTCACTGCTGGCCCGTTTTCAGCCGAGTCCTGCTATAGAGGGACTGAGTGGGGCTCAGGAGTACTGATGGTCAGGTTTTATTGTATGTTTGCATATTCGTTCAGAGCTGGGGATCAAATTCAGGACCTACTAAACGCTTTGGTGAGTGCTCTATCATACAGCCATACTCCCAGCCAAGCATATTCAGATTTAAAGAGAGCTAACAGACATAAGCTAGCAGGTCCTTTATCATGGAGGCCTCTGTAATAGTGACTGCATTAATTCCCCAGCTTTTCAAAATGAAACACCAGACCCCTATCACTGAGCCTGGGGGCCCACACCTGTAATCCCAGCACTCAGGAGGCTGGGGCATGAGGACTGATGCAAATTCATGGCCAACCTGGGCTATAGTAAGTCAGTGATAACCCTTCCCACCCAGGGGGGGAAGAAAGGAGAGGAAGAGAGGTGGGGGCGAAGAGAGGGAGAGAGAGGCGTGGGGAGAGGGGGCAATAGACACAGACTGAGGCTGACAGGCAGACTCCCTCTCCAAACTGTCTACTGCTTTTGGTTTTGTTTTGAGACAAATCTCTTATGTAGCCCTAGTTGTCTTAGAATTCACTATATAGACCAGGTTGGCCTTGAACTAAAACTCAGAGATCTACCTCCCCATCACCTCACCCCCATCTCCTGAGTGGTAGGATTAAAGGTGTGCCATGTCATTTCCAGCAGAAACTTGATTTGGGGAGGTAGTAAAGAATAAAATCAATAAAAGGCCCATTTAAACTTCTGTCACCAATGTCTACTGAATGACATCATATGACAGGCACCCCGCTTACAGTGGTTACATGGTTTACCTCACACCTTTTAAGACAGCTACTGTAAATCTTGTATTTTAGATGAGGAAATAGATGTTGAATGACTCAGTCCAAGGCCTTCTGTCTCCAAGGCCAGAACTTGCTACGGTCTCCTAAGTCACAAGGCCAGGACCAGGGCTCGGCATCTCTATATCTATTTAACCTGCCTATGTACTCTAGGCAGTGACCTCCTGTGCTTCTTCTGAGCACCAGGATCACACTAAGTATATGTGCCACCATGCTGTGCTTGCTCAGCATGCGTTTTTTAACATGAATTTTTTGGTTTTTCTTGTTCCTTGGGTGACTCTGATACAGAGATAAAGTCAAGAACTCATTTGTGCATACACCCTAGAGTTGATCAGCAGCAGAGCCCAATGATAACTGTCATGGGCTTGACTGTAGGGATCTGGGCTGAAGCAGTGGCAAGGTTTGTTGGCAAAGCACCCTTGATGTCCATGGACTAGCTTGTCCTGGCTAAGTAGATCCACTCACCTCAGCAGAGGCATCCACTTTGGAAAGCGCCATCTGCACTTCTTCTTCAGTCATGTCCAAGTCAAAGTCCTTCTCCCAGTCCTCACTGATGTCCGTGCTTGAGCCTGGAATCACGAGCACCGTGTGACACAGAGGGAGTGTCTAAAGATGGTTAACTAGGCATGCTCACTCATGTGCCTGTGCATGTGCTATCTTTAAAGGGGATGACAATATACAATGTCTTTATAACCATTTTTAATTGGGCTCAATGATCTTACTTGTAGAGTCTAAGGGAAAATCCTGGAAGCAGTAGAATACTTAGCTTTGTAAGAGACGTAGCTCAGTAGTAAAACACTTAACATATCCAAGGTCTAGTAAGAGCCTACAACACAATAAATCCCCCCCACCCCCCCCAAGACAGGGTTTCTGTTTAGCCCTGGCTGTCCTGGAACTCACTCTGTAGACCAGGCTGGCCTCGAACTCAGAAATCCGCCTGTCTCTGCCTCCCAAGTGCTGGGATTAAAGGCGTGTGCCACCACTGCCCGGCCACAACACACTCTTACACACTTAGGGCTAGGGATATAGCTCAGTATTTGCCTACATGAACAAAGCCATAGGTTCTGTCCCCAGGACTGCATAAAACCAGGTGTGGTGGCATATGCTGTGTTCTCGAGCACTTAGGAGGCAGAAGTAGAAGGATCAGGAGTCTCAAGATCAGCCTTGACTAGATTTTTCTGGGCCAACTTGTCTTATTTTTGAGCAGGGTCTCGATGTATAGCCCTGGTTGTCACCAGGCTGTCCTTAAACTTAAAGAGATCCACCTGATTTTGCTTCCCGAGTGCAGGGACGAGACCCTGTCCTTTCTGTTTGTTTGTTTTAAATAGGGCTCTAGAGAGAGGTTGTTCTGACTTCCATTTCTGACTTGGCTCAAGTGCGCTCCCGCTCCCTCTCCCTCCTCCCTCTTCTCTGTCTCTATCTCTCTCCCCTCTAATGGTGAAAAAAAAATTGACTTGCTTCTCTCTGAGAAACTTTAGCCCTGGCTGGCCTCAAACTCATAACTGTCTGCTTCAGCCTTGGAGTGCTGAGATTACAGGCCGTGAAGCACCGCCTAGCTGAAAAGCCAGGTTTATCCTATTAACAATTCTTTGAGACAGGGTCTCAAGTGTCCTGACTTCAACCTCACTATGTAGTTAAAGATTCTCATTCCTCTACTTTCTAAGTGACGGGATTTCAGTGTGAGACACAGGCTAGGTTTATGTGCTGAGGATCAAGCTAGGCACACTCTACTACCTTCTTCTCCCCATTGCACTTATTTTGCAACATTTAACAGGCTAACTATGCTTGCTGTCCAGTTAACAGAGGAGTATAAAGCGCTCCAAGAGGAGAGGAATGTGTTCTTTCTCTTACATAGTCCCTGCTGCCTAGAACACCAAGTTGATACCTAATATTCTTAGACCTTTTGTTTATGTTAGCAGTTGGACAACTATTGCCCACGGATCAAATCCAATCCACTGTTTCTATGGAATACAGGGGTGGCAGGATGGCTTGGTGGGTAAAGACACTTGTTGTCAAGTCTTATAACCTGAGTTCAATCTTCAAAACACATATGATGGAAAGAGAACCAACTCAGGTGTTTCTACTTGTGCATGCACAGGTGTGTTCCCTCTCTCTCTCTCTCTCTCTCTCTCTCTGGAGAGGTGGCTTAGTGGTTAAAAGCACTTATTATTCTTGACCCTGATCCTATTCTAAGCAACCCCATGGCAGTCAATGATCCATAACTCTAGCTCCAGGGAATCCAGCACCCTCCTCTGACCTCAGACACTGACATACATGCTGACAAAACAGTCATACTTACAAAATCTTTTTTAAAAAATTAAAAACTACATAGGTATAGTGGCACATTCCTTTGTGTGTGTGTGTGTGTGTGTTGTGTTTTGAGACAGAGAGACTCTGTTTCAAGAATAAAAAACTGTAAGGTCATCAGGCAGTGATGCTCTGTATTCCAGCACTCAGGAGGCAGAGGAAGGCGGATTTCTGAGTTTGAGGCCAGCCTGGTCTACAGAGAGAGTTCCAGGACAGCCAGGGCTACACAGAGAAACCCTGTCTAGAAAAACCAAAAAATAAATTAATTAAAAAATAAAAAATTAAAGTCTTTAAAAACATTTTTGAACACATCTGTGTCTCTGTTTACATGTTGTCTATGGACAGTTCCATGTGTTGAGAGCAGAGCTCAGCTGTGTCAGCAGACTCTACAGTTCAAAGAACTCAGTATTTATGACCTGGCCCTGCTCATACAAAGTTTCCTCTCTTGCTTTGTGCGGTTCTTATACCGTATGACAACTTTAACATACTTGGGCATGGTTTCTTCTAGGCAACATTGAAACCATATTGAACTGCAAAATCTGCTATTCTTTTGTACATTCTGCTCAAAAGGCCTTGCACGCCCCTCTCTTCCCCACCACAGCAGTGTCTCTGGAGCATGGCAGACTTGGGCTGACCATTACACCTACTGTGTAGTGCTGGGCAAACTATTCTGAACTGCTGCTAATTATTCAAATTACGACAGGGGGGGGGGTTTGCAGTTTAGTTGGTATAGTACTTACTTAGCATGCACAAAGCCCTAGGTTTGATCCCTAGCACTGAAAAAAATCCAGGTGTGGGGGCCCACCCTTGTAGTACTTAGCAGTCAGAAGTTCTAAAGGTCATCCTCTACTACTCAGTGAATTCAAAGCCAGCCTATGAAACATGAGATCCAGTCTTAAAAAACAAACACCAAAAATATAGTTCAGGGCAAACTACCATCTTTGCAAAGACCACTGGAGAAGCTTACTAGTGCACAGACTCCTCCTCATCCCTGCATTCCAACTCAGCAGGCCAGGTGTAGCCCAGGATTCTGTAGTAGATACCCTGTTAACTCCAAAGAACCGAGGTGCTGTTTGAGAGATAAGTGTCATGTGCCAGTTACATGCTGAAGTGCAAAGGATGTTTAACAACTGGAGAAGTAGGGCCAGAGCTTTCTTTCAAAGGTGTCTCAGAGTTAAGTAACTTACATGTCCCACTGCAAGTCAGAGCAGACCTACAACCAAGACTCAAGTTCTGATCCTGCATGGAAAGTCTCCTGGCGATGTGCCTTTAGGACACTCGTCTGTTTATCTGTCAGTGTGGCTGGCTTCCTGTGGGTCAAAAGCCAGACTCTTGGCTAAGCTGATCTCTGGATCTTGAAGCCCTCTTCAGGCTTATATGCTAGGGCAGACCCTTCTCGAAGCAGAAATGCATGGGAGCATTTCACATCTGCCCTCTGAGCTGGATATCAACAGTCCCATTTTACACAGGACAGAAGGAAGACTTCAATGGCATAGATGTGAGCCACTGTCCTGTCACACAGGGCAAGTTACAAGATCTGTTTAAGAACATTAAGACTTCCCGGTGCAGCCTTTTGTTTTCTAGGTGATTACTAACCTGAGGGTCTATCGCCCAGTTAATTTTTTGTGCCACTGTTTTTCTACTTCCTCAGATAAATGGAGATTGAAAACAGGTTCCACAGGTAATAGTGAAGTAGGCCTTTAACCCAGGGCCATAGACCACACACTCATCCCAACTTCTTTCCCTGCTCTACTGAGGGGCTGAAGAGGCAAGTACAGTCTGGCACAGTCCTGCTGCACACAGATCCAGCCTGACAGCCTGAGATATGGTGTCAGAGGGAAAAGGAATCAGTACCCAAGCTTCCCCTTTTCCCTTCCCTTAAACACAGCCCCCATACCTAGGCCTTAGGTTTTGGAGATCCACTATGCAGCACAGCCTGTTTTCTATTAGCAGGGGAGAGGGATGAATAAGAACAAGTGTAGCATGTATATGTGTGGTGACATGCACTTGTAACCCTGGCACCTAAGGAAGAGGCAGGAGGATCAGAGTTCAAGCAAGGCTTGGGCAGGGAGACCGCCCAGCAGTTGAGGACGTGTGTACTCCTTCCCAGCACCCACACCAGGAGGCCTAAACTCTGGTAACTCCAGCTGCAGAGGTCTGGCACCTTCTGCAGCTACTCATCTGTGTGTGGCACAGAACCACACACATATACACAGACAAAAGTAATAAAGAGAGGGGGCTGGAGAGAACTCAGGTGTTAGAGGAGCACTCGCTGCTCTAGCTCAGGACTGGGTTTCAGATCCAAGTTCACACACAGCAGCTCATAGCCAGAACAATTTCAGTTTCAGGGGATTTGAGGCACTATTCTAGCCTTTGCAGACATCAGGCATGCATGTGGTGCACATATACATGCAGGCAAACACTGATACACATAAAATAGAAACCTAACAAATAATTAAAAAAAAAAAAATCTTAAGGCCTGGTAGTGGTGTCACACGCCTTTAATCCCAGCACCTGGGAGGTAGTGGCAGGCAGATCTCTGAGTTTGAGGCCATCCTAGTCTACAGAGTAAGTTCCAAGACAGTCAAAAAGAAACCCTCTCTCAAAAAAACAAACAAAAAAATTAAAGACCTCAAAAACAAAAACAAAAAACAAACCGCTAAACCAGGCAGTGGTGGCACACGCCTTTAATCCCAGAATTTGGGAGGCAGAGGCAGGCGGATTTCTAAGTTCGAGGTCAGCCTGGTCCACAGAGTGAGTTCCAGGACAGCCAGGGCTACACAGAGAAACCCTGTCTCAAAAAACCAAAAAAAAAAAATAAAATAAAATTTAAAGACCAGCCTGGGCTATATGAGACTCTTTTGGTTTTTTGCCTTTTTTTTTTTGGACAGAGTTTCTTTGTATAGCCCTGGCTATCCTGGAACTTATTCTGTAGATTAGGTTGCCTTGAACTCAGAGATCCGCCTGTCTCTGCCTCACTCCCGAGTGCTAGGATTAAAGGTGTGTGCCGCGGGACTCCACCACCTGGCTTGAGACCCTTTGTTAAAACAAAAGGAGTGAGGATATCTCAGTCAATTCCGAGCTTGCCCTGAGTACATGAGGCCTGGTCGGACCCCACTGTGTAAATTGTCGTGGTGTCATACACTGTAATCCCAACATTTGGGAAGCAGGTAGAACGCAGAAGGATCAAAGTTCAAGGCTGTCCACTATTTGGCAAGTCCTGGGTTCAGTTTCTAGTATCTATCACAGAGAAATCGTCCCCTCCTTGTCCTGTTTCCACTGTCCTTGAGTTCCACTGGCTTCCAATCACTCGTTTTGGGGTGTATTCTATCTCCAGGCCGAGTGTGTGGAATGTAGCACAGCAGGGTGGTTAAGAGTGCCAGTCTCGGGTCAGGTCTGTAGTCTCCAGTCCCTATGTAGTCACGGGTCAGGTCTGTAGTCTC
>JADRCH010000211.1:2496902-2512352 GCA_019843965.1 Rhynchomys soricoides | reverse complement strand
GAACTGGCTCACCTGAGGAGCACGGGCATCCACCTCACCCGTTAGGCTAGGTCCATGGTTCACAATAAAAGGCTTAGAGAACTCTAGCTGACTTCCCCAGGGCTCCACAGGTAGAAGACTTCTAACATCAACACCACAGGAACTCCCAATAGGGGCAAAGCTGAATTGTTTAAAAGGCTACAAGTGGGCCAAGTATGAGGCAAGGTAAGGGCATGATCACAGACTCAAGGCCAACACAATCTGGGTCTGAAGCTAGGCTTTCCACTTCTCAGTCATAGCAATTTTAAACAGTTACTTAACATTTCTAGACGTCATTTTTCTCATCTGTAAAATGAAAAGAATATGGACCTGAGGCATGTGAAATAGGCAACCATTCAAAACCATGTGCCAGCCCAGGCCCAGCATAAACTTCATTTTGCTGATTTTAAGAAGCCTACTGGGCTGGGCGCGGTGATTCATCCCTGTAGTTCTACCACTTGGGAAGCAAAGGACGCAAGAGTTAAAAGGCCAAGCCGAGGTTGCAGTTTAAGGCCAGGCTGAGGGATATAGTGAGGTCCTGTCTCAAAAGCCAGAGGCCAGAGACATGGCTGAGAAGTTAACACTGGCTGCTCTTACAGAGGACCTGGGCTTGATTCACAGCACCCACATGTTCAGTCCCAGGAGAGATCTAACATCTTCTCCTGGACTCTGTGGGCACTGCATGCACATGGTACACAGACTAAAAACAAAAACACCCCCCAACAACAAAGCCAAAACCAAGGCAAACAAAAAGACAATTTCCAAATGCATCATCCTTCATTCACTGACAAGGCAAATGTTAGCTAATAAATATGGTGATATGTATGCAGCCAACCCGTCCAGGATCACCGATGAAGGTTATCTGCTTCCAGGATCTGCTTGGAGGACAGACAGATCTACACACTCAGTGGCAGCTCTTGCCTTCCCCACTCATACATCCACTTGCGCCCAGACCTCCAGACCTACCTTTCTTGCCATTGTTGGAGGGTGTAGACTTCCCACTATCTGAGTTCAGCTCGAACACTCTTAAGTCTGTGGGCACCTCTTCCCTCAGGGTCTCTACTCTGGTTGGAGGCCTGGGTTCTGGGCCACTGGCTCGGCCTGCAAGGGTTACAGGCTTGGAGGGACCTGGAGGTGGGGGTCCAGTTTCCCCCTCATCCTCAGTCAGACTCTGTTCTTCCAAAGACGCCTCAAGCAGCTTTTGGGACAGGTCTTTAGGTAGCTCTGGTGCCTCAGGTGCAGCTGCAGGGTTGGCAATCTGTGTCACGAGGGAGATGCTCTCACTGCTCTCCGATGGGGTGGCTTCTGCAGGGGGTTCCATTGGAATCTCTTCACAAGGGCTCTGGGGGGCAGGCTCATCTTCAGGGGATGTAGAAGTTTTGGTCTCTTTTGGAATCTTTGCTTCTTTTGGAGATGGTACAATGCCTTCAAGCTCCTCTGTGGAAAGACAGGTCAGGGAAAGAGGAAGTGTAACCTCAGTCAGACCCAAGACAGCCTTGGAACACGCACATCCTGCCATGTTTCCCATGATGAAGAAATAACCTGTGTCCCTCAAGGCTACTCCAGCACAAGGAGACATCCTCTGCTTGTCAGTCGCACGCATATAGTGGCCAAGCTGGACTGACTCACAGCCTGAGACAGGGTAAGACATGTGAAAGTCAAGGCCTGGAGTGGGTCTGCTCTGGGTTTGGGCCAGACTCTGGTTTCACTCTGTGCAACCAGCACTTAGTCAACTCGCTACCTCAGTGAGAAGGACAATGGCTTCTGCTAAGGGCTAACCACATGTTAAGCTCTTAATGAAAGTTGGACATACAGTGTAAGTATTTAACACATCCTGAGCTACAGTCTTGTCTTCCCTCTTCTTTTTAATGTTATTTTGAGACAGTCTCTATGTAACCTTGGCTGACCTAAAAATCCCTATGTAGACCAGGCTGGCCTCAAATTCATAAAGATCTGCCTCAAGTGCCAGGCCCTTGAACCACAATCTTGTAGTCTTATGTGGAAGGGTGTTGGGGGGAAGGACTCTAAATTTTCAGCACGCTCCTCAGTAACACAGCAGGTTCAGGTATGACATGGCAAGCTGTCCCAACTGGCACATGTGATTTCTGTACCCACATTCTGGGTCCCACAAGCCCTGTGTGACAGGCTGCTTGTCATTTCTGACTGTTTGCTCATACATTGTCTCACTATGCCTTTTCCCAGGGATGCCATGTCTCTGCAGGCCTAGAGTACCACAGACATGTTTGTCACCATCTCATTTCAATGGCTCTTACCTTCTTCTTCCTCCCAGCCAGGCTCTTCAGAGATGCTCTGGTCTGCCCGCTGCTTCAGGGCATCCCTCCGGGCCTGCTCCTGAGGGTGGGAGAGTAATGACCCAGGAGGTTAGGGTACCTTCCTCTCAGGCCCTGGTCCTGACCCCAGAACCCTTGGCACCCCCAGAAAGGGCTAGTCTTCAATTCTTTCTTGTCTTGACAAAAATCCAGCCTGCTTCCCCCAGAGCTGGGGGGTAGGGTAGTCTTACCAGGTTAGCCCAGCATACCTGTTCAAGTTGGTGGACTTTATAGAAATACCGATGCCAGAATTCCGAATGGGAAACAGCTGCTGGGACCTGGAGGGACCGGAAAATGGGTCAAAATTTGGGAATGATGTGTGGAGCCCTTATCAGTCTGTTCCCAGCCACGCTTGCAGTCTAGACACAGGATGTTAGAGCCCTTCCACCTCACTTTAATTCCAACCAGACGCACTTTCCCAGCCAAGCGTGGCCAAGGAAGGACAGAACAACTATATGAGTTTGCTGGTCTCTCCATTTCTCACCATTCTCTGTCTGCCAGAGGCTGGCAAATTAGCCTCTTCCTGGCAGCTTCTTGGCTCAGCACAGGCCCATCTGGCTGTACTGCGTCTCCCATTACACGTGTCCTCCCCACTTCCCAACACCTCAGGCTCAGAGCCAGCTGAGGTCTTGCCGGCGGGACCCTCACCATCTTGGTGTAGAGGGCTCGGATGGAAGGGCTGCCTACAAGGAGCTCTGAGATCTCCCCTTTCTTCTCCTCCAAGTAGAACTGGGAAAGCCAGGCATCAAACAATTCCGGGGGCCCTGCAGAGGGACAGACACTGACGGTCAGTTCCCTGTGTCTAGGGAAAGAACACTTGGACTAGAGAAAACACTTAAGCCTGGACTTGAACAGTAAAGAAAGCATAAGGGATCTTTCCAAAGCCATTTTGTCCAAGGAGGAAAGGGTGAGGCAAGGTGAAGGGGTGGAGGTGAGGGTTCTTCTAAGATCAGAATCTCTAGAAAGGACTAGTCTCCAGCATCAGCTATCTCCACTGCCACTTCAGTCCTCTGCATGCTGTCAGAACCCTATGGCCAGGTCTCTCTGTCCTCCGTATGTCATGTGACCAGGAGCCTCTGCCCTCCTCTCCTGCCTCCTTCCTCCTCCTCCGAACAGTCTAGGTCTGCCTAGCCTTCTCCTTTCCTTTGTTATTTCTCATAAGTCTCCCTAAATCATTTTAGCCTCCTCCTCTGACAATTCCTAGTTCTTTGCTACCCAGAATCCACTCTGGACTCCTGATCCAGCTGCTGACCTAACACAAGCTCATTCATGTTCCCATATAGTTACCACTGGAAACTCTGAAGACATCCCAGCTCCGTACTTACCTACCCACTCTGATGCTACTTTTCAGCTCCCCTGCTGCATGTGTCGTCTTCAGTCAGGCTCTGGCCTTACCCGAGAGGGGATCCCTAGGCCCCCTACATCACCTTAAGGATCCCTAGACCCCCCTACATCACCTTAGGGATCCCTAGGCCCCTACATCACCTTAGGGATCCCTAGGCCCCTAGATCACCTTAAGTCTTTTGTCTCATCCTTTACAACATGGCCTCAAACTCTTCAATAGTTCTCAACAATTTTACAATGTGAGCTTTTAAAGCTAGGGTTCACAGCAGGGAAAAATGTGTGTCTGTGTATTTTAGCCAGTGTCTTGCTATATAGCCCTGGCTAGCGTGGAATTTGCTATGTAGACCATAGCCAAACCCACATAGATCTGTTTGCCTCTGCCACCCAAGTCATGAGATTAATAAAGGCATGCACTAACATGCCTGGCCTTGTAACATAACATTTTATAGAAAGGGCTCATCATTTGTTTGTTGTTTTTGAGACAAGGTTTCTCTGTGTAGCCTTGGCTATCCTGGAACTTACTGTGTAGACCAGGCTGGCCTCGAACTCACAGAGCTGTGCAGGCCTCTGTTACCTGAATGATTAGTGATGGGCCATCACTGGGATCATGATTTTGATCAGTTTTTTCTTTCCTTTTTTCTTTCTGATAGTAGAGATTAAAACTAAGGCCTTCTGTGTACTAGGCAGATATACCCCGAGCCTTTTTTCACTTTTACTTCAGTACAAGGTTTTGCTAAATTGTCCAAGTTGGCTCTGACTCATTATATAGCTCGGCCTAGTCCCAATCTTTCAATTCTCCTGTCTCAGCCACCAAATAGCTGGGATTAGAGGATTATGCTATTGTACCTGCCTGTTGACAGATTTTTAAAGGCCTCTATGACTAAAGAAAAGTCTAGACCCATTACCATGAGTCTTTTGTGAGCAAACACAAGCTGCTTATGCTGACACACAAAGCCCTCCTCAGCAGTCCCTGGCTGCCTTCAGACCCTCATGGACTTAGTGTCACCAAACAAGGGCTCCCTGTTCTTTCTGGATTCTCGAACATACTCTTACCTTGCCTGAATAACCTTCCACTCCTAAGTAGTATTTCTATGCTCCACAGGCTAGGTTAGGTGCATTCCTCTGAACGCCCACTCCCCATCATTCTGTAGAAGGAGTCAATTCACTCTTTACTACCTCTGCTTGATCCCTTGTCTCTCATTTCTCTCTTTGCAGCCTGGTTCTGAAGGAATGGACAGTCTGAAGGCTTACTCATTTCTGGTTTCTAGTTTCCAGAATGGGGCATGGTGGACAGGAACGGGGGTGGGGGTTGAGAGAGGGCAGTAGGGATGGCAGACAAGTTGAACAGAGAAGACAAGGGACCCTAAGAGCAAAGCCTCTTCAGAAACAGTTAGGGTGAAGATACTTGAGGTTCAGGGAGGAAAGGGGACCGACCCCTAACCTAGAGTATAAGAAATATACAGGTCCTACTCTGTTCCCAGTGTGTAGGGGCTACGTGGTCTGTGATACCTAAAACAGAGACCTATGATCCATACCCTCTCCCACATATGTGCCCCAGAAGTTTACTCCCACTGCTACCCCTCACCATCAGGTTCGTTGCAGTACGTAGCCGGGTCTGACTGTAGACTGTAGAGGCGAGCCTGGAAGCAAAAGACAAGAGTGAACAGAAATTCTGGGGAGGTGGACAAGAGAAAAGTTCCCTCTGTGCAAGTATGAAATCAGCTGCACGCCAGCTTCCTCTTGTTGACTATCAACCCACGGGGCACTTTCCAGAGAGCATAGTGGCTAACCCCTCAGTAAGCAGGTTATAAAATTATATTTACAACTCCTTCTGAAATGTGTGAAATTAAAAAAAAAAAAAAAAAAGTCAATGAGCCAGGCAGTGGTGGTGCACGCCTTTAATCCCAGCACTTGGGAGGCAGATGCAGGCGGATTTCTGAGATCTAGGCCAGCCTGGTCTACAGAGTGAGTTCCAGGACAGCCAGGGCTACACAGAGAAACCCTGTCTTGAAAAACCAAAAAAAAAAAAAAAAAAAAAAAGTCAATGCAAACAAAGTCCAAACTTAAGGGTAAATTGTGAGATAATGTAATTGTCCCCAGATTAAAATCCAACAAGGCTGAGTGGTGGCACACACCTTTACTATCCCTAGCACTTGAGAAGCAGAGACAGGCAGATCTCTGTAAGTGTAAAGCCAGCCTGATCTACATACCAAATCCCAGGCCAACCAACACTGTATAGTGATATTATGTCTCAGAATAAAATTAAATTTAAAAACCCATCATCAAAGCTGGGCAGGGGCAGCACAGGCCTTTAATCCCAGCACTAGGGAGGCAGAGGCAGACAGATCTGAGTTCAAGGCCAGCCTGGTCTAGAAAATGAGTTCCAGGACAGCCAGGGCTACACGAAGAAAGCTTGACTTAAAAAACAAAAACCAAAACAACCAACCAACAAACAAAAATCAACAAGAAAGAAAGAAAGAAAGAAAGAAAGAAAGAAAGAAAGAAAGAAAGGCAGGCAGGCAGGCTGGGGAGATGGCACAGTGGTTAAGAGCACTGACTGCTCTACTCTTCCAGAGGTCCTGAGTTCGATTCCCAGCAACCACATGGTGGCTCACAACCATCTGCAATGGGTTCCAAGGCCCTCTTCTGGTGTGTCTGAAGACATCTACAGTGTACTCATGTACATGAAATAAAAAAATAATTCTTAAAAAAAAAAAAAAAAAAGACCATCAACAATAGCCAGGCATGGTGGTATATGCTTTTAATCCTAGCAAAGGATATTAAAGGATATTAAAGGCTAGATAGATCCCTTGAGTTTGAGTTTGAGGCCAGCCTGGTCTACAGACTGAGTTTCAAGATAGTCAAAGGTACATAGAGAACTCCTTTCTTGCTTTTCTTTTTTCTTTTTTTTTCTTTTTTTTTGGTTTTTCGAGACAGGGTTTCTCCATGTAGCCCTGTCTGTCCTGGAACTCACTCTGTAGACCAGGCTGGCCTCAACTCAGAAATCAGTCTGCCTCTGCTTCCCAAGTGCTGGGATTAAAGGCGTGCGCCACCACTGCCTGGCTGAGAACTCCTGTCTTGATAAACCTAATTATTGTCATTATTATTAGTGTTCCATCAATAATATCTTGGTCTGGGATATAATTCAGTTGTAGAACACTTGCTTAGCATGTATAAGACCAACATAGCAAGGAACAAAGTTAGGCTCAGCAAAAGAAAAAAAACAATACATTTTAGAGTCACTCTACCAAGTGCCCTGTAAAACTATGCTCCAATAGGGCCACAGGAAGCCTGACTTCAGCTAACAAAAGAAAGGCCCCTTCCTCCTCACACCGCACAGAGCATGGCCTGTCTGCATGGGAACATCACTGAGTTCTGCTGATGGGTGATGAGTCACGGTGATAACTTAAGACTCTTATCATAAAAAAATCTCAAAATTCTGGCCCATGCTAGTAAACAGTGCCAGTAGTGCACGTGTGGGATGGGACTCCAATGGGGTAAGACGCAACAAGGCCTGACTACCACGACCACCCTGTGGATTCAGGAGAGACTGACCACACAACCGGAGACACATGCACAAACATACTGCTCCAGCTGCTGTTTGTGGGTTACAACCGTTACACTTATTTCTAGCGGAAATTAGTCTTGAAGAACCTAAATGTGAAGCAAATTATGCCCCAAAGATCTTCTCAGTATCCTTACTATGGTCGAAGCTGAAAGAGAGCCAAATGTGTAACACCAGGAAGGGATTGATTGGATAAATGATGCAATCTGTGCTCATTTGCAGCCATGTAGAGGTACTGAGGAGTGGCTAGGAAAGATGCTACTAACACCTTGTTGTATATCTCTTTAAAATAATATATTAGAAATGTCTTTTTTAAAAGGAAAACCTCAAACTATCTTTACTCATGTTTATGAATGACAATAGCAATATGGAAGGTTAGGAGCCAAGGAGGGAGCAGAGGTATCTTGGGGTAATGAGATCACTGGTTTAGAAAGACAGTTCCGCAGGCAGTGGTGGCACACACCTTTAATCCCAGCACTTGAGAGGCAGAGGCAGGTGAATTTCTGAGTTACAAGGCCAGTCTGGTCTACACAGTGAGTTCCAGGACAGCCAGGGCTACACACAGAGAAACCCTGTCTCGAAAAACCAAAAAAAGAAAAGACAGTTCCTTTGATCCAGAACTCGGGAGGCAGAGGCAGAGAGGCAAAGAGGCAGAGAACCAGAGGCAGGCAGATTGCTTTGAGTTCTAGGCCAGCCTGGTCTACAGAACAACACAGACAGACGGGGCTTCACAGAGAAACACTGACTCAAAAAAACCCAAAAAAAACAAAAAAGCCAAATGAACAAAAAAAGAAAGGAAGGAAGGAAGGAAGGCAGGCAGGCAGGCAGGCAAGCAGGCAGATAGTACCTACTTTATTCATGTTCTCCAATTATGCAAATATATCTATATTTTTAGCCTGAACACATTATTGCTTGTGTTATCAAAGGTTGGTAGGTAAAGCTTTCAATCTCCAGCAAAGGCTGCCAGTAAATACCTTGGTGCCGTCATATGGCTCAGCCGTGCCAGAGGGTGTACCCATCAGGGTGATGACATCGCAGTCGATGGTTTTGTCTGGAGAGGGGGCAAAGGTATCTGAGATCACCCCTAAGAAGTCAGATAACCCCTTCTTCACTTTTTCTGTTGCTCCCGATGAGCCTTCAGTCTGCAGAGAAAAACAAAAAAAGGGCAAGATGCACTCTGGAGTCTAGGTGAAGCATCGGGGGGCGGGGGGGGGGAGAGAGGATCAAAGATATACAAAAATCCTCCCCATCTCAGACTGGAGGAGCTAACTAGAGCCCCACAGTCCCAGTTGGGGATGTAGAACATGGCCAAGGTAGGCCTGAAGAGAGCTTTAACTGGTTGTTACAACAAAATATCAAACTAGGTTGACCAGGAGGGTTAGGAAGATGGCCCAGTTAAAAGTGCTGACTTTGCAAACCTGAAGATATCAGTACAGTCCTATAGACTCATGTAAAATGCCAGCTAGAGAGGCAGACAGTCAGATCCCTGGTGCTCACTGGCCAGAGGGCAGAGAAGAGTCTGACAAGCTTCAGGCCCAGTGAGACACTGTCTCAAGAAATATGGTGGATGGCCACAGAACACCTGAGGTCGCTCTTGCTTCTAGAGGCATCTGCACACAAGCATGTGAACCCATTCATACTTCCAAGCCCACATAAACATGTGTGCATGTGCATGTACACATTTACACACGCACACGCACAGATCCATGTCACTCTAGCAGAAAAGAGGGCCTGTGATGAGTACTGGTTTTGAATTCCAGGTCTAATACTGGTGGGCTATTAGACCGGAATTCTCTCTGAGTCCATCTTTTGTGGATAAGTAAGACATGAATGCTACCTGACATAAACAAGTTTTTATTATTGCTAAGGAAGTAGAATATCCTGTGCAGATATTGGGCAGAAATATGGACAGACAGCCTTGTTTGCTGGGGGAAAGTTGAAGGCAAATGAATCCTCTGGAGGCACAAGCAGTTGTCCATCACAGGTCAGTATGCCATCTGCTTGGCGGGACAATGAATTGAAAGGCAGGCCAGACTCAAAAAATCTCATGCAAAGCTATATTATTAATTTTGCTTTGTTGAGACAGGATTCTGCTATGTAGCTCAGGCTATATAGCGAAGGCTGACCTAAAACTTATGTAAACAAGGCTGGCCTAAAATCTTCCAGCCTTCACCTCCCAAGTGTTGGGATCACAGGTACGTATTGACATCATCTCTTCTTTTTCTAAAAGTTAGTTTATGAATGTATTCATGAATGGGTGCAGGTGCCCTCCACAGAGGCCAGAGGTGGGCACTGAAGCCCCTGGAATTTGAGTTACAAGTGATTGTGAGCTGTCTGATATGTGTGCTGGGAACTGAACTTAAGTTCTCTGAAGGAGCAGTTTCTCCAGCCCCTAGCAGTATTTACTCTTGATTGAGCTGCCGAGGCATTTGCAACCCAGAACCTATCATAGTGCCTGGCACACATGTTGCCATAAGAATACAATCATATTTGTTGAATGAAAAAAAAGATAAACCAATGAAATACGTGGCGCTTGTTATGGGCTAGACTCACAGCACTTTACCAAGTGACAACATATCATTCAGGCATTTGGACTGGATTGTCACACAGGGCCTTGCTACATAGCTAAGGCTGATCTTGAATGCTCAAACCTTATGCATGCCCCAGTCTCCTGTGTGCTAGAATTACAGGCATGGGCCACCACATCCAATTTGTCATTTGTGATTATCAGTAGCTATGGTAAGCAAGAAAGACTTATTAAGACTATGAAGAAGACTCAATAACGTAAGCCTAGCTAAGAAAACCCTAAAATTGTCTTTTTTCTTTGCCTGTTTCCATTCTTAATCCCTTGCTCAGGCAGTCACTGGGCCTGAAGCTTGTCAACCAGGCTAGACCCCCCCTTTTCTTCCCTTTTTTCATTTATGAAAGGGGGCTTCATTTATGTTCCCAGGCTGGTCTGAATATCTAGGTTCAAGAGATCTGCCTCAGCCTCTTATATAGGGAATACAGTTACATGCCACCAGACCTAGCTCAACATTTATGGCCTCTACTAATCTCAGGGTAACTGATTTAGCTGGAGATCAAATGAGGAAACCAGTTTATTTCTAGACTAATGGGAAAACTGTATATAAAAGCCAGTATGTTAGCCAAGAACGGTGGATCATACCTATAGTTCCAGAGCTTGGAAAACTAAGGCAGAAGGACTGCCATGTGTTTTGTTTGAGGCCAGACTGGGCTAGCGAGATGAGTTCTCAAAACTACTACATGCGTGCGCGCGCACACACACACACACAGAGAATGAGAATAAAACATTATTACAAGATTATCTTTGATCAAATAATATTTTTGCTTTTTCCACTGTGCTGGCTAGTTTTACATCAACTCGACACGTTAGTCATCTGAGAGAAGAGAACTTCAATTGAGAAAATGTCTAAGATCAGATATAGGAGCCCATAGAGCATTTTCTTAAGAGATTGATGGGGGAGGGCCCAGCCCACTGTGGGTGAAGTCACCCCTGTACTGATGGTCTTGGTTCTATAAAAAGCAGGCTGAGCAAGCCAGTAAACGGCACTCCTTCATGTTCTTTGTATCAGCTCCTGCCTTCAGGTTCCTGCTTACCCAGTTTAAGTTCATGTCCTGACTGCCCATATTATTGTGTGTGATGTGACGAGTGCTTTACCTGCTAATCCATCTTATTGTCATATGTGTGTGTAGAGTCTTGTATAGCTCAGGTTGGCCTCAAATTCACTATGTTGCAGAGCTGAAATTACAAATACATGTTGCCACGCCTAGTGCAAGGGATTCAAGGCTTTATACATGCTATGTATGATGGTTACAATGGATTGCCAACTTGATAAGCTAGAATCACCCAGGAGGCAAGCCTCTGAGCACACTTTTGAGGGATCATATGAACTAGGTTAGCCTCTAGACATGCATGAAGAACTACCTAGTTTAGGTTTAACTGAGGTGGGAAGGTCCACCTTAACTGTGGTTGGTACATTCCATGAGCTAGGGTCCTAGACAGAGTAAGGAGAAAGTGAGCTGAGATTCTCCTTCCTGACTGTGGAAGCCATGTGACCAGCTGCTTCCTCAGCTTCTGTCAGGATGGACTGTCCCTACAGGATGAGCCAGAATAAGCCCTTCCTAAGTTGCTCTTATCAGGTCACTATGAAACAAGCCACCAATCCACTAGCACATCTCCAGTTCCCTACTAACATTTCCCTTTCTTTAAGAGTTGTTGTGCTGGGCAGTGGTGGCACACGCCTTTAATCCCAGCACTCGGGAGGCAGAGGCAGGCAGATTTCTGAGTTCGAGACCAGCCTGGTCTACAGAGTGAGTTCCAGGACAGCCAGGGCTACACAGAGAAACCCTGTCTTGAAAAACAAACCAACAAACAAACAGAGTTGCTGTATTACCTCTGTGTGTTTTCCCTGCATGTACGCACATGTACCCCTGGAAATGGAGTCCCTGCATGTATGTACGTGTTCCCCTGGAATTGGAGTAACAGACGGACAGTCACCACCTGGGTACTAGGAACCAACTCAGGGTCCTCTGGAAGAGCAGCAGGGGCACTTAGCCACTGAGCCATCTCTCCAGCCCCGTAAAAATATTTTCTTTTGGACACTTTGCAATGATACTAAAAGCCTAAAACTATACTTACCCTTGACCTTCTCCATATTGCATACTAAAATATTACAACAGGCAAAATCTTAACAAGACTAACGTTCACTGAAGATCTGTGCACAATACCAGAAGTGCAACAGGAAACTGAAGGTTTTTTAAATTTACCTAATTGAAGACTAGGCTGCTTAGGACGGTGTAGAATGAGGCCTGCAAAGATGTAAGTGAAAAATGAGGTAAGGAACTGGAGAGCTGGCTCAGAAGTTAAGTCGTCCTCTTCCAGAGGACCCGGGTTCCATTCCCAGCACCCACAAGGTGGCTTACCAGCATCTGTAACTCTAGCTCCAGGGGATCCTCTTCCTCCATGGGCACTGCATAGATGTGGTGTATACATGCAGGCAAAACACCCATACACATTAAATACATGAAGTTGTGTTTTTAAATGTGCATTAGCGTTTAACCTGTATGTATGTCTTTGTGAGCCACCCTGTGGGTGCTGGGAATTGAACCCAGGTCCTCTGGAAGAGCAGTCAGTGCTCTTAACCACCGAGCCATCTCTCTAGCCCTATAAATAAATATATGGGAAAATGAGTAGTTTCAGGCCATTCTCTGATACATAATCAGTTTGAGACCACTCTAGGCTATTTGAAATATAAAAAGAAAAGAAAAGGAAAATAAATAAATAAATAAATAAAAAACCAAGGGAGTAAAACCAAATAGGTTAAAAAATAAGGTATTCAGGACTGGCAAGAAGGCTCAGCGGATGAAGGCACATGTTGCCAGGCCTGGAGTCAGGAGAGGACCTACTCCCACAAGTTGCCTTCTAACCTGGTACACATGTAGATACACGCACAAGAACATATAAAATTATTTAAAAATTCTATTTAGTTGGCCCACTTTTTTTTCCCTAAAGAAAGCATACATACGGGTATATCACCTAAATTTTAACAACAGTTACCTTCATGGGAAGGTAGTCCTTTTATACACACATACACGCGCCACACACTTGCTACCTATGGTTTCTACAATGCATGACTTTGCTCACGGAACACACTGCAGACATGGGGAAACGATTACTCACTCCATAGCTTATCTGCTTGACAAACAATTCCTTTAAAGTGGGAAGAAAAATATCCCTTTCTCCCCACAAGGTAAAAATAATCACCTAACGAGAGGTAAGTTGGGAGTGCTCCTCCACCTCACCCCTCCCAGTTCCCAGAGCAGAACAGACGGTGAGGGGCGGTCACTCAAGGTGCGGTAGTACTCACAGCCAGCTTCTCCTTGACCACACTGGCTGTGGCTGCTATGGTGCAGGCTGTGTCATGCTGGACCACCTGGGTAAATTCTGTCAGGTCCCGCTTCATGAACTCCAAAGCTTCAGTGGACTATGGAAGACAGAGAAGGACAAAGCTCCCATCATCCCATGTGTCTGGGCCTCTTTGGAACCAGGCAGATATGTGGAAATGTTGAGTGACATAGAGCCATAGAGTGACATCAGGAACAATGCTGACTTGTCCAAAGTCTATGACCTGGGATCACCTAGAATAAGGACCAAGTCTCAGCGCAGGCACTCATAACTAAGTGACCACGAGTGAGTCCACTTAGACATTGTTTTTGTCCTATCCAATAACCTCAGAACCAGAAGAGCATTAGAAACATACACATATTTTCAAAACAGGCTTTAAAACTTGTTTCCGTGTGGGTTTTTTATTTTGTTTTGTTTGACTTTATGAGACAGGGTTTCTCTGTGTATCTCTGGTTGTCCTGGAGCTCACTCTCTCAAAAGATTCACCCGCTTCTGCTTCCCAAGTACTGGGGTAAAAATAGCTTTTTTTTTTTTTTTAAATCCAAGAAGAGTGGATTCTCAGGTCTTAGTTCCACTGTTCTGGGTTTTGTCTCTCCATTAAGTTTTTTTGAAATGAATGAACAGCACATCTAGCTGACCTGTTTCAGAGCTAGTTTGAGCCAGCTGGTCCCCTGCTGCCTGCTATGTTTGATTTCCTTACACCATGCTCGCCAACTCCAAGATGACTTCCTGGAGCACCTGTGCTCACCCCACCTGGCATGTCCTCTCACTTCACATGGATCAATCACCCGCATCTTTTCTTTAGAGGATGTTTACTATGCAGGCTGATCCTTCTACCTCCACCTCCCTCCCAAGTGCTAAGATTACAGATCTGCACCATCATGCCCAGCCAAAGCATGTTTTTGAGTATTCTGGTTTTTCATTTTGTTTTTCCCAGGATGGGCCTGCCTACTTCTGACCTGGCATGACTCAGTGGGACAATAAGGAACCACTAAGAGGGTGAAGTGCGTGGGACACAATGAGATTTTCATTTTTAATATGTCACTCTAGTGATTGGCACAGCTTTAACCATTCAGAGTCAAGGTGACTATGAGATATCTGGGTAGTTGCCCGTTAAGAGCTACCCTTAAGCACCAAAGGGTCTAGAGAAAGAAAACAGGAATCACCCCCAAGGAGAGGTGCACAGTAAGAGTCTGCAGAGCACACACAGTTGTGAGCTGAGGAATAAGATCTTCAGAGTCCCATCTTTAAAGGGCAGGCAGAGAAACATGAGCTCAACAGTCAGGAAAGAAAAGCCTGGACAAGTGTGTGGAGAACTGGGAGAAAATTATATCACAAAAGTTGAAAGAGTTAAAAAAGAGGGGCGGGGTGGGGAGTACATGGTAGTGTCAACTGCTGCAGAAAGTTCTAGAAAGATAAGGGCTAAAGAGTACTCAGTGGAGCTGGTAAGTGTGAAATGCATGTCATTACAGATAAGTGTATAGGTGGTAGCTTCAGGGGGGTGGGGAGGAAGCAACCTGAAATCGAGCTTATTGATGTTATATTTTTCAAGTATGCCAGGCTGCTGAACACAGACTTGAGGGAAGAGTTTCTAGAGTCAAGGAGAAGAGAAAACTAAGAGTGGGAAAAGGTCTGTTAGGGAGTGCCCAGACCCAGTGAGACCAGGGCATCTGCCAAGCCTTCCCTAATGCTGTGTCTGTGCTTGTTCTTAGATGTACAGGGTGGATGTACAGGAGGCTCAGAACAGGAGCAGGAAGGAAGCAGAGGAAGGCAGATTATACAGCCCTCTCAAAATGGGACAATGGATGCTAAGAGAGCAGGAAGAGACTGACACAAATGGAGCTGGGACGGGCAGCAGCAAGGAGCAAGGGAAAAGAAGGAAAACGGTGACTGAGTTTTACTGACTCAATAAAGAGCCAGTGCCTGTGTAGCACCCGGAGTGCCACATATTGTCTTAGCATTCTGCATATTATGCAATACTCATGACATCCCATTAGATAGGTACTGTCACTTCACCTTATGGGTGAGGAACTGAAGCCCACAAAGGTTAAAAACAAAAACAAAAAAACTTGCCCAAGTCAAATGATACATGTCTTTAATCCCAACACTCAGGAAGCAGAGGAGGTGAATCTCTGTAAGGCTGAGGCCAGTCTGGTCTACATAAGGGTCTCAGGGCAGCCAAGGGCTACATATACAATGAGACCCTGTCTCAAAACAAACCACCACCACCACCACCACCACCACCACCACCACCACCACCACCACCA
>JADRCH010000211.1:2458492-2496892 GCA_019843965.1 Rhynchomys soricoides | reverse complement strand
CACCACCACCACCACCACCACCACCACCACCACCACCACCACCACCATCACAATAACTTGCCCAAGCCGGGCAGTGGTGGCGCACACCTTTAATCCCAGCACTTGGGAGGCAGAGACAGGGGATTTCTGAGTTCGAAGCTAGCTTGCCCTACAAAGTGAGTTCAAGGACAGCTAGGGCTATACAGAGAAACCCTGTCTTGAAAACAAAACAAAACAACAACAAAAAAATAACTTTTCCAAGTTCTCAGAAATGTAAGAAACTAAAGGGAAATATTAAGTCTCTTCGTGAGATCAGCTTTGAAACATATAGGAAACCCTCATGCGACACCTGATGAATACCATACTTTCTTTGAGGTCATATTAAGTCCTGCCTCTTCATCTTCAACCAAACAGCCAGTTCAGAGAATTGTCAGGTGTGCTGAGTTGTAGCTTGAGGGGGGGCTATCCAGGAGAACCCCGAGCAAGGAGAAAACAAAAAAACAAGAAAACTGCTCCTAAAGTACTGATTTGGGCTCAGAAGCTTCTGGGAGTCTGCCCCGAAGCACGACTCACTTCATTCGCTTGAGGTAAATAGTAATTAGTTATCCCACGACTTAGTTGATCTGCTTTTAAATAAAGTCATGTGGGATAAAGCAGGAACACCAACTGGCATTGCCTACTACAGGGACAAGCATTAGTCACATCACCGGGATTACTTAGCCAGCCACTTCCCCAGGTCTCCACTCTCTGGCCCCCTTCATCAATCCCCATTCCCTTTGCAAACAACTCACACAGGTACCATCAGGCACTAGAGCATCTAACAATCCTCATCTCTACCAGGATTCTTGCTTTTCGCCTTCTTTGCTGCACATTCCTTGGCATGCTCATGACTCCCTAGCCTAGACAAGATGTTAGGTACTTCCCTTTCATGGTATTCACAACAGTAACTAAGCAGCTACTTTGCTTGCCGGCTTCCACACCAGAAGGAGCTTTGTGAGGCCCAAGACTGTCTGGCCAAACAACCTGAGAGTATCCTCCCAACCTGAGAGTAGTGACTGTCATATACTCTAATATTTAAATTGCTGTTTAAGAGTAAGGTTTTGTTAGTGGTCTTGTTTTACCCTTTTCTCTTAAATGGCCTCACAGACGCTTGAAAAATCCAGGCAGGGGATAGCTGGGGTTGGTTGCAAGGAAACGGCCTTGGTGCCCTGGCGAGAGAAGCTGGCCCGGCTTACCTTCTCTTTGACTGCCTGGTAGCTCTGCTGCAGCCAGCTCCGCCACCACCCCACGTCCTCCCTGTGGAAGACAGACACATCTGACGGCCCTGCCGTGCGACTCCTGCCCAGCCTCCGCTGCGGCCGGCGGATGAGGCTTCTCGGGTCGCTTCCCCATCCCCTCGCACCACGCCTCCATTCTGCCCTTTCAGCTAGGTCCGCACCCGCACCGGCAGCCTGTCCCCAAGAGGGACCATGGCTCAGTACCCCAACCTTTGAAGAACCCAGGCCCCAACGCCAGAAAGCGGAACGACAAGCTCACCCTTCCGCCATCTTGCCAGCATGACATCACCACTATTTACCGACCTTTGACTTCCGACACGGCACCGCCCCCTCAGGCTCCGCCCCCAAGAGCGCGCCCCAATCTTAAACACAGCGCAACTCTCCGCCCAATCCCCGCCCCCTACAGCAATGTGTCCCGCCTCTGTCCAATCCGTGTCCCAAATTAGATTTGTCCCGCCTCTGAATTCTCGATCCAATCGTATTTAAGATTGCCCTCGGGTCCCACCAATCAGCTACTAGCTTTCCCGGTAGTTCCTGACTACAGTGGCCTCTCTGGGCCAAGTTCGGCAGGCTCGTTAGACTGCCAATTGGAAGTAGAGAGGAAAGGGGGAGCCGTGTTCGAACGTGGAGTTCTTAGAACCTAGCGCTAGGACCGCCCCCCCTTTGTGAGACCTGCGGCGTAGCAGATGCTTGTTCTTCTGCTTCAGGCTAATTCAGCAAGCTCGGACTGCGGACCTCTGAGCCAGAGTAAGGCTGTGGGGAGAATCCAGAGGCTACTTTAAGCTATCCTCTGGATGACTCCCAGTATCATTTGGAAAGCAGATACACATTCAGTTATCACAACAATCAACTTAAGAAAACGCGAGCTGAATGAGTCCTGGAAAAATCCTGAGACAGACTGATAGAGGGGAATTGAGGTCTACTGAGTTGCGGAAGGGGGATTTACATAGATCTGGTGGCCTTACATACTACCGCAATCTACGCAAACCCCACCCTCACTCCCAACCCGACTCTCCTCCTGGATTACTACTTAGAAGGTCATCTCTGCTACCTGATCCCATAGCTTCTAACCTGCGGGAGGAACAAGTTTGCTAATTCTCCCAGTGTCCCTCCCCTCCCCCCAGCCGCCCGTTTAAGCCGCCCATTTTATTTCCCTTTTAAAAAAAATGTTGCTGGTATTTCTCCTGTCTAAAAGACTAACAAAACACACCTTTTCCCCTTTAAACGAGACGAGGGCTTGCAGGTAGCCAGGACTGGCTTGGAATTTGTGTAGTCAAGCCGGTTTCCAACTCTCTACTTCTGCATGCTAGGGTTAAAGGTGTGTACCTGTGTGCCTGGTTTAACTACAGACTCCCTTTTGACACCGCCCTACTTCCCTGATTCTCCATAGTGGAAAAACTCTTGTCTTCTCCTGTTGTTTTCTTTTATTATGTTTTGAATTTCTTTCAGTTAGGTGTTGCTTCTCACAATCCATTGAAAGAAGTTTCACTCCCAAGATCGATGGCCAATTTTCTAGTCTCCTACCAGAACCGTTAATATCTTACAGGACGAAGTTGCCACACTGCCTCCTTTCCAAAGACTTTGTTCTAGTGCCTTCCAGGACGGCAACCCTCCTGACCTGGCCTCTGGGCATCTCCTCTACACAGATTTTTGCTTGCTTCTAGAAAGTCCAAGAATGCAGTCCTTGGTTCTCTTTTCCCAGCATATGGTCTTTCCTCAGGTGACCTCCTGCATGCTGACAACTCCCACATTTTCTCTCTCTTCCCCGAACACCAGGTTCTCTATATCTATCAGATGTATAATAAACATATTAAATTTCACATGTCTGAAGATAAACTTTGTGTGTTAATGGCGACCTCATTCTTCCACTTGATTAAGCCAGTTGTCCTTGATCCCCTCTTTCAGTTCTGGTGTCTCCACCTTTGTTCTAAAGGTGGAACCTAGTCACTTCTTACCACCTCCATAGCTGCTGTGTAGATGCAAAGCTACTGTCTTCTGTCACTATGTTAATCACGACTGCCACTTAGTAGGTGTAGCCTGTACCCACGTTTGCCTTTCCTTAATCTAGTTTACTTGCCCTGTAAATAAACTACACTGGGGAGTGTGTGTGTGTGGGGGGGAATGTAAAATGACACGGCTGTTTTTGTGATAAAGTAAGCATTTCCTCAAAACATTACTATATGACCTAGCAATTCTACTTCTGGGCGTATACCAGCTCATGAAAGAAACCTAACAATATAGAAATGTGTTTGCAAAGGAATATTATTCAACCTTAAAAAGAAAGAAATTCTGACCTATGCTCCAACATGGGGGCGTCCTGATGTTATGCTGAGCTGAAGGAGGCAGGTACAAAAGGGTAACTAGTATTAATTCATTCAAGTGAAGTAGATAGAGTAGTCAAACTCAGAGACAAGAAGGGTGATTAGAAGGGCTGGGGGTAGCCAGGCAGGGGTGGCGCAAGCCTTTAATCCCAGCACTCAGGAGGCAGAGGCAGGCAGATTTCTGAGTTGGAGACCAGCCTGGTCTACAGAGTGAGTTCCAGGACAGCCAATGGCTGGGGGCAGGGACGAGAGGATATAGGGGATATTGATTTCTGTTTTATGGACCGGGAGCTTCAATTTGAGAAGATGACCCGGAGCTACTTAGGTGGAGACGGCTGCTTGGCAGCGTGATGTACAATACATTGTGGGACAGATTCCTTAGGCTGAAAATAGTCAGGATGGTATATGTATTTTTTTAACTAGAGGATTTAACCAGAGATGTTGCAGGTGCTGGGTAAGCACACTATCAGTAAATTACATCCCAGCCCTGAACTGTTCATTTATAATCTCACATATAAACCCAAGCCAATCAGATCGCCACGCCTCCTTCCATGTTCTCCAAGGTCTTCCAGAGCGCATTATTTATTCATGAGAAGAGCGGTGAGGCCCCTGAAGTTCTCCTTTCTGATCCTGGTTGGTCTGACCTTGCACCCTCAACCTCCCAGCTTGAACTGCCCCGTATACAATGGCTACTTAGATTTCCCAGAAAATTTCTGGTGCTTTCCTGACTGACCCAGAGCCCTTGAATGTGACTTTTCTACTTACAGTGTTCTGACCTCAGCTTCTGACCCACTCTGATCATGTTATTGAAAACTGCAGTTTGTGACTGAGTGCGGCACACACCGTAAATACTAGCACTTGGAGCCCGAGGCAGGCGGATTTCTCTGAGTTTGAGGCCAGACTGGTCTACACCGAGTTCAAACAAAAACAAGTACTCATGCTTGCATCCCAAGACTATCTTCCCTTCTCATTTTCCCCTCCAAATCCATCACCATAGATAATATTGTGTATTTTAGTTTGTTTTTTTTTTAATAAGAAATTATCTGCCTCTTCAGTCCAGAATTGAGATTTCCATGAAGACAGAGATTTTTGTTTGTCTTGGGTGCCATTCCCCCTCCCCCGACCCCCGCACCTAGAATGGCTGTTGAATGAATGAAAGAATGAGTCCCCAGACAGTGTAGACAATGATAAGATGGATGCAGAGCAATCTGGAGCAGCTAAAATGGAGAGGAGAGAGAAAATGGAGGTGAGGGTTAGTAACATGCGTGTTCTGAAACTTCGGAACACTAGGAGAGTCAGCAAAGGGTTGTTTGTTTGTTTGTTCTGTGGAGCTGGGGGATCAACCCCAGGACTTCACATGTGGCAGACAGATGCTCTCCCACTGACCGCTGACCCCATGTCTATCTTACCTGTGTGATGTCACCAAAGGCTTTGTTTTAGGTTTACTTTTGTTTCTGAATTTTGTCTTTTAAGTCAGGCTCTGTGGGGACTGGAGAGATGGCTCTGCCAGTTCGGAGCTGTTCTTTCAGAGGAACCAATTCCTAGCACCCACACATTGGCTCACAACCTTCCATAACTCAGTTCTAAGATCCAAGGGCATCTTCTGGCCTCTGCAGGCACCAAGCACTCACATACACTCATATATTCATTCATGCAGGCAAAACACCCATACAAATAAAACAAAACTAAATCTGTTTTTAAAAAGAGAAGGCCTTGCTATATAGCTGGCTCTGAACTTGCTGTGCAGCCCAGGCTGCCCTGGAATCCCTCATCCTTCGTTCAGAACAAAGCCAGCATTACGTCACTTTTTGCCACCTCCACAGCTCCTACATGCAGTCAAGCTGATGGTTTAACTGGAAGAGCCACCCAAGTGCTGGGATTATGGCTATGCACCACTGGATAAGAAAATGATTTGTGCCTAGTGGCACACACCTTTAATCCCAGCACTCAAAAGGTAGAGGCAGGCAGACCTCCGGTCTGAGGTCAGTCTGGTCTCCACAGCAAGTTCCAAGACAAGCAAAAACATAATGAGACATGCCTTTTTAAAACGTAGCTTGTTTTGTTTGCCATGTAATCATGATGTGTTCAAATCAAGGACATTTATTAAATAAGGACTTGCATAAACTCAGATGTTAATATTTAGAGACACCAAATCTCTCACCAAGGCCACAAAACTAGGAAAGGCTAGAATTCTCATATGAACTTGAAGTTCTCCATTAAAATCATGTTTCTGGGCTTGGAGAGATGGTTCAGTGGTTAAGACCTTCTGACGAAGGTCCTGGATTTGACTCCCAGCCCATATGGTGGCTCATAACCATCCATAAGCCCAAGGTGTGGGATATTCAGCAAAGAAGACTGTTCCAACATAGGTTTAAGCTAATAGAAAGTCTTTATTACCCAGCCAGTATCTACACAGTTTGGGATCCCAACATAGCTCCAAGCCTTTCTCAGGGTGAGCTTTTAAGCACAAAGACAGTATCCTGGATTGACATACTTCAGCTAGCAAGAACAGTTAGCCAAAAGCAGAACAACAGAAGCCAAAAAACAAGTTTAGTATGTTTAGAGACTTTCCCAGAACTATGGGCTTTGATGGATTAGGCCTCTGTTTTCGTTTTAGCCAATGATGCTGTCTCCATGCTGAGTTTTAACAGTCTGAGTGGTACTTCCATCATGGAGTCAGTTGTGCTAGGGTCTCAGGGCCTACTAAGGTCTGGGGCCTGTTACACCCAGTTCCAGGGAATCCAACAGGCACACATGTGCTGTACATATATGCATACATGCAAAACACTCATGTGCAAAGTAAAATAAGTAAATCTAAAATAAATTTAAAAAATCAAATTTCTAGCACGGCAGTGGTGGCACATGCCTTTAATCCAAGCACTTGAGAGGCAGAGGAAGGTGGATTTCTGAGTTCAAGGCCAGAATGAGTTCCAGGACAGCCAGGGCTACACAGAGAAACCCTGTCTCAGAAAAATAAAAAAATCAAAAATCAAATTCCTGCCCCTCTCATACGTTATGCCTTCTTGTCCTGCCCTCCCACCTAGATAATAAGCTACAGAGGCAACAGCTACCTCCTACACTTCAGTATAACCCCTGTAGCTCACAACTTCACCCTAAGACTTGCACAGTGATTGCTCACAAAGTCTCCAAACTCATTAGACAGAGAAAGTCAACCTGCTCTGGTCTTCCTCATTTGTCTATAGAATCTCTTATAAGCAACACCTGTCAATAAAAAAGCTTATGGCCAATGAGCCAAAGCAGGAAATATGAAGTGGGACACTGTCAGGTGTAGAGAGAATTCTGGGAAATAGGGGGATTCAAGGGATTCTCCCAACATCGAGCCAGATGTTGAGGAAGAAACAGGCCAAGACTGAGGAGAGGTAACTAACCAGCAAGTAGCTGAATTTAGGTTAAAGTAAAGGGAAGATTCCCCCCAGGAACACTGAGGAGACAGACGTGAGGAGACAGACGTGAGGAGACAGACGTGAGGAGACAGATGTAAGAAGCAGAGGAAACCAGCCATGCTTATGGCCAAGGATTTATTAATAAATAATTAGTCTCAGAGTCGTCTTTCAGGGAGCAGGGGCTGGGGCAAAAAACCTGGATTTATTATTTACATTTGTCCTTTCCTGAACCTTGACCCTGGACTCCTCTTTGCTGACATCACTCCCAGCATCGAGTGGATTTGGACTCAAATCCTAGTACATCCCCTTTCTAGCAATGCAACCTTTCCAGACTTCGGTGTCTTCGTTCCTAAAATGTGATCCAGATGGGCGGTTCCAGCACTTGGGAGGCAGAAGCAGGCGGATCTCTGAGTTCAAGGGCAGCTCTGGGTCTACAGAGTGAATTCTAGGAAAGCCAGGACCACACAGAGAAACCCTGTCTCGAAAAAAACAAAAAACAAACAAACAAAAAAGAAAGCAGCTGTAAGATCCTGTCCCTAGGATCTTGGCTCTGTTCCTAGGAAGCCCATACACTCATGTACCACTAGATGGCAGTGTGGGATCATTCATATGATACCTCTCCAAGGCTCCTCGCAGGGAGTTGTCCTGGGAAGCACTTGGAGAGACCTCATTTTCTCAATAGAAGGTAGCCAGGCCTTGGATGATCCTAGGAAGTGACTCAAGCCTTCCAGACCTTCTGGAAGCTTTCAGTGGCAAAGCCCACACTGTTTTCACTGGAGACACCAGTACAGAGTTAGCAGAAAGGATTATATAAATTGTGTAATTTGGAATAAAATGAATAGATTTAGCTTGTATGGGTAGAGGAACTAACAGAGTCGTTCTTGCTTAGCTTCTAGAGCTGACTGTTGACATTTCAGACTTTGGGCAGGCAAGATGGCCCTATGGGCAGTAGGAACAAACAAGTATTACAAGCTGATGCAATCCCCAGGACACACGTGTGAAAGAGACGCACAGACTTCTGCAAAGCTGCCCTCTGACCTGCACATATGTGTTATGAAATGTGCGCATTTGCCTGTACACAGACACACAGACATATATGCACATGCATGCATATGATACAACTAAAGAGCCAGGCAGTGGTGGTCCACTACATTAATCCCAGCACTCGGGAGGCAGAGGCAGGCAGATTTCTGAGTTCGAGGCCAGCCTGGTCTACAGAGTGAGTTCCAGGACAGCCAGGGCTACACAGAGAAACCCTGTCTAGAAAACTCAAAAAAACAAAAACAAACAAACAAAAAACAATACAACTAAAGAAAATGTAATATTTTTTTATTTGGGGAATTGTGTGCTGATTACTGAACAATGTCATTATATGTAATTAAAAACCATTAGATCACGTCTAGGAAGGCCAGTTTAATTTAAGCCATGTTAAAGAGAGGGGCGGAATAATGTACAGGTGGGATAATTACCCATTTAATGAGATACTGTACTTTTCCTCCTGTGTTTCTCATCCCCAAGAGTGTCTTATAAGACTGCATGTTGTCCCTAACCCTCTGGGTTTTGCGCTCTCTCCATGGTTCCCCTCCCAGCCATGCAGCTGCCTGCTGCCATGTGTCCAACCCCAATGCTGGCCAAACAAAATATGACTTTTTTCTTCTCTCTTCCAACCTGGTGTTTTCTTTTAAAACTCTAATACAATTGACCTTGAGTATTAAAAAAATCTAAATTTGCCAGGCTGTGGTGGTGCATACCTTTAATCCCAGCACTGGGAAGGCGGAGGCAGGCAGAACTCTTGAGTTTGAGGCTAGGACAGCCAGAGCTACATAGTGAGACCCTAAATTGAGACAAAACAAAAGATGTCTCTGCTTTATGTTCTCTATCAGTGTCTTTTCTGTGTGTGTGGTGCCCGTGGAAGCCAGAAGAGGGTCTGGATCCCCTAGAACTGGAGCTACAGACGGTTGTGAGCCACCGTATGGGTGCGAGGAATTGAACCCAGGTCCTCTACAAGAGCAACAAGTGCTCCTAACTACTGACCCAGCTCTCCAGCCCCAGCTTTTTGTTGTCCTTCGAGCTAGGACTCACAGAGTAGGCTAGGCTGGCCTGCCAATGAGCCTCATGGATCTGCCTGTCTCTGCTTCCACAGTAGTGTGATCACAAATGTGTGCTATCAGCGGGGCAGTGGTGGCGCACGCCTTTAATCCCAGCACTCGGGAGGCAGAGGCAGGTGGATTTCTGAGTTCGAGGCCAGCCTGGTCTGCAGAGTGAGTTCCAGGACAGCCAGGGCTACACAGAGAAACCCTGTCTCAAAAACAAAACAAAACAAAACAAACCCAAAAAAACAAAAACAAAAAAAACCCAAAAACCTGATAGAGTCTGGAATTAATGACTAAATCTGTAAAGCTGATTTCCCTACTCTGCTACAGAGGATAGGATGGTAAGGGAGAGGAAAGAGGAGGAGACATGTTTACACTCTGCATAGGCTCTTCTATTCTCCTCTGTTTTCCACTACAAGCCTGCTCCTGACTGGACTTGTACCTGGCTGGCTTTGCCATAGTAAGCTGGTGCTTCTCAACGGTCCTACGGCTGTGACCCTTTAATACAGTTCATCATGTTATGGTGGTATAAATTAATTCATTGCATGCAGATCTCCGTGGGTTTGAGGCTAGCCTGGTCTACAGAGCAAATTCCAGGATAGCCAGGGCTGTACAGAGAAACCCTGTCTCAAAAAACAAAAACAAAACAAACACAAAATTTTACTTTGCTTGGTGGTGGTGGCTGAGCACACCTTTGATTCCGGCACTGGGGAGGCAGAGGCAGGCAGATCTCTGAGTTCAAGGCCAGCCTGGTCTACAGAGCGAGTGAGTTCCAGAACAGATAGGGATACACAAAGAAACCCTGTCTGGAAAACATAGCAGACAGAAATTATTTTGTTGCTACTTCATAGCAGTAATTTTCTACTGTTATGAATCATAATGTAAATATCTGATCTTTGGTCCCCAAAGGAGTCTGGACCCACAGGTAGAGGCCCACTGAGTGTGAGCTGCTTCTCCAGCCTCCTAGACACCTGTGCATCATTATGTAATTGATCAAAGGAAAGCTCTTTGCCTGTTGGGTGCTTTGACCCTGGTTATGACCCCTTTATGGAAGCCCCCAGGAGGTGGCATTGTAGCCTGGCTCAACAGCAGGACATTTTAGTGTTTCTATGCCTCATTTTCTGCTCCATTGGGAGGGTCACCCAATGTCTTTACAGTTCTTTCCAGAATTGTTTTTGAGACTAACACCTCATTAGGCTGCTTTCTGTACCTGGAGTGAATAGAGGGAGGGAAGACAGAGCCTGGAGTCTATAGGACACAGCACAGGATGCAAACATTGCTGCTTGAGAGCCTCTCACCTTGGCCTCCTAGGTGCTAAATCAGAGATGTTGACTACCTTAGATCCATTCTGTTGCCAATAGACTTAAGTGTTTTTATTTTACCTTCTCTCTCTCTCTCTCTCTCTCTCTCTCTCTCTCTCTCAGTGTGTGTGTGTGTGTGTGTGTGTGTGTGTGTGTGAGCCAGAGTATTTCCCTCATTTTGTTTTCTCCTATTGTTTGAGATAGATTCTTTCACTGAACCTGTAACTGACCTATTCAGTTAGACTGGCTGGTCAGCAAGACCAGGGATCCTCCTATCTCTACCTCCCTGGTGCCGGGATAACCAGTATATGCTGTTAGAGCAGCTTATTAAGTGAAAGCCCAAGTGTTCTGCAGGTGTTAGGAATCATAGGGGTGGTGCTGTCCAAAGCGGCTACTACCCTTTGTAGCTCGTATAATGTCACATGCTCCAGACCCTGAACATGGACCTAGAAGCTGTGTCCTCCCTGCTGGCTTTGGCTTGGCTTTGGCCTACTCTTTCCTTTCTATGACCCCTCAGAAGAGGAATGTTTGCCCCATGCCACTATATACTGGGAGCATTTAACTTATTTTCTGATTTTTCAGGGGAAGAGAGTTAAGAGTTTGTCTAGATCTGTTGTGTAGTGGTTTCCTCTGATATTAAAGTCTTCTACCTTTCGTGGCTGGAGAGATGGTTCAGTGGTTAAGAACACTTCCTGCTCTTGCAGAGGACCCAGGCTTAGTTCTCAGCACTCACATGACAGTTTACAATCATCTGTGACTCCAGTTTTTTCATCTGATGCACTCTGCTGGCCTCTGTGAGCACCATATACTCACATGTTACATATATACATACAAACATGAAAGCAAAACACTATTTTACACATAAAATAAATGAATCTTAAAAAAAAATTAAAACTTTCATTTTGGAGAGTAACATGTTTTCTGCCAAGGCAATATGGGCCAGATTAGGCCAGATTAAAATAGATTAAGGCAGGTTTATTAGATTCTGCTTCCGGGCAGGTTTGCTGATCCCGAGGAAATCCCACACCTGGGCTAAGGCAAGGGGGTTTTATAGATCTGAGGCATCAGGTGATGACGTATCAGCAAGGAGCTGGGATTGTGCCCATATATGGTCAAAAGCAGAGTCCCTGGACGGGCACTTGGGTGGGTTGCAGGAAACATGGAAGTAAGGGGTAAGAACATGTGTATGGGTGAGCAGGGGTTCAACCAGAGAGAAGCTCCTTAAGTCACAGAATATTAAATGGGCTGTGAAAACCCCAAGATAATCTTAAGGGAGATAAAATGAGCCATCCTGCAAGGAAACTTGGTAAACTCAGGAAGTAAACAACTTGAAAGATTTCAGGTAGTCCCTGAAACTGACCAGATCCACTACCTGCCCCCCCCCCCCCCCCAAGCATATAAATAAGCAGTAAGGACTGCTGAGACACTCTCACAGCAGCCAAGGTAGCTGGGAAAGACACTCTTCATTCTATTGAGATGCTGGCAGGCTGTGCAGTGCACTCCAGTTTCCCGATTTTATGACTGGCACCCGTGCTGGGTTGGGATTTGGTGATAAGGCTAACTTTGAGTCATTCTTGCTCCCTTCCCCATAATCCTGTCGGTAACCCCATTACAATTTATTGGGTCTCCAAGACGGAGTGGTGGTACGTTCATCTGTCATTGGTTCTGCATCTGAGATGAACTGACTTTTGTTCATGTCTCCTTGGGAATAGTACCGCACAACAAGGGATTAGAAGAAACTGTGGACGGTTTTTGTTTTTTGTTTGTTTGTTTGTTTGTTTTTTGTTTTTTGTTTCTCTTCTCTATATAGCCCTGGCTGTCCTAGAACTTGCTTTGTAAACCAGGCTGGCCACAAACTTACAGAGATCCTTTGCCTCTGCTTTCCTAGTACAGGTATTAAAGGCATATGGCACTATGCCCAGAGCTTACCACACATTCTTGACCAGAAATTCCACCATGCCTTTGCCTCATATTAAACCATGAACCAAAATAAATTCTCACTCCCTTGGTTTGCTTCTGTCTGGTGCTTTGTGATGGTGACAAGACCCTCCAGGCCTTGGCATTTCTCCACCAAATCTTCACAGTCTTTTCACAATAACATGCAATCTATCCTCTAAGGGGTAAATTCAAGCTCCTGAACAACAGCCTAGAGACAGTAGTGGTGGAAAGGGAGAAGGATGAGAGGGAAAATTATTATTATTACTACTACTACTATTAGGTTTTTGAGACAGGGTTTCTCTGTGTATCCCTGGCTGTCCTGGAATTCACTCTGTAGACCAGGCTGGCCTGGAACTCAGAAATCCGCCTGTCTCTGCCTCCCAAGTGCTGGGATTAAAGGCATGCGCCACCACTGCCCAGCAGGAAAATTATTTAAAATGTGTAAATACACCGGGAAAGGAAGTTCCAGTGAAGGCTGTGTAAGAAGCGGAATCAGCCCAGGCCCCCAAGACCAAGTTCTCAGCACAAAGATTTATTTACTCCATAGGGACAGAGGTCAGGGAATAAGAGACAAAGACAGGAGAGAGAAGATGAGAGAGAAGAGGAAAGGGAGCTAGGGAGAGGGGCAGGGGGTATCTGTCCCAGGGTGGGGGGAGACGACAAAGGACTGTCTTGGATAGGAGACAGACTTGGCACATAGGAAAATGGTGGTTTATAAAGGTACAAGGGAACATCCTGTGTTGGGATGAGGTGTTTAATTTTGATTGGGCATGTTAATTAGGGCAGCCAAAGGGGGCTTTTGTTTGCTGGACTCCAATACTTTGAGAGCTGAACCTTGGTGGGGAGCCTCAGGAGGAGAAAGTGGCCAAATAAGGGAATAGACCTTTGTGGCTAGCTTTAGGAATGTAATCTAACTTTTTTTTAGCAAGGCAGAGGGAATCGGGAAGGACAAGGCCTGCCGGAGCCATGCTTGAGCTGGCCAGAGTTGCTTCAGGTTGTAACCTTTACCTGCTGCCCATCCTAAGTCTGAACTTGTGCTCGTGGTTTCCCCCACAGCACTGTCAGTCCTTAGTAGCTCATCTGCCTTCAGCCAGCAGCAAATAGCTAAGGTTTTTGCCCAGAGAGTGATCCAACTTTTCATTACTGAGAGCTCTGTGTCCCAGAAGATTTTTTTTTAAATATGGCATGTGACTGCACTTTATCTAATCTTATTTTTATTAGCATATATTTTAAAATAAAATAAGGTGGGGTTTGTTTTTTTTTTTTTTTTTTTTTTTTTTGGTTTTTCGAGACCGGGTTTCTCTGTGTAGCCCTGGCTGTCCTGGAACTCACTCTGTAGACCAGGCTGGCCTCGAACTCAGAAACCCGCCTGCCTCTGCCTCCTAAGCGCTGGGATCAAAGACGTGCGCCACCACTGCCTGGCTCAAGCCACACTTTAAACAATTCCAGTTTCCCTTCGCTCTCACCTGAGTTGAAGTCATTGCAACGGTGTGGCAGAAATGGGCACACCGGAAATGTGAACAATTTGCTTATTGTTCCTTTAGGACTGTTTGTTCCTAGCCCTATAAGGACGAGGTAAATGCTGAGCATTGGTGCCAAACATATCTGTTTTGTGATGGGCAGCTCAGATTGCAAATTTGAGATCACTTGGTACCCTATAGTCAAGTGCATAGTTTACCAGAACCTAGTGTAAAACTGGGAGGTTTTTTGCAAAAGAAATGTTCCTTATGAATGAGACATGACTTTTATAAGGGTGTTAAGAAATATAATTCACCGGACAGTGGTGGCACACGCCTTTGATCCCAGCGCTCGGGAGGCAGAAACATGTCGTTCTCCGAGTTTGAGGCCAGCCTGGTCTCAGAGTGAGTTCCAGGACAGTCAGGGCTGTATCTCTAAATTTTTTAAACCTTATTTTTAACGATGGTTCTTAGACAATTTAACCTCCCTTTTCGCCCACCACCCACCAGAGGCAGTGGGAAAGAAAGGCTATGGGGGAAGTGGACCTGTTTAGAAAGGTTCTTTGGAGCAATTTCTGTCTGTGTTGTCTGGAAATTGACAGTTCAGTTCACAGACCAGGAGAGGCAGCTCCTTCTACTCATAAACATTTCACGGATGCACCAGCAGTCCAGCTTGGTAGGGTTGGGATAGCAAACAAAGATCAGCAGTGGTGGCCAGCCTGTATATGTCTTTAACCCTCTCATTCACTTGGTTGAACTGGTTCACACAGGCTTTCAGTGTATGTGCTTGCTGTTGCAGGCCCACCAAGGCTAGAGAGGTGAGCTGGTTTGGGAGCAGTTGCAGGGCTGCAGTAGAGTCCCTGGATGGTGTCTTGTCAGCTGAGTGAAAACCTGCTGGGCCAGATATAGACTAGAGACAGAAAACAAAGTCAAGGAGCTTAGGGGGACTTTATTTTGGGAGGATGCTTGAAATTTCTGCCCTGAAATCCTCACTGTAGACAAAGCAGTTACTGAGCGTCTGTAAACAGCTGGAGCAGAATCATGCCTTTGAGCCATAGCTAAATAAAGCCAGAAAACTTAGCCACATGATAGAAGCATGAACATTCATCTTCGATAAGATAATTTCCTGGCAGGAAAGAGAACAAAAGGGAAGAAGAACTTGAGGGCCAAAAGATGAACACACTTTAGCCAAGACGTATACCTGTTATCAAAAGCTTTAATAGTCAGTGCATGGCTGCAGGGCGGCTGAACTGTCCAATGACATCGGGATTCAGAGTAGGTAGGAATTAAACCTAGAGGAGTCAAGAGGAGACTAGAGGAAGGAAAGAGTGGTGTTGGCTGCCTCTTTATCGGTTCTTTGAGTACAGGCATTTCCCAGGACTATAGTTATTAGGACCTGGTGGTAAAGGGTGAACTCTACGACCTGGTCAGAGGAGACTATGGCAGAGTCTGCTTGGCAGAAGCCATTGGAGCTGAGAGATGAGCTTCTGTCTCTGAACCAACTGTAGTCAGGGCATGACAGAGAGGAAATAGCAAGTTGGGGGTTTTGTAGCTAAGGGTTTCAAGTGATTCTAGGCGGGGTGGAGGGGGGGGTGAGGGCAGTCGCCCTGGGAAGGAGTGTAGCGGGTTGAGAGGAGGCCCAGAGTCAAGTGAGATACTGGGATTTTTTTTTAGGGGGGTACTGTGAAAAAGTTGATTCCTCGAAGGGGACAAAGGAAAGAGGCTCTTGTGTGACAGGAAGTCCTTGAGCCAGTGTGGTGAGAGAATAAAGAGGTGACCAACTGTGAGCTTAAGAGGCCTTCCGGGCCTATAGGGAGGCTGCTGCTAGTGCTGGTGAGCAAGGTCGTCATCCCTAGCTGTTGTGTCTAGCTGTTGAGAAAGATAGGCCGTAGGGGCAAAGGTGGGTGCTTTCATTTGCTCGCAATCCCCCAGAGCCTTTCCCCAAAATGTAGTATACAGAATGAAGGGTTGGTCAGGAGTCTGGGGGAGCCAGGGCAGGGGCCTGCAGGAGTGCATCTCCTAGATGGCATGAAACCAGTCATGGCAGTCTTTGTAGGGTCCAGAGGCTCCTTTGGAGGGCCCTTAGCAGCTTCATAGACTAGGTGAGCAAAGTTGGGAATCCAGGTTCTGTCTTACCCTGCCAGGCAAGGAGGGGGAGAACATCTTCCTTGGTAGATGGATCTGTGAGGAAGAGATGAGGTAAAGGGCACTGCTGCTCTTACAGAGGACCCGGCTTTCATTTCCCGTGCTCATATGGTACCTCATAACTGTCTATAACTCCAGTTCCAGGGGATCCAAAGCCCTCTCTGGCTTCACCAGTCACACACAGAGATTCCGGGAAAACAAACAGACAAACAAACAACAACAACAACAAACCGGAAGTTGGTAAAGGAAAAAAAATAGATGCATTTACATTTTGACCAAACCTAGGAGAGAAAGAAGTCATTTCTTCATGATCCTGTCTATAGCCATCTCATAGCTTAAAAACAAAACAAAACAAACAAAACCAACCAGTGTGTGTGTTCATGTACATGCTCATGCGCGCTCCTGTGTGTGTATGTTGGTGATCAGAGGTCCTCAGATTCCTTGGAGCTGAAGTTGCAGGTGGTTGTGAGCGGCCTGATTTGGGTGGAGCCTGAACTCAGACCCTATGCAAGAAGAGTACATGCTCTTAACCACTGAACCACCTCACCAGCCCCATATGGGGCTCCCCACCCCCACCCCACCCCCGCTTATCCTTTCGGGCATCTTGGTACTTGTAGTTTTGCCCTCTACCTCTTCTCTTAAAACAGAGTGCTGAGACTCTTGGGGCCACTTTAGTTTCAGAGACTCCATCTTGTATATAGTCTCCATCGTGTACTAGGCTAAATTCTAAGAAATAGCTGAGTTCACAGAAATGGTTTCTGGCCCACATGAATTTAGGACCACATTACCCCACCCCATGCCTTGTTGGTTAGCATCCAGTTGGGACTGAAACCCACCAGCAGCTGCGTAGGCTCTGATTGGCTGGCCTCAATCCAGGCCAAGTTATCAAGAAAACCATCTGAGGTATTTGACAGGTAGTAACCCACTTAAGATGTCAGGTTGGAATACAGCATGCATGTACCCGATTGGTTGCCTCTATTCTATCTAATTTGTGTGTTTGTGTGTGTGTGGGGGATGTTGCTTTAAAAGGTTGTTCTGTCTTGCCTCTCGATGTCACAGTTTGGATCCTGATCCCAACAGTTTCCCTGATATACTGTTTTTTGTTTTTTTGTTTTTTTTTTGTTTTTAAATAAAGAAACTTGTTGGCCGAACTTGGTTTTCTTTTTCTTTTCTTTCTTTCTTTTCTTTTCTTTCTTTTTTTTCTTCTCTCTTTTTTTTTTTTTTTTTTTTTTGGTTTTTCGGGACAGGGTTTCTCTGTGTAACCCTGGCTCTCCTGGAACTCACTCTGTAGCCTAGACTGGCCTTGAACTCAGAAATCCACCTGCCTCTGCTTCCCAAGTGCTGGGATTAAAGGCGTGCGCCACCACTGCCGGGCTTTTTTTTTTTTTTTTAACTTGGTTTTCATAGTGGATTATTTCTCAAATTCTCGGACACTAACAAGACCACAATTCCCATCACCCCGTGAACGCTGGAGCCTTCAGAGCGCATCCTCCAGAGGTGGGTACTCGGACCATTGACGGACCTGCTGGCTAAAAGGCCCGCCTTCATCAGCCCAAGATCTCCCACCATTGGTCATCTCCCCCGCTTATCACTGGAGGGCCGCAGGTGAATGAAAGGGGGCGTGTCGGTACGCTCAGCTTGCTGGAGGAGGCTGGAACCCGGTGCCAGGTGAGCACACAGCATCTGGTCGGCGCCGCGGCTTTTTTGGTTTTGGGGAAAGTTGGGGGCACCTCCAGAGGCTGGCTCAGGGGACCGGCTGTAGGTAGCAGGCACGGTTGCCTTTCTTAGCCAGCTTTGGACCGCCCGGCCCAGTAACTCCCTGGACCCCGGCTGCGCGGTGTCGCGCTCAGTGGCAGACCCTCCCTCTTCTTGCGTGGGGTGGGTGGACACGGAGGCACATGCCCACCCTCCCTGGCAATGGGTGACCCATCCCGCATGGTCCAGGTGGGAGTTCTGGCTTCTGCTCATTCTGATCCTGAAGGATACCCAGGCGCCAGGGCTTGGCCAGGCTGGGCCAGTGTCCATTTGGGCAATGGTCACTTTGCCAGCGGAAGACCTGCGAGAGGCAAGGCCTTGGTTTCCACACCCAGACACAAGAGACTGTGCCCATTACCTGGCTCCAGTGGCCTCCTCAGGTCGTCTGACTCTGGATGGATTGTTCCCGCTGCTTTGAGAGCAATTTAGCAGGAGAACCGAAGATGGCAATTGGTCAGAAATTCTACCCCTGCAAAACTATTAGTTCTGTTTCCCCTTTCCTTGGGCCAGATGAGGGAGTGGCTTCCCAGTCTATTGGTAGACCAGTTAGAGGGTTTGGGGACATCGGTAAACAATGGCTAAGGATTGCCTCTCTGGAATCAGTAGAATATTGATTCTAAATCCTTGACATGTAGTCTGTATCTTTGAACCTCAGATTCCCTCTCTAAAAAGTGAAAATATTCTGCACTGCGTGGTGCTTGTCAAGTAGTTTTCTTAGTGCTTAGAAATGAATGATGCGCAGGAAATCCCAGTCATTCTAGTCACCGAAGAGCAGTTTTTATTCTCAGGTTGGTGGGACCGGAGGAGAGTTGTCAGAAAGAGGGGGCTGGACAGACAGTGGTGGTGAACACTGTAATCCTAGCACAGGAGAGGCAGAGGCAGGGGGATGGGAACGAGTTCAAGACTAGCCTGGTCGGGCTGGAGAGATGGCTCAGGTGTTAAGACCACTGGCTGTTCTTCCAGAGGTCCTGAGTTCAAGTTCCAGCAACCACATGGTGGCTCACAACCATTTGTACTGGGATCTGATGCCCTCTTCTGGTGTATCATGAAGACATAACAGACTCTCAAAACGAATGGGAGTAAAGGGGAGACACAGAGAAAGTGCAGGCTGCTTTTTTTCTTATTCTTAATTAATATATGTATGTGGGTCTGGGCCCTGGAATGCGGCTGCCCCCTGAGGCTAGAGGTGAGGATACTATCCAGAAGCTGGAGTTCCTGGCAGTTGTGAGCCATGAGATTCTGGAGCTGGGAATTGGACTGAAGTTCTTTGGAAATCATTATCTTTAACTGTTGAGCGGACTCTCCAGCCCCTGCTTTTGGCTTTTTGATCAAAGATAGTCCTGTAGCCTGGCTAGGATTCCTTTGAGGGTCCAAGAGTTTGTCCTACTATTACCAACAGCCTCTTTGGGGATGTGCACTAGCTTTGGTTAATTTTGCTAGTCCTGATAGATTCCTTTTGTCAAGAAATATACATTGTTAGTAACAGTTGTTTGTTCGTTTTTTGTTTTATTTATTTATTTATTTATTTATTTATTTATTTATTTATTTATTTTTGGAGACTGGGTCTTATGTAGCCCATGCTGTATTGCAACCAGATTTGTAGCCCAGGATGACCTTGAATCTTGATTCTCATGTATCTATCTCTTGAGTACTTGAATTATAGACTTGTACCAGGACACCCAGTTTATGCAGTGCTGGAGGGATCAAACTCAGGACCTCACACAAGGAAGACATGTACTTTGCCAACTGAGCTACGTCTGCAGCCCCCATACTTAGTGTCCTAGTTAGGGTTTTACTGCTGTGAACAGACACCATGACCAAAGCAACTCTTATAAGGACAACATTTTATTGGGGCTGGCTTACAGGTTCAGAGGTTCAGTCCAGTTTATCAAGGCAGGAGCATGGCAGTGTCCAGGCAGGCATGGTGCAGGCAGAGCTGAGAGTTCTACATCTTCATCTGAAGGCTGCTAGAAGCCTGGCTTCCAGGCAGCTAGGAAGCGGATCTTTTTTTTTTTAAATTGGATATTTTCTTTATTTACATTTCAAATGTTATCCCCTTTCCAGGTCTCCCCTCTGGAAACCCCCTAGGAAGAAGATTTTAAAGCCCATGCCCACAGTGACACACCTGCTCCAACAGGGCCAAACCTCCCAATAGTGCCATCCCTGGGCCAAGCGTGTACAAACCATCACACTTGTTATTGGCTTTATTTGTTGTTGTTGTTGTTGTTTTGTTTGTTTCTTTGAGACAGGGTTTCTCTGTTTAACAACAGCTCTGGCTGTCCTAGAACTCACTCTGTAAACCAGGCTGGCCTTAAACTTAGAGGTCCATTTCCCTCTGTCTCCAAAATGTTGGGATTAAAGACATGTGATACCTTCTCTCAGCTATTGGCTTTAAGTTTTAATTTTTATCATCTGTTTATTTGTTTGGTGTTTTTTTTTTCTTTCTTTTTTATTTTTTCAAGACAGGGTTTCTCTGTGTAGCCCTGGCTATCCTGGAACTCACTCTGTAGACCAGGCTGGCCTCGAACTCAGAAATCTGCCTGCCTCTGCCTCCCAAGTGCTGGGATTAAAGGCGTGCGCCACCACTGCCCGGCTGGTGTTTTTCAAGACAGAGTATTTCTCTGTTGCCCTGGCCATCCTAGAGCTTGCTCTGTAGACCAGGCTAGCCTCAAACTCAGAGATCTGCTTCTGCATCTGCCTCCCAAGTGCTGGGATTAATGGCAAGTGCTACCACTACCTGGCTTAACTTTAATTTTTAAAAAATTAAATTATTTATTTATTTATTTGTTTATTATTGTGTGTATATGTATTTATGTGGAGACCAGAGGACAGCTTTTAGGAGTTGTTTCTCCTCTTCCACCCTGTGAGTGCTGAGCATCACACTCAGGCCATCAGGTTTGGTAGCAAGTGCTTTCACCTGCTGAACGATCTCACTGCTCCAGTATTTAGTGACTGTAGAATTGAATTGGAACCATGCATAGATTCGGAGTGCCATGAGTATGTGGTAAAATGTACACTAAACCAGTGCTAAGCTGCTTTTCAATGAGGAGTAGGGGTTTTCAGCACAGCCCAGGGATCAGAGTGCCTGCAGAGGCCAGCTTTGCTGATGTGAATAGCTATTGACTTTTTTTTTTTTTTTCTTTTTTTTGGTTTTTCGAGACAGAGTTTCTCTGTGTAGCCCTGGCTGTCCTGGAACTCCCTCTGTAGACCAGGCTGGCCTCGAACTCAGAAATCCACCTGCCTCTGCCTCCCAAGTGCTGGGGATTAAAGGCGTGCGCCACCACTGCCCGGCAACTATTGACTTATTTACCAAGTTCAGGTTCAAATGATCCTCCTGCCTCTTCCTTCCATGGCAGGGACTACAGGTGTGTACCCCACACCTGGCCAGGAAAGTTTGAAGTAAAAAACTCAAGAGTCCTGCAACATGCTTCTTAGCCCTAACACTTCTGCTGTTATATCTTTCTTGTATAAGTGTCCAGGAAAAAAGTTCACTATATAATGAGTAAACACACACACACACACACACTATAGTTTGTTTTGGATCTTATGATTTTTTCTTTTTCTTTCTTTCTTTTTTTCCCCAGTAGATCTTGGTGACATTTCAGTTAACTCTATTGATAATTCTACAAATTACCTTTAAAAATTTTTTAAATATCTTTTCTATGGGTATTTTGCTGGGTATATGTCTGTGTACCACATGTGTTCCTGGCACCTACAGAAGCTTGAAGAGGGCACTAGCTCCCCTGGAACTGGAGTTACAGACAGATATGAGCTGCTGTGTGTGTGCTGGGAATGGAACCCCGGTCCTCTGGAAGAGCAGCTGTTGCTCGTAATCACTGAACTATCTCTGCAGCCCAACAGTCAGAGATTCTTTAAAGAGAAATAGTTTGAGAATTGACTAAAAAGCAGCAGGCATGCAAGTGTCACGATGCATAGTAAACTCTGTGCGTGTTCAAGGGAGTGAAGTCAGAGAGAAACATTTAAAGGTAAAATGGGAATCATGGAAAGCATTTTGAGAGACTGATCCTTGCTACAAGGATCCATAACAAGAACGTTGTCTGGCAAAGATGAAACGGACAGATGGTGGGCCGTCACTCTCGAGGAAGTATTTTTGGTTTTGGTCAAAGAAAGGAGTGAGGACGCAGCGAAGCCTTCCGCTGGGAAACGTCCGCAGGTTGCCTTATATAGGAGCAGTAGAATTCTACAGCTATGGGAGCTGAGAGGTGGCTAAGAGCACTGGCTGCTCTTGCAGAAGACCTGGGTTCAATTCCCAGCACCTACATGGTGGCTCAGAGCCACCTGTAACTCCAGTTCCCAGGGATCTGATTCCTTCCTAGGACCTCCACAGGAATTGGGCACACAGGTGGCAAATATCTCATAATGAAAATAAGTATATCTAGCCGGTGGTAGAGGTGGTGCTCACCTTAAGTCCTGCACTTGGGAGGCAGAGGTAGGTGAATCTCTGTGAATTCGAGACTAGCCTGGTCTACAGAGTGAGTTCTAAGACAGCTAGGGCTACACAGAGAAATCCTGTCTCAAAAAACTATATGTGTGTGTGTGTGTGTTTTAAATTTTTTTAAAAAAGTTATTTATTTCAGGTATATGAATACACTGTAGCTGTCTTCAGACACACCAGAAGAGGGTGTCAGATCTCATTACAAATGTTGTGAGCCACCATGTAGTTGCTGGGACTTGAACTCAGGACCTCTGGAAGAACAGTCAGTGCTCTTAACCACTGAGCCATCTCTCCAGCCTCATAACTACTTTGGATGAAACTTTTTAGAATTATGATATGATTTGTTGAGTTTAAGATGAATCTAAAAATACAGGAATTGGGCTGTTGATACGGCTCTGTGGGTAAAGGGGCTTGCTGCCAGCCCTGAAGACTGGGTTCAATCCCAGGAATGTACATGGTACGAGAGCACCAACTTTCACAAGTTGTCCTCTGATCTTCACATGAATACTGTGTCAGTTATGTCCCCCATTTCCCCCTAGACACACACACACACACACACACACACACACAGAGAGAGAGAGAGAGAGAGAGAGTACAGCTCTGACCTTTCTCCCCTTAAATATTTTTAGTTTGTGGTTAATTGAATGCATGGATGTAGAAGCTGCTGCTACAGTTGCTCAGGACTGCAGTGGGTTAGTAGGTGAAGGACTGATTGATGGATGGTTAGGGTCTGATGGGAGAGGGAAGGGGCACCTGGGGCAGAAGGCTAGCACCTCCATTTCCCTCACCACCAGGAAGATTCTAAGCTTGATTTCTTTGTTCTGCCTAGCATTTAAAAATAGGAGCGTGCCTTTTAATTTAGCAAACATTCTTTAACCAAAGCAGTCTGCCAGGTGATCTGAGGACTGTTAGATGTAATAAGACACACCCATGCCTTTAAAGGGCTTGCCATCTTCTGACAGACCTGTAACAGTGGGAAGGCGTTAACCATGGGTTGTGGAGTTAGTTCAGGCACCTAGAGCAGCTAATGCAAAAAGGGACTTAATTGGTTCGGACACAGCTTGAGCTAGATAGGGCTTAGCTAGTGTCCCCAGGTGCCATCAGCTGTCACCTTTGTTAGGCTGGTTCCTCTGGTGGCACAGCTGCACATTTCTCACATTCTGTGAGTTTACAGAGCCGGATGCCCCTTTCAGAAGCCCGACAAAGGTTCTATTGCTTTTCACTGGTTCTAGCTACTGGGCCCTCTCTGAGTCAGTCATTGATGGTCAGAGAATAAGATGCATTGATCGCAGTAGCCCATAGGACAGCCTACATGCCTGGAACCTAAGCTGGATGGTGCCTGCTTCATGCATAGCACATTGGCCAAGAGAGTGGCAAGAATAGTTCTGTAGCAGCCTTAGGGGCTCCGGAACCCTTAGAAGGGGATGTGTGGGCTGGCAGGCCCAGGAATCTACCAGACTTCTCCACAAAATAGTGGTAGAAGATTTGAGCTGAGGCTGCTGGCTAATATCTAAATTCTGATTAAGATATTCGAAAAGAAACCGTACCATTTGAAGGGTAGACTCCAGTGCATAAGAATAGGATCTGTTGATTCTAGACACCACCAAACCTAGTTTTGAGTCCTTACTCTGTCATAGCTTGGTCATTTCTTATCCTTGATTTCTTTTTTTTAAATTAATTATTTGTTTTATGTATATAAGAACACTGTATATGTCTTCAGATACACCAGAAGAGGGCATCGGATCCCATTACAGATGGTTGTGAGCCACCATGTGGTTGCTGGGAATTGAACTCAGGACCTCTGGAAGAGCAGTCAAATGCTCTTAACAGCTGAGCCATCTCTCCAGCCCATCTTTGATTTCTTTATTGGAAAAACAGGGATAAAAATGAGGACTAACAAGGATTTATTTATTTATTTGAGATAGGATGTTACCTCTCCTAGGCTAACCTGGAACTAGCTATATAGCTGAAGATGGCCTTGAACTCCTGACTCTCCTGCCTCTAATTCACTAGTGTGGTGATTACAGCTATCTGCCATCACCCCCAGGGACCTGGGGATGGAGCCCAGGCCTTCATGAGTGCTAGGCAGGCACTCTGCTAACTGAGCCATATCTGCAGCCTTTTGTTTGTTTGTTGAGACAGGGCCTAGATACTAGCCCAAGCTGGCATTGAACTCTCCATGTAGTCAAACACAATCTTGGGGATGGAGAGATGCCTCAGAGAGTAAAGGCACTTGCCCTGAGTGTAATGATCTGAGTTCAGTTCAGAACCCAGATGGTCAGAGAAGAGAACTGACTTCCATATGTGCACCATGGCACACACGTGCTCACATACATACATATGTACACACATATATACATATACAATGTAATAAAATACATGCCCATATACATACATACATATTATACACACATATATACACATACAATATAAATAAATACATGTAAAAAAAAAATCAAAGATGACAAATTCCTGATCTTGTCTCTGCCTCTCAAGTGCTAAAATTATCGTTTATTTTATTTATTTTTACTTAGTTTTTGAGACAGGGTTTCTCTGTGTAGCCATGGCTGTCCTAGACCTTGCTCTGTAAATCAGGCTGATCTCAAACTCAGAGATCTACCTGCCTCAGCCTCCCAAGTGTTGGAATTAAGGTTATATGCCACCACTGCCTGGCCAGTTGTTTTAATTTTTACATTTTTGGGAAGATAGGCTTTGATTTATGTGCACGTGTATGAGAGCCCATGGAGACCATTAGAGGGTGTTGAATCCCCTGGAGCTAGAGTTACAAGTGGTTATGCTCTGCTCAGTGTGGATACTGGGAACTGAACGCTGGTCCTCTGGAAGAGCAGCAAGTGTGCTTAACCACTGAGCTATCTGTCCACCCCATATTTATTTATAGACAGGGTCTCATTCTGTATTCCATATTGGCCCAGAACTGACCCCACTGCCTCAGCCTCCTGAGTGTGAGTATCACGGTGTATACCACCTTACCTGCTTCCCTCACAGCTTTTTATAAAAAGTTGTGGAGAGAACCCACGTAAAACACCAACCACTGTGCCCACATGTAATTACCTGGCATTACTCTTTGTTCTTTCTACCCTTTCAGCCAGTTATTCAAAACCGCCTATATCATGGAAACCCAGTAGTTTGGTTTGTTTTTTTTTAATGTTTTTAGATTTATTTATTTCACTGTATGTGAGCGTTTTGCCTGCATCTATTTGTATGAACCTGAGTGCCTGGTGCCTGTTGAGGTCAGTGAGGTTGTCAGATCCTCTGGAACTGGGGTTAAGGATAGTAGTAAATTACTTCGTGGGTGCTCAGAACTGAACCCAGATCATTTGCAAGAGCAACAAAGTGTTCTTAATCACAGAGTCATCTCTGCAGCCCTGAACCAGTGATTTGAAATGTACTATATGATAATATATGAACTTCTAGAAGCCAAGGCTATAGATCAGTTGGTGGAATGCTTGTTTTGCACACAAGAAACCTAGTTGAGGTACCATATAAACTGGGTACAATCCCAGTTCAATCCCAAGATTGAACACCCCTACAATCCCAAGAATTCAAGACCAGCCTGGGTTACAGAAAATCAGAACAAAATATGAACAGTCTATTGTAAGGTCGGAATTCGCAAATTAATGTAAATAAAATTCTTGGCAGAGCTCCAGGCCCCTCCAGAGCAGCAGCGGGTGGTGGAGAAATGGAGGCACAGTCGTACTGCGCCAAGCTCTTGGGGGAGTTAAATGAGCAGCGGAAACGAGACTTTTTCTGTGACTGCAGCATCATCGTGGAAGGACGCATCTTCAAGGCCCACAGAAACATTCTGTTCGCCAACAGTGGCTACTTCCGTGCCCTGCTCATCCACTACATCCAGGACAGCGGGCGGCACAGCACAGCTTCCTTGGACATCGTCACCTCCGATGCCTTCTCCACCATCCTAGACTTCCTTTACTCTGGGAAGTTGGATCTGTGTGGCGAGAACGTGATTGAAGTCATGTCAGCTGCCAGCTACCTGCAGATGAATGATGTCGTCAACTTCTGCAAGTCGTACATCAGGTCGTCCCTGGACATCTGCAGAAAGATGGAGAAGGAGGCCGCTGTAGCTGCAGCAATGGCGGCAGCAGCGGCCGCGGCGGCAGCTGCAGCTCATCACATAGACAGTGAAAGTCCAAGTTCAGGACTGGAGGGGACTTCCTGTGGCACCAAGAGCTTTGTCTCCTCCCCAGTAGATGGAGAAGGGAGTCTGGACTGTACAAGATCATCTCCTTGTGATGGCTGCCATCCTTTGGAGCTGGTGTCAAAAGAGAGCCAGGGCTCTGGGGCCTCCGACAGTGACCTTTGTATTGTGCCCAGACGGGTTGAACCTAAGGTGGAATTCGATGTTGCCAGAGCGGAGGTGGAGGCTGAGGAACAGCTGCAGCAGTATGCCGCCCCACTGGCCCATGCAGAGGAAGGCCTGCCCAGTAACCAGGCCTTGGATTTGACGTACAGCAGCTACCACGTGAAGCAGTTCCTGGAGGCTCTCCTGCGCAACAGTGCTGTCCAGAGCAAAGATGACACGGATCATCATCACTTTTCTCGTGGCTTGGAGGGAAGACTGGAAGGTCCAGGAGTGCCCGTGAGTTCAGTGATGGACGTTCAGAACGACTGGTATAGAGAGGATTCAGGTGAGTTTGGGTTGCAGGCATCTCTCTGCCAGCATTAGTGCGTTCTATGCCTTTTGTTACCTCATTGCGGTCCTCACTGCTACCATTCCTGCCGCTGCTGCTGCTGCTGCTACACCATTGCTTCCGCCACCACCACTATCAATAGTTATTAATTAAGCAACTGTTGTATATAGAACCTTGTTTCTTCGTGTACCTTGTGTGTGTGAGTGTGCGCAGGTCGTGCACATGGACACCAGAAGACGGTATTAGATGTTGCCCCTCAAGAGATATCCACTCTGCTTTTGCTTTTTGTAATTATAAATTATCTTACTTTGTTTCACATGTAGGAAGTTTTGCCTGCGTGTAAGTCTGTACATCATATGTGTGCAGAGGCCAGAAGAGAGCATTGGATCTCCTAGGTCAGGAGTTACTAACGGCTCTGAGCTGCCGTGTGCATGTTGGGAACTGAACCTAGTCCTTTGAAAGAGCAATCAGTGCTCTAAGCTATTGATCTATCTCTCTAAACCCTGCCTTGTTTTTTGAGACAGGCCTAGCGCTTGCTAATTTTGCTTAGCTTGGCTGGCCAGTGACTCCAAGGATCCAATTATCTCCAGTTTTCTATTGCTGGGATTATAGGTATGCGTAGCCATGCCTGGCTTTTCACAGGTGCTCCGGTAAAATCTGGTCCTTGCTGGGCATTGGTAACAGTACACGCCTTTAATCCCAGCACTCGGGAGGCAGAGGCAGGCGGATTTCTGAGTTCGAGGCCAGCATGGTCTACAAAGTGAGTCCCAGGACAGCCAGGGCTACACAGAGAAACCCTTGTCTTGAAAAACCAAAAAAAAAGAAAAAAGAAAAAAGAAAAAAAAACAACAAAAAATGAGATCCTCATGTTTTGAAAGACCCCCGAATCGGGGAGACCCTCACTCAAGTCTCAGGAAAACGCAACCCCCCAGTGACTCACGAGAAACCGAACTTGCTGCAACGCTGCAAGCGCACGAGGTTTATTCGGGGAGGCAGTGCACTGGGCCGAGCTCATAACCCACACAGGGGCAGAGGAGGTCGACCCCGAGCAGCTGAAGTTAGGGGTATTTGTAGGGAAAAATCACAAAGCAAAAGGGGGAGCAGGGGGAACATGTGTCATGGGAAAGAGCAGAGGGGCTCAAAACAGAGGTCACTGTGACATTTTCGGTTGATCAACAGGATAGGAGCCAAGTCAAAACAACTGCTTTCCCAAAACAATTTTCAGAACAGAGTTCATCATGACATTTCATGGTGGGCCTGTTTTTGGAACAAGGTAAAAACAACCATTCTCAGAACTGTCTAAGGGGGGTGAGTTAAGCCCATCTCAGGCCCCTGGGTGGCCTAGGGCTCTAGTGCTGAGTCTAGGGGCATTTTTCTTCCAGGGTCTTTCAGTTTGTTCTGCTGGCATGTCACTAACTGAGTCCTTTGCCTAGCTCTTCTTTGTATATCTCTGTGCTGCCTACACAGGGTGTGGTCACCCTTTGATCTCCAGGAGGGGTTGGTTCCAAGACTCCCTTTAGATGATAAAATCCACTGGATGCTCAAGTCCTCTCTGTAAACTGATACTGTCAGGTGTGGTGGCACACACCTTGCATCACAGCACTCGGGAGGAAGAGGTAAGCAGATGTCTGTGAGTTCAAGGCCACCCTGGTCTAGATAGCAAATTCCAGGCCAAAAGGGCTATTTAGTGATATGCTGTCTTAAAAATTAAAAAAAATAAATAAATAAGTGGTTGGCGAGGTGGTTTAGCAGTTAACAGCGCTTGCTGCTTTTGCAAAGGACCTGGGTTTAGTTTCCAACCACGGTGGCTTACAAACTCTCTGCAACTCTAGTTCCAGAGGATCCAACACCCTCTTCTGACTTCCATAGGCAGTGCATGTACATAGTGCACAGACAATACATGTAGGTAAGACATTCATACATAATAAAATAAAAAATTTTAAATACATAAAGTGATAATGTTTGTTAATAATGTCCCATGTTCTTTAAATCATCTCTCAGTTATTTATAATCCTTGACAGGATGTCAGGCTACGTGAGGAGTTGTTAATGTTGACCCCTAATTGAGTCTGTTGGATCTTCAGGTGACGTTCTGGTGGTCCCCATCAAGCTCCACAAGTGTCCTTTCTGCCCTTACACTGCCAAGCAGAAGGGCATCCTCAAACGGCACATCCGGTCCCACACTGGTGAGCGGCCTTACCCCTGTGAGACCTGTGGCAAAAGGTTCACTCGACAGGAGCACCTTCGGAGTCACGCCCTGAGCGTAAGTGTCAGAGACCACTGTAAGGGCTGTGTCTGTCTCCTAATATGAGGGTGGGCCTATCTGTCACTTCTCTGTCATCTGGAGATTTTTAAGGAAGTTTGTGAGGTTTTCTTTTACCGGTGACCGCACTTAGGACGTTAACACTGGCGTTCGAGAAGGCTAGTTTTCTAAGAAGCTTAGCTTTTGTTCACGGATGGCTGTCATGAGGCCAGAACTGGCAGGGCCAGCAGACTGTGGGTCTCTTCCCCTGACAAGGATGTAGAGTAAGCTGTATCCCCAGTTTCTGGTGGTTTCCACCAGAAGTGGCACCCTGAGGCAGGAGAGCAACATGCTTCCATCTGCACAGCAAGTGTTGCTAACTGCTGAGTCATCTCTCCAGCCTTTCCTGTGACCTTTACTGTGTCCCCTTGTGCTGACAGGTCCACAGATCCAGCCGTCCAATTATCTGCAAAGGCTGTCGACGAACCTTTACCAGCCACCTGTCCCAGGGGCTGAGGCGCTTCGGGCTGTGTGACAGCTGTACCTGTGTCACAGACCCCCACGATGAAGATGATGACCTGATGCCCGTCAACCTTAGCCTGGTGGAGGCGTCATCTGAAAGCCATGAGAAGAGTGACATGGACGACTGGCCCATCTACATCGAGTCTGGTGAGGAGAACGACCCGGCTGCAGAGGATTCTGATGACAAACCACACATTCGGCCCAACTTACCAGCCCCAGAGACGCTTACGTAGCAGTGACTCAGTGGGCAGGTTTTATGGCTTGCTCTATGGTGAAAGCTACCATTTGCTGTGTTTTATGAGACTTGGGGATCATCTCCCTGCAATGTTGTTAAACTTGAATTTTTTGTTAGACTACGTAGTGGAGGCTGGATGCTGTGTTTCAAAAGACGGATGACTTTTTAGTGTGAAGTCTGAGTTTTGTTAGCCTCTTCTTGGTCTGACTGAATCAAGGTTGAACCATGAGGCTTCCTAATTTTCCTGCTGAGAAGCTGACTCTAGACAGGAGGAAAATAGGAAGACTTCCCTGCTTAGCGCTATGCCAGTCTTCTACGTCATTACCGCCTTCTGAAGAGGTGGCAGGAATATGTTGTCAGAACATCAGTCTTTCCTCTGCCAGGCTTCTTGTAACGAATTCCACAATTTAATTTTCTGGGAATCTGCTTCGACAAAAAGCAGGCAGGGCTGACTACGTGGTCATGAAAGGTACTCCCTAAATCTAAGACTACTCCGAAAGGCTGGAGGGAGCTATGCGCAGGCAAATACTGAAACAAATTGCAAGTTCATTCGGGCCCCCTTGCTTGCCCACCTGGATTGAGTTAAATTAAATGAGCCCCCAGAAGACGGCCAGGGAGCGAGGACAGGTTAGTGTCCCTGTCTAGTCTGCTATTTGACAATTCCATACACACAAATCCCCTATTCTGAGATTATAAAGCAAATTGTTTGGGCAAAACTGAAAAGGCTCCCTGGTTTTCTTAGTCATTTCCTGGACATGCAACCTGGACATGCTCGTCCTGATGACATTCCTAGACACGTGTGTCCCGCTGACATCCTGTCACCTAGTTTATGTCCAGACTTGAGCTGGGGGTGGGGAGGGACATGCATGCCTAACTAATATTCAGGTTTTAGAAGACTTTCTAGGGCTGGAGAGATGGCTTAGTAGTTAAGAGCACTGACTGCTCCTCCAGAGGTCCTGAGTTCAATTCCCAGCAACCACATGGTAGCTCACAACCATCTGGAATGGGATCCGATGCCCACTTCTGGTATGTCTAAGGACAACTACAATGTACTCATATACATAAAATAAATTAATAAATCTTAGAAGACCTTCTAGAAGGAAGGAGCTGGCTAGAACAGGTTTTAAGCCAGTCTGCTTTTCACCCACTCTGGGGCCAGGTCACAACTGTAGCAAGTCAAGTGTCTTTAAAGTATCAAAGGACAGGAAAGACCAATTGATGAACTACACTGGAAGGTACATTCACAGACTTTCCTTATGTTAAAGTATCCAAAGTAGACATTAAAAGAAATCCCTAGTCTTCCTTTAATTTTAATATGGTTTCAGGCAGCAGTGAAGTCACCGGTCCCTCTGCCTCCTGAACAATACCTAGTGAGAAGCGTTTATAAACTGACTTGTGTGTATTGTCTTGTCATTGAGGAGTTGAAGCTTTGATTTGCTTGTATTTTGAGACAGGGTTTCTCTGGGTAGCCTTGGTTGCTGTGGAACCCACTATGTAGACCAGGCTGGCCTCAAACTCCCGAAGTTCTGACTGCCTCTGCCTCCCAAGGGCACCACCTCACCTGGCTGGACTGGGGTTACAGCTCATTGTCTGTCGTTAGGAAGGCCCTGGGTCCAATCTCTAGTTCTGCAATAAATAGATACTTCATTTTGTGTTTTCTACAAGAAAAAAAAAAGCCACTTAAAAAAGAAAAAAGAAAAAGGAAGAAAGAAAGCGAAGAGGCTGGAGAAGTGGCTCAGTGGTTAAGAGCACTGGCTATTCTTCCAGAGGACCTGGGTTCAATTCCCAGTACCCCTTCAGTAGCCAACTGTCTCTGACTCCAGTTCCAGGGAATCTGATACTCTCATGCCAATGCACATAAAATAAAATAGTCAACTATATTTAAAAAGAAAGAAAGAAAGAGAGAAAGAAAGAAATCAAGCAAGCAAAATCTTTTGGTTTCATTGGTTTTCTCAGTAATGGGTGGTGCATCCTGGACCTTGTCCATGCTGGGCAAATACTCTCTTACTGACTTAGACCCCGCCCCTGGAAAGGTTTTTCAGTTGTACTTTAGTAGGGTCCTAGGACCACACCCAAGACTCTGATGGCACTTGCTGTGATGCCCGCACCCTGTTTGTTTCCTTGAACAAGGCGTGGGCCATCTCAGGTGTGGTTACCTAGTGAGCCACATCATATGAAGACTGATACCACACAGACCTTGTGGCATATGCCTTTATTAAACCCCGCATTCGGGAGGCAGAGGCGAGCAGATCTCTGTGAGTTCAAGGCCAACCTGGTCTATATAGAGAGTTCCAGGACAGTCATTGATACATAGTGAGTCTCTGCCCCAAAAAAGAAAAAAAGCAAAATAAAACAAAACAAAAACAAAGAAATAAAAAGGTTTGAAATAAATCAAAGTATTGAAAATTTTTTAAGTCATTCTTTTTTTAAGACATGTGTTATTCTAAGGAAAAATAAAGACTAAACAGCTGGGTAGAAGAGGAATGCCTCCTTTAATCCCAGCACTCGGGATGCAGAGGAGGCAGATTTCTGAGTTCCAGGCCAGCCTGGTCTACAAAGCAATTTGTAGGCCAGCTAAAGCTGCAGAGTACATAGCAAGATGCTGTCTTTAAAAACAAAGAATAAGGGGCTGGAGAGATGGCTCAGTGGTTAAGAGCACTGACTGCTCTTCCAGAGGTCCTGAGTTCAATTCCCAGCAACCACAGGGTGGCTCACAACCATCTGTAATGGGATCTGATGCCCTCTTCTGGTGTGTCTGAAGACAGCAGCAGTGTATTCATATACATAAAAGAAATCTAAAAAGAAAAAGAAAAAAAAAAGAATAAAACAGATCTTAGCAAAAAGAAAATTAAGTGGATTATGAATTTATCATACAGGAGTTAAAGATATTTTTACTGTTTATTTATTTCTGTTTTAATATGACCTTCCTACCTCATAATTCAGCCTCTCTGACTGCTTCCTACTTCGTTGGGGAGAACAATGTTCTTTTTGAACTAACTTATGATCTTTTCATGTCTCTGGGTTAAAAAAAATCACTGTAGAGGTTTTCCGATAGACAGTGCTTCTCAGCTGGATACAGTGTTGTCCTACACAGAAACTTTGGCATCATCTGGAGTCACCTTTGCTTGTTAGAAGCATCGACAGGGAACTTCTGGTGTCCAGTTTAGGTTTAAGTTAGGCGTGCTGCTGAGGCATCTTCCACAGGAGAGTGTCACAGAAGAAAGGATTATCTACTTTAAAATACAGTATGGGGGTTGGAGAGATGGCTCAGCAGTCAAGAGCACCGACTGCTCTTCCAGAGGTCCTGAGTTCAATTCTCAGCAACCACATGGTAGCTCACAACCATCTGTAATGGGGTCTGATGCCCTTGTTTGGTGTGTCTGAAGACAGCTACAGTGTACATACAGAAAATAAATAAATAAATCTTCAAAAAAAAATGTCAGTATGGTTTGGGTATAGTGGCACATGCTTTAATCCCAGCACCCAGGAGATAGAGGCAGGCAGATCTCTAATCTGAGTTCGAGGCCAGCCTGGTATACATCTCTAGACAAGCTAGGGATACACAGTGAGACCTGTCACAAAAATAAATAATTAAATACTTAAAAAAATTTAAAAACAATAGTATCATGGTTGAGAAATACTACATATAAAATGGGGTTTTGAATGATCTTAATTTTGTGTTCTGTTTCTGAGTCCAGATGTTTCACAGCTTGCCCAATGTCTGATGTAAGTTTATGATATAGAAACTTAGAAATTCTGTCAGGTATGGTAGGAAACACCTGGAATCCCAGCACTATGGAAGAGGAAAACGGAGGATCATAAATTCAAGGTCAGCCTCAGCTACAAAACAAGTTCAAGGCTAGGGTGTGATACTTAAGAAGCTGTCTGGCAGGACTTGAGGATGCACACCTTTAACCTCAGCACTCCAGAGGCAGGGGGATCTCTGTGAGTTGGAAGTCAGCCTAGTATACATAACAAGTTCCAAGCCAGCTAGGGCCTGTCTCAAAAAGTAAAATAAAATTGAGAGACTAGGGGCTGGAGAGATGGCTCAGCTGTTAAGAGCACTGACTGCTCTTCTGAAGGTATTGAGTTCAAATCCCAGCAACCACATGGTGGCTCACAACCATCTGTAATGAGATCTAATGCCATCTTCTGGTGTGTCTGAAGACAGCGACAGTGTACACACATATAATAAACAAATAAATCTTTTTTTTAAAAAATTGAGAGGCTAGAGAGATGGTGTAGGCTTAGATTTTCCAGAACTATTTTAATCAGAGTTCTCAAATGCTTCACCCCCCTTCTAGCCCACCAAAGGTAGAGGAGTAACGAAGGTGATAGGACAAGAGGGTGTGCTCGTTTAGAAGTAGTTCCTTCAGGTGACTCCAGTTGCCATTGTCAGGACACCAGTAGTCCAGTTCAGTAGTGTTAGGATACCAACAGCCCACTCCAAAGGTGTCAGCGGTGGCACAATCCAGCAGAAACCTCCAGGCTTCCACTGAATCGGAACAAGTCATTGGAAGCAATCAGGACCAGCTGGGATGCCATGCTTCTCTCAGCGAAGTGAAGATCAGTGAAGACGCAAGACCAAGGAAGTGTTGCACAGCTAGCTCTGCAAGCTCCTGTCACTTCTGTTGAGTCCTACTTACATTCTCTTCAAACATTATGTGTCCGATCACAGGACTTGCCTCAGCAAAACATCATGTGAGTCTGCATCACGTGACACATCCAGAAATGTCTACTTCATAATGTCATAGTGGTTAAGAGCACTTGTTGTTCTTACAGAAGACTTGTGTTCAGTTCCCAGCATCCCAGCTGCTTGTAACTGCAGCCCTAGGAACATCTGATGTCTCTGGCGTTGGTGGACACCTGCACTCATATGCACATACAAACACCCAGGATATGAAAATCTAAGAGCAAAACCTAAGAGAAAGAAACCGACTCTGACTCTGGTTTATATGCCCAGGATCATTCTCCCCTGTCTCTGATTCCTTCTTGTTTGTTTCTGTTTATTGTTTTAAGACAGGGCCTGACTGCCTCACCTCAGCCAGGACTCAGTATTAACCAACCTAGCCTCAAATTCAGAGAGAACTGCCTCTGCCTCCTGGGTGCTAACATAAGCCACCAAACATGGCCATTTTTGTTACAGGAGCAGACTCTCGGGAGGAAGACAGCTGTGAAGCCCAGAGTATTAGTACTCTGTGATGTCTCAGATTGTTCATTCCTAAGTGACTATTTAGAGTTTGACAATGTTTATTATACTAACTGGGTTGCTGCATTCTGTCATTTTTAGGAAGAGCTACTTCTTTAGTGTATACTGTCAGATCATGAACTGGTCCCCTTTTAAATGTGCTTCCACATTTGATGGTCAGTAATTATCCTAGTATCTTCAAGGCTTAATAGTTTAAAATGTGTAAGGGCTGGGGATTGAAACTAGGGCCTCTTACATGCTAAGCAAGTCACACCTCAGCCCATGGTGACTTTTTTCTTTCCAAGACAGAGCTTCTCTGTATAGCCCTGGCTGACTGTGGTGACATTTTTATAAGTAAATTTGCAGTTGGGCTCAAAATTGACCATAAGTGATTTGAATTTATAATATTGCATCTTCTGGCACATTCAGTCCAAGTTCACCAAAAGTTATTCTTGTCTCATAGTAGATACAGTACATGAATGGGTCCAAGATACAAATTTGAAATGAAATTAAAAAATGCATACTTAGGAAGCTAGTTCTCTTGAGGGATGGGAAAGCTCTTCTCAAGAAAGAATGTAAATGATACCTGTGATTTGTAGTTAAGAAATGACTCTGGGCTGGGCAGTGGTGGCGTATGCTTTAATCCCAGCACTTGGGAGGCAGAGAGAGGTGCATTTCTGAGTTCAAGGCCAGCTTGGTCTACAGAGTGAGTTCCAGGACAGCCAAGGCTACACAGAGAAACTCTGTCTCGAAAAACCAGAAGAAGAAGAAGAAGAAGGAGGAGGAGGAGGAGGAGGAGGAGGAGAAGAAGAAATGACTCTGATGCCTGATACACTTAAACAGATCTGCCTTTAATCCCAGCATTCAGAGGTAGGCAGATCTCTGTAGTGTTCATGGTACGCATGCTACAAGAGAAGGGAATCATCAATATCTCCCAGCAACAAACCCTGCAAGCTGCAACAGTGACCAGCCTACAAGGTACACTGATGCAAGGTGGTACAAAGGTTACAGGCGTAACCAACCACTCTCTGCTGGGATTTAAGGCCCACCCAAAGAGGCGGAACCCATACCTGACATTGCTAAAGTGACCAGTGACCAGAAACCTGAAATTAGTTAGGTCATAGTCCTAGGGGAAAACCTACATAGGCAGTTTAAGCTAGCCAGTGCTGTATAGGAAGATCTTGACTCAAAAGGAAAAAGGAAAAGAAGAAATTACTCTAAGCATGATTCCTGATCATTTGAAAGAAAGATGCTATTCTAATGTAAAGTGGCCCTGGTTTAATCCCTAGTACCAGAAGGAAAGAAAGAAAGAATGCAAGAGAGAGAAGGAGAGGGAGGGAGAGAGAGAGAGAGAAAGAGAGAGAGAGAGAGAACCCTTGTGTTAGGGTGAGAATTATGTACTTTTGTTGAAGGGTTGGTAGTAACAAGCTCAGGGATTTTGCAGGAAGGCATTCATGGAATGGGTGTGAATTATCTGTTTGAAACCCAGATGGGACTCATAGCTTGGCAGCAGGTCAGAACCAGTTAATATGCTTCTGTGAGATCCCTGAAGCTATCCACTCAGCATAGCTCAGGTACAGTACACAGATCATACAAGCATGGAATCTGCCATCTATACAACCTCAGACAGAGCTTCCAGGGTCTCAGTAAGCCATGTCTGTTCCAAAAGCCACCATCCTCAGGAAATCCCAGAACTGTAGCTCCATTAAGGTATATATAGTTCTCTCATTCCAGGTACCTCTTAGAGGAAATTTCTGCCATGTATAATGTTGCCTAGCAACATAGTAAATGTATGACTCTTATCATGTTGTCAGGGGAACAGAGCTAGAAAAGTTAACTAAAGGTCAAAATATCACACCAAGAACAAATAAATCGTTTTATTTAATGACATATGAAGCAATTACACAGTAGATACCCCACCTAATTATTTTTTAACAAGTTTTTTAGATGTATTTATTTTATATATGTGAATACACTGTCGCTGTCTTCAGACACACCAGAAAAAGGCATCGGATCCCATTACAGATGGTTGTGAGTGACCATGTGGGTGCTGGGATTTGAACTCAGGACCTCTGGAAGAGGAGTCAGTGCTCTTAACCACTGAGCCATCTCTCCAGCCCCTCCACCTAATTCTTATAACCAGAGGAATTTCTTATTAAAATATAGCCATCACTTGGGGCTGGAGAGATGGCTCAGTGGTTAAGAATATCTGCTATTCTTCCAAGAACCCAAGTTCAGTTCCCAGCACCATGTTGGACAGCTCATATCCACCTGTAGCTCTAGCTACAGGGGCTCTGAGCCCTTCTGGTCTCCTTGGGTACCTGTACTATGTGACATACATATACATACAGACATAAATAAAACTAAAGAGCAATCACCAACTCTTTTTTCCCTGTCTTAAGTAATGTTCATTCTTTGTGCTTAGCTACCTGTGAGTGATACTCTGTTCCGCCAATTGTTTTGAAGTATGTGTAAGACTTGGCTAAGCAGTCAGAATGGGACCATCAAAACTGTCATGTATCAACAAGTGTTCATGGTACTTGAAGGTGCCCCTGCATGCTACCAGAGGAGAAGGGAATCATCAATATCTCCCAGCTACAAACCCTGCAAGCTGCAACAGTGACCAGCCTACAAGGTACACTGATGCAAGGTGGCACAAAGGTTACAGGCGTAACCAACCACTCTCTGCTGGGATTTAAGGCCCACCCAAAGAGGCGGAACCCATACCTGTGAAGTGACCAAGAACCTGAGATTCAGAGATTAGGTAGGTCAGGGACCTAAGGGAAAACCTAATACTATTGTTCTGCTAAAGGAACATAGCAATAAAATGACTCCTAATGACATCATGCTATACCAATAAATCAGTTCCTAACTCAGTCCTTATCAGAGAGGCTTCTTGTGGTAGTCCAATATAGAGACCTACAACTGGACAATGTGAAGGGAGTGAGAGATTTTGGAGCACTCTGTCCTTAACGAGATGTCTTCATTAAAACCTCCATGTGCCCTGTAAGGCTTGAGGATCTGTGCGGAAGGTGAGGTAGAGACTGTGAGAGGCCCAGGTGATAGATAAGTCTGAGGAAACAGCGTCTTCCAGACACAACAGGACTAAAGTACATGTGAACTCACAGAGACTGTAGCTCGCGCTAATCCGGTAACCACCGCACTGAAAGAGACATGTGGGCACAGGCTCCCACCCCTAAACAAGATACAATCCGAAACTGAGACCTGCTGGCAAAAGAAAAATCAGTTTTCTTCAACGGAGTCTCCCTGGGTATATTACCACATCTCAGGGCAGGCCGCTTCTCCAGGAGCAGCTGGCCAACACAAAACAAACCCACTGGTATTTTTGTAAACATTTTGTCTCATTTTGCTTTGTTTGGGCATTGTTTCCTTTGCTACTCTTTTGTTTGGGCATTGT
>JADRCH010000211.1:2438414-2458482 GCA_019843965.1 Rhynchomys soricoides | reverse complement strand
GCTACTCTTTTGTTTGGGCATTGTTTCCTTTGCTACTCTTTTGTTTGTTTACTTTTATTTTCATTTTTGGTTTTTGGTTTTTGTTCCAGACAGGATCTGTCTACACAACCCTGGTTGTCCTGGAACTCACTATGTAGACCTGGCTGACCTCAAACTCATTGAGATCTACCTGACTCTGCTTCTGCCTTGGCCTCCTGAGTGCTGGGGTTAAAAGCACATTCCATCAGGCCCAGCCTCATTTTGGGTTTTTGTGGATTTTGTTTTTGTTTTGTTGATATGTTTCTTGTTTTGCTTTATTTTGCCTTTTATTTGTTTTTTAAGAGAGAAGCAAAAAAGAATGGAAAGTTGATGGTAGGGAAGTAAGGAGAATCTTTGAGGAACTGAAGGAGGAGGAAACATGATCATTAAAACAGGATTTAATGAAAGCAATTCTTTAAGAAATATGTCATGAGGCCAGTCAGTGGCAGCACTTGGGAGGCAGAGGCAGGCGGATTTCTGAGTTCGAGGCCAGCCTGGTCTACAAAGTGAGTTCCAGGAGAGCCAGGGCTACACAGAGAAACCCTGTCTCAAAAAACCAAAAAAATAAAAAAATAAAATAAAATATAGATATAGATGTTTAAAATATAGATTTTTTTTTTTTTTTTTGGCAGTGAAAGATCCTGGCCTTTTATAAAGAAAAGAAAAATGCCCCTAGACTCAGCACTAGAGCCATAGGTCATCCAGGGCCTAAGATGGGCTAAACTCACCCTCCCTAGACAGTTCTGGGAAATGTTTGTTTTGCCTTGACTCCTATCCTGTTGATCAACCACAGATGTCATAATGAACTTCAGCTGCTCAGGGGCGATCTCCTCTGCCCCGGTGTGGGTTATGAGCTCGGCCCAGTGCACTGCCTTCCTGAATAAACCTCGTGTGCTTGCAGCAAGTTCGGTCTCTCGTGAATCATTGGGGGGGTCGCGTCTTCCCGAGGCTTGAGTGAGGGTCTCCCCAAACTCGGGGGTCTTCCACTGGGGGCTCGTCTGGGATTTTGCGACCACCCTAGTCTCCGAGAACCCACTTGGAGGTGAGATTCTGTCTGTATCTGTGTTCGTCTGTGTTGGGTAAAATTTGGATCTGTCTGAAAAGCGCTTTCGGTTTTGCGGCTGCTCTTTGTCTCATAAGAGTCTCTGAGTGGTGGTCTACAGACGTGTCAGGAAAGACCACAGGCCGTGGCCCTGGAGACCGCTCCAGGAGGGGAGGAGTGCCAGGGAAGCCCTGAAGACTCCTATCTGGTGGGCTCTGATCAAGCCCTTCTGCATGCCCAAAGCCATCCCCCACACTTTCGTTTTTGTGGAGGACGCACTCGGGGCGGTTCGGATTGTGTCTTCTGTCTTTTTGTTTATTTGTGTTATTTGTGTGTCTGACTTTACGACTGACGATGGGACAGACTGTGGCAACTCCTCCGACTCTGTCTTTAGACTATTGGACTGAAATCAAAGATAGGGTGCACAATTTGTCAGTAGAGGTTAAGAGAGGACCGTGGCAGACTTTCTGTTCTTTGGAGTGGCCGACCTTCGATGTCAGCTGGCCCCCCGAAGGCACTCTTGACCTGTCTGTTATCTCTGCAGTAAGAGCCATCATCCTCCAAGAAGGACCAGAGGGCCATCCCGATCAGGCTCCCTACATCTTTGTCTGGGGGGATCTTGCACAAAACCCCCCTCCATGGCTCAAGCCATGGGATCAGAAACGAAAGCCAGGCTCCCGAGTCCTGGCTCTCAGCGAGTCGGAAAAGCAAACCCCTCCAATACTGGCCATTTTCCTCCGCTGAGAATCCCGCCAGTTTAACAGGACTGGTGGAATCCTTAATGTTCTCCCATCAACCCACTTGGGATGATTGTCAACAACTCTTACAGGTTTTCTTCACTACAGAAGAAAAGGAGTGGATTCTCCTGGAAGCTCATAAAAATGTACTAGGAGTGGACGGGGCACCAACCAGCCTCCTGAATGAGATAGATGCTGGATTTCCCCTGAACCGCCCTAATTGGGATTTTAATACAGCTGAAGGTAGGGAGCGGCTGACAGTCTATCACCGGGCTCAAAGGGGCAGCCAGGCGCCCCACCAATTTGGCTAAGGTAAGAGAGGTCCTCCAAGGCCCGACTGAGCTGCCATCTGTGTTCTTAGAACACCTGATGAAGGCCTACCGCCGATATACTACTTTTGACCTGACTTCTGAGGATCAGCAGGTGGCGGTGGCCATGGCCGTCATAGGACAGTCAGCAACAGATATTAAGAAAAAGTTACAACGTTTAGAAGGATTGCAGAACCTGTCCTTACAGGATCTAGTTAAGGAAGCCGAGAAAGTGTTTCATAAGAGGGAGACTGAGGAAGAAAGAAGAGAGAGAGAGAGGCGGGAAGCAGAAGAAAGGGAGAATTGGAGGGATCGTAGGCAGGAGAGGAATTTGACCAGGATTTTGGCCGCAGTAGTCGGAGATAAGGACAAGACAGGATTCAGACAGACAGGGAACCTGGGCAACCGGAGGTCACGGATGGGAGACATTGGGCAAGAGAGTGCCCAAAGAAATGGGCCCCCAATGTCCTGGCCTTAGAGGATGATGATTAGAGGGAACAGGGCTTGGACCCCCTCCCCGAGCCTAGAGTAACCTTGACTGTGGAGGGGACCCCCATGGACTTTCTGGCAGACACCAGAGCTGAGTTTTCCATCTTAAAGCAACCACTGTGCAAGCTGAGAAACAAAAAGACTGTTGTCATTGGGGCCACGGGACAAAAACAGTATCATTGGGAGGCTTATCACAGAGAAAGAAGCTTCAAGGAGGAAATGCCTCCATGAGATCCAGGTGTAAGGCATTTTCTCAATTAGTGATCAAGGGCGGAGGGCTCCTTGTGAGTGGTACCATCTGTGGGCTGGTAGTCTTGGGCTCTGTAAGAAAGTAAACTGAGCAAGCCAGGAGAGGCAAGAAAGCCAGTAAGCAGCGTTCCTCCATAGCCTCTGCTTCAGCTCCTGATACCTGACCTGCTTGAGTTCCAATCCTGACCTCTTTTGGTGATGAACAGCAGCATGGAGGTGTAAGCTGAATAAACCCTTTCCTCCCCAACTTGCTTCTTGGTCATGATGTTTGTTCAGGAATAGAAACCCTGACTAAGACAAATCAGTATCATCATAGTGGAGTATTCCTTTGACAACCTGACCATGTTTTGGGGAGGACTGTGGAAGGACTTTGGAACTTTGGGCTAGAAGATCCATTCAGTGTTAAGAGATTTGTGGGATGTTGTGTAGGAGCTTGGAAGATAATGTTGAGAACAGTGCAGAAGATGGAGGCCTGGCTTGTGAAATTTCAGAGGGAAGATTAAAGACTTTCATCAGGGCTGTTGCTATTTTGACTATGAAGATTCTGTGGTTTTGGTTAGCTGGAACTAAGATATTAGTGGTGATTAAGAAGAGACCAGCATCATTGGGGTGAAATCTTCTGAGAAGTGTTTTCTGAGAGCAAGAGGCTGCATTCCAGAGATAGCCAAGGTTGTATTTTATGCTGTGGTTGGACTTGGTAACATGTAAGAGTCACCGAGGTGGTACTGGTTTTAAAGACATGAAGTCATGAAAAGCAGCTGAGGCCTGGGCACTGTGAGAGGCCATGGAAGGCCATTGGTGAAGGTGCAGCCTCAGTTGCAATTGATAGCCTAGGACTGAAGGGGTCATGCAAAGGAGTTGAGGCTTGGCACCATGGTAAAGCCTAGTTGCAGTGGAAGACAGCAGTGTTTTGAAGATGCCAGTACCATGAGATGACCATCGAGAACAGCAGCAGCAGTGGAGTACAGGCATCTGGAGCCTAGAAGACAAGGTGTGTGCTACAAAGGGCAGAGCTGAGGAAGTGACGCAAGCCCTTGGAGGAATCCAGAAGATCATGAGTGGATCCCAGACATTGGGTGGTTGGAGTTTGGTTTTGCTTTTGATTGTGACTGTGCCCTGATATATTTTCCCTCCTGAAGGAAGAAGGTATTTTAGTGAAGCCCACAGTTAAGAGACTTTTAATGGTAAAATGACTTTGAATTTGAAGAGATTGGATGTTTAAAAGGGACTGAAATGTTAATCTGTACAGAGATTAAGCCGGCCAAATATGGTAACAAATACTTGCTAGTTTTTATAGACACCTTTTCAGGATGGGTAGAAGCTTTTCCCACTAGGACTGAGACTTCCAATGTGGTGTCTAAGAAGATCCTTGAAGAGAATTTTCCAAGGTCCGGAATTCCCAAGGTAATCTGGTCCGACAGTGGACCGGCCTTCGTTGCCCATGTAAGTCAGGGCCTGGCCACCCAACTGGGGATTAATTGGAAATTACATTGTGCTTACAGACTCCAGAGCTCAGGTCAGGTAGAGAGAATGGACAGAACTTTAAAAGAGACCTTGACCAAATTAGCCTTAGAGACCAGCGGGAAGGACTGTACAGCCCTCCTTCCTTTTGCCCTGTTCCGAGTTCGGAACACCCCTGGAAGGTTTAAACTCAATCCTTATGAGATTCTATGTGGGGAACCACCACCACTTACAGAGGTGGGTGGAGTTTTTGACCCTGATGCTTCTTTCTCAACCCCTGTTTACCTGATTAAAGGCCCTTGAGTTGGTCAGACGCCAAGCCTGAGAACAGCTGAAGGGGGCCTATGAGACTGAGAATCCAGACGTGCCCCATCAGTTCCAGGTTGGGGACGCTGTTTTGATCTGGCGCCATTGAGTGGGCAACCTTGAACCTCGCTGGAAGGGGCCGTACTTAGTACTTCTAACCACCCCCACGGCGGTCAAGGTAGAAGGCATCTCAGCCTGGATCCACGCTTCCCATGTCAAGAGAGCATCAGAGCCAGCTCAGGATGAATGGAAATTTGAAAAGACTGCTGATCCTCTTAAACTGCGCTTGCTGCGTGGAACTGCTTTAGGAGCAGGGTGAAAATCCCTATGCCCCCCCGGAAACAACCTGGCAAGTACTGTCGGCCACTGGGGAGGAGGTATGGTTGGTAAGCCAGATGACCTCCTCATCATCATGGTGGCCCGACTTGTACCCAGATTTCTAAAAGAAGGTGGATTATGTGCAGCCTTAAGAGAAGAGTGTTTCTATGTAGACCACTCAGGAGCCATTAGGGACTCCATGAGCAAGCTTAGAGAAAGACTAGAGAAACGCAGGAAGGAAAGAGAGGCCGGACAGGGATGGTTCAAAGGATGGTTTAGCAAGTTGCCTTGGATGACAACTTTGCTTTCTGCCTTGATAGGGCCTTTGATTTTGCTTTTTTTGCTCACTATAGGACCCTGTTTAATCAATAGATGATACTGAAATAAGACTATAGTTCTAAGATTAGAACTATGCTCTAGAAGTGGGGGATGAAAGACCCTGGCCTTTTAAAAAGAAGAAAAATGCCCCTAGACTCAGCACTAGAGCCATAGGTCATCCAGGGCCTAAGATGGGCTAAACTCACCCCCACGTCCCCAGACAGTTCTGGGAAATGGTTGTTTTGCCTTGACTCCTATCCTGTTAATCAACCACAGATGTCACAATGAACTTCAGTTGCTCAGGGTTGATCTCTTCTGCCCCAGTGTGGGTTATGAGCTCAGCCCAGTGCACTGCCTTCCCGAATAAACCTCGTGTGCTTGCAGCAAGTCAGTCTCTCGTGAGTTTTCCCGAGGCTTGAGTGAGGGTCTCCCCAAACTCGGGGGTCTTCCAGCAGCTCACAATTGTCTGTAACTCCAGTCCCAGGAGATCTGTTACTGGCTTCTGTTAATGGCCATGCCCACAAGTGGTATGCAGAAATAAATGCAGGCAAAACACCCATACACATAAGATAAAATAATTATTTTTAGAAGTTCAAAGTCAGCATGGTGATGGTGGCACAGGTCTTTGATCCCAGCACTTGGGAGGCAGAGGCAGGCAGATCTCTGTGAGTTCAAGGTCATGCTGGTCTGACCTCCCTCTCTCTCTCTCTCTCTCTCTCTCTCTCTCTCTCTCTCTTCCAAATGGTCTGAGTTCAATTCCCAGAACTTACATGGCAGCTCACAATTGTCTGATACCATCTTCTGGTGTGCAGATGTACATGTACATGGAGACATAATACATATATAAATATTTATGTATTATAAAATACATAAAATAAATATTTTTTAATGTCATGTATCAGGGCCTAGAGAGACGGCTCACTGACTTATGGTTTGTAGTGAATCTGTGCTCACCCAATAACCAGCAAACACTATGCACTGTGGTTGTTGTCATGAAGTGCGTGAGTCCTCTTGCCTGCTTCAGTTGCTCCTGACACATCAGCAGTGAGGAGAACTTGTTATTTATTCAAGAGTCACCCAACAATTATTTATGAGTTCTTACTATAGGCCAGACTCTGGTTTTTCAGTGAGCCAGCACAATCCCTGCTTTTAAGGCCATTGCTCTCTCAGGAGGACAAGAATTAGTGCAGTGATGGGTGACAGCTGGAGGCTCTGAGGACATGCAGGTGGGAGCCCTCACCCAGGCATCTAGCCTCAACTAAGGCTTTGTCTAAGTTGCTGTGACTGGGACCCCTTCCAGTGATCTGCTTATAAGCAGTTTAAATTGTTTCTCAAACTTCTGGTGGCTCTGGACACGAGCAGTGTTTGAATGACTTGTTTTGTTTAGATTTGTAAACATGGTATAGACACTTCGGGGCTAGAGAAATAGCTCACTGGGTAGCATGGTACTTAGCACCACCTATTCCAGATATGGTGGCACTTGAGAGGTGGAGGCAGGTGGATCAGGAGTTCAAGGTCATCTTCAGCTGCATATAATTTGAAACAAGCCTGGGATAAGGGAAACACATAGCAGCACTGCAGGATTTCAGATATATCTAGCATTTAAAAAAACATCTCCAGCATCCAGGGGCTGGAGAGATGGCTCAGCGGTTAAGAGCACTGACTGTTCTTCCAGAGGTCCTGAGTTCAATTCCCAGCAACCACATGGTAGCTCACAACCATCTGGAATGGGATCTGATGCCCTCTTCTGGTGTGTCTGAAGACAGCTACAGTGTACTCATATAAATAAAATAAATATTAACAACAAAAACCATCAGCATCTACACAGGAAACTGTTAAAAGACTATAGAAAATTTCTTATTGTTTTAAAAAAATCATCTGTCAATTAAAACTAAATTTAAATCAGTTTCAAATAACTTGTTTGGTTGGTTTTGTAAGATAAAAATATTACTGTGACAAATCGAGAAAAGCCAGTGTCTTAGTCAGGGTTTCTATTCCTGCACCAACATCAGAACCGAGATGCAAGCTGGGGAGGAAAGGGTTTATTCAGCTTACACTTCCATGCTGCTGTTCATCACCAAAGGAAATCAGGACTGGAATTCAAGCAGTTCAGGAAGCAGGAGCTGATGCAGAGGCCATGGAAGGATGTAATTTACTGGCTTACTGGCTTGCTTCTCCTGGCTTGCTCAGCCTGCTTTCTTATAGAACCCAAGACTACCAGCCCACAGATGGTACCACTCACAAGGGGCCCTCCCCCCTTGATCACTAATTGAGAAAATGCCTTACCGCTGGATCTCATGGAGGCATTTTCTCAACTGAAACTCCTTTCTCTGTGATAACTTCAGCTTGTGTCAAGTTGACACACAAAATTAGCCAGTACAGCCAGTAACCTCTAGACTGAGTCTGGCTACCCATGTGAGCTAGTTTATTTAATGCCCAGAAATCAGGACAGCTCTAGGACAAGACTTTCAAAGAATTTCAAGGTTAGAAAGGACCTGAAGCAAGCTCTGATTTACAGAGACATGGAATGAAGTTTCTTGCTCCCCCACTGCTGGGTAAGCTTAGAAACTAGGCCCTGAGAGGGTTATGCTGATAAGAAACAGGTCTGGGCAGGCAGAAAAACCTGTTCATTCTAGATAGCATTTGTTTGCATGGTCACCTATTGGACCAAAATTCTGCTCGGGCCTGTTCGATAAAGTATGCTTTGTGTGGTCATAGCCTTCATTCTTGTCATGCTTACACAGGGAGAGGGGAAGCTACAAGTTGAGTGCTAGGGAAGTTAATTTAACTTCTTTGTCCTATAATACTCTATTATATCGGCTTTGTTAACACTACTGCCATAAATACACCCGCAAATAATGTAAATTGAAATTTCCACTATCTAGTTATTTGAGATGCGTGTATGATGTACTTCATCTTAATCTATTCATTTTCTTTGTACAAACTTTCAGAAGCACCAGGCAGTGGTGGCACACACCTTTAATCCCAGCACTTGGGGGGCAAAGGCAGATGGGTCTTTGTGAGTTCAAGGTCAGAATGGTTTATAGAGTGAGTTCCAAGACATCCAGAGCCACATAGAGAAATCCAGTCTTTAAAAAACATCATGAAAAAGCCAACAACAACAAAAACAAGCAAACAAAAAACTTGCAAAAGTAAAAACATTCAACATTTTCTTGAAATCCCTTTTTCCAGGGCTAAAGCTATATAGTTTAGTTGGTAGCGTGTCCATCAGGGGCATGAAGCCCTGGGTTTGATTCCAAGCTTCTCAGAAACTGGGAGTTGGAGGCAGAAAGGTCAGAAGTTTAAGGTCGTCCTTAATTACATTACATTATGTTACATGAGTTAAGAGCTTTTTACTGTTCCTCCAGAGGACCTGTGTTCAGTTCCTATCACCCATGGCAGCTCTCAGCCATCTCTAACTCCAGTTCCATGGGTTATGACTCCCTCATCTGGCCTCTTCAGGCACTGTAGGCAGGTGGTACACACACACACACACACACACACACACACTTAAAAATGAAATCTTTTGGTAAAATCTAGGGGCTAAAGAAATGATTTAGCAGTTAAGAACTAAAAACGGGGGCTGGAGAGATGGCTCAGGGGTTAAGAGCACTGACTGCTCTTCCAGAGGTCCTGAGTTCAATTCCCAGCAACCACATGGTGGCTCACAACCATCTGTAATGGGATCTGATGCCCTCTTCTGGTGTGTCTGAAGACAGCTACAGTGGACTCATATACATAAAATAAATAAATAAGTCTTTTAATAAAAAGAAAGAAAGAAAGAACTAAGAATATGGGCTGCTCTTCCAGGGGACCCAGGTTCCATTTCCGGCATCCACATGGCTGTTCTCAACCATTTGTAGCTCCAGGTCCAAAAAATCTAATGTCCTCTTCTGACATCTGTAGGTACCAGGCACATATGTAGTGCATAGGCATGCATGCAGACAAAACATGCATACATGTATAAATACAGAAATAATTTTCTTTTAGTCCACAAACTAAAGACCTACTAGTGTGGCCCATTAAGCTTCACTTAAAACATTCAACATCTTTTTAAATCCAAAGTTCCAAAGTCTACATTTCTCCAAATAAAAGCATGGTCTAGCCTGTCACAGCAATATCCCAGTTCCCGGTACCAACCTCTGTCATAGGGTTTCATTGCTGTGAAGAGAAACCATTGATCACAGCAACTATTATAAAGGAAAGCATATTAATTGGAGCTGGCATACAGAACTATGAAATAGAGTTCTAGACAGAAGCAATCTCCATTAAATGTTTGTTGCCTCCTGCCTCTTTGTCCATGGAGTTAGGAACAACTTTTTTCATTTCATGAGATGGTTTCCGGGCAGAGTATTCCAAACTAGGATATATTAGATTCAATGTAGAAAAAATGACTACTGCATGAAAAAAACATGTAGACAGGGCTTGGAGAGTTGGCTCCATAGTTAAGAACACTGGCTGCTTTGCAGAAGACCCTGGTTCGATTCCCAGAACCCACATGATGGCTCACCACACTCTATGACTCCAGTTCTAGGAGAACTGATGCCCTCTTCTGGCTTCTGTAGGAACCAAGCATCAAGTGTACAGACACACATACACTTAAAATAGTTTTTTAAAAAATGAAGCTGGAAAATGCCACAAACATCACAGGGTATGGAGCTAACCTCAGCTTTGAGTAATAAAGTCTGACTTTAATTTTGGTCACCAAGTTTCCAAGTGACTTCACTTCATCTTAAACAGGCATTTGTCAAAATGCTTTTTTTTTTTTTTTTTGAAAAAGCATGAGAGTCAGTGGTGATAGCACATGTTAATCCCAGCATTCAGGAGGCAGATCTGTGTGAGTTCCAGGCTAGTCAGTGCTATGTAGAGAGACCTTGTCTCGGAAAAAAAAAAAAAAAGAGGTAGGGGAGAATTCAAAATTGGTAATAATCTTGACCATGAACAAAAGTACAACTGATAATCCTCTTGAAAGGTGGGAAGCAACCAACACAGCTTCTTGTGCCTGACATCAACCAACATGGCTGCTCATGCCTGTCATTAACCAACATGGCTGCCATCCTACCATGTGGGAGATGGACAGGTGTGGTGTGGGGGTCCCATAAATTTGAGGCCAGACAGAGCTACATAGCAAGACTCTGTCTCAAGCTGTGGTGGTTTGAATATGCTTGGCCCATGGGAGGTGACACTGTTAGGAAGTGTGGCCTTGTTGGAGTAGGTGAGGTGTAGCTTTGTTTGTGTTACTGTCCAGGTATGGTTTGAGGGCTCCTAGTGTTCAAGCTCTGCCCAGTGCAGAAGAATCAGTCTTCTCCTGGCTGCCTTTGGATCAGGATGTAGAACTCTTGATTCCTCCATCCCCAAGTCTACCCATATGATGCCATGCTTCCCACTGTGATGATAATGGACTGAACCTCTGAACCTGTATGCCAGCCCCAATTAAATGTTTGCCTTTGTAAGAGTTGCCTTGATCATGGTGTCTGTTCACAGCAGTAAAACCCTAAAACAGAAGTTGGTACCAGAAACTGCAGTATTGCTGTGACAGGCCTGAGCATGTTTTTGTTTGGAGGAATGTGAATTTGGGGACTTTGAATTTGGAAATCCATGGAATGCTTTAAGTGACTGAATGAACCATCCTATTAGGAATATGGAAGACATTGGTGCTGAGGGTGATTTGAACTTTGGATATTGTTCTCATGATGTTTCAGTGAAGAATGTTGCTGCTTTTTGCCCTTGTCCAAAGAGTCTGCATGAGGTTAAGGTAAAGAGATTTATATTAATTGCATTGACAAAGGAAGTCTCAAAAAAGCCCAGCATAGGCTTTGTCCTCTGGTTCTCTCTCATGAAGAGCATTTTGATAAAGTGTAGGAAGTTTAGAAAAGGAAAATATGAAATGTACGTTTCAAAGTGTAAAGGGGCACCAGGAAGTGGGGTGAAGCTAAGTCCTGTGTTGACAAATATTAAATGGAATCAAGGGAGTAGTGACCTCTGGGCAAGCTAAACTTATGTGTTTGCACTTGTACAGGGGAAAGTTACATCATGTTAGGCATCATTATGACATGGTTATTGTTTTCATTTGGACATAAGGAGATATAATTATGTGTCTAGTTGACAAGAGATGGATTGTGATGGCTATTCTCAGTTTTCAACTTGATTAAGATCTTTAATGAGGAGCAGGGCAGTGGTGGCACACGCCTTTAATCCCAGCACTTGGGAGGCAGAGGCAGGCAGATTTCTGAGTTCGAGGCCAGCCTGGTCTACAGAGTGAGTTCCAGGTACAGAATAAGTTCTAGGTAAAGAAAAGCTTAAGTCCAGGAGTGGTGGTACATGCCTTTAATTAATCTCAGCATTCAGGAGACAGAGCCATGCAGATCTCTGAGTTCAAGGTCAATCTATAGAGCAAGTTCCAGGACAGTCAAGCTTAGGTAGTGAAGGAGTTGGAAAACAGAAAGCTGGTGATGATGTAATAGAACACGGGGCTGTGCTCCAGCTCCAGCAAGCAGCAGAACTTGGCAGCTTTAGCCACAAGGATCTGACTTTAGAGTTAAAAGTAGAAGGGGTTACTGGGACAATTGATGCTGGTTAGCTGGAGCTAAGAAATTAGCAGTAATTAAGAAGAGACCAGCATCACTGAGGTTAAATCTTCTGGGATATGTTTTCTGAAAGCACAAAAAAGCTGTGTTCCAGAGGTGACCAAGGTTGTACTTCATGTCGTTAGCCAGACTTGGCAATGAATGAGTCACCCAGGTGGTACTGGTTTTGAAGGCATGAAGGGGTCATGGAGAGCAGCTGAGGCATGACACGGTGAGAGGCCATGGAAGGCCATTGGTGAAAGGTGCAGCCTCAGTTGTAGTTGATGTTCCAAGACTGAAGGGGTCATGCAAAGAAGTTGAGGCTTGGCACCATGAAGAGAGCCTATGAGAGGCTATTGTTGAAGCCTACTTGCAGTAGAAGACCCCGGTGTATTGAAAATAAATGTACCATGGAATGATCACCAAGAGTAGCAAGCAGCAGTGGAGTGAAGTCAACCAGAACCTAGAGTACTACGAGCTGGAGAAGTGATCCTAGACATTGGAACAGAAGCTTGCAGGTCCCAAGGTGTTAGAGATCCCAGAGCAATGGGATACCTGTCTAGGAAAGCTGCTAACAGGGAGTGGAAAAAGAGTTGTGTTCATTCAACAAAGCTGAAAGAAGTTGGACATTGGACATGCAGAGTTTGGAGTCTTGCCCAGCTGGTTTTCTGTCTTGCTTTGATCCAGTATTTCATCACTATGACATTTTGGAATGGTAATGTACATCCTTTGATGTTGGAAGTATGTGATCAGCTTTTTTAATTTTGATTTTATAGGGGATTACAGTTAAGAGATTGAATGAATCTCAGAAGGGACTTTGGACTTTTAACATTGTTGAGACTACTATAGACTGTGGATACTTTTGAAGTTGGTCTAAATGTATTTTTCATTATGTTATGGCTAGGTATGGCCTCCATAGACTCATGTTTGAAGAAGCCTATGGGAGCCAGGCAGTAGAATGTGGTGGTTTGAATATGCCTGGCCCATGGGAAGTGACACTATTAGGGGGTGTGGCCTTGTTGGAGTTGGTGTGATCTTGTTGGAGGAAGTATGTCACTGTGCAGCTGGGCTTTGAGGGCTCCTAGTGTTCTAGCTCCTCCCAGTGCAGAAGAGTCAGTTTTCTCCTGACCGCTTTCAGATCAGGATGTAGAATTCTTGGTTCCTTCAGCCCCAAGTCTACCTGTACAATGCCATGCTTCCCACCATGATGATAATGGACAGGACCTCTAAATGTGTAAGCTAGCTCCAATTAAATGTTTGCCTTTATAAGAGTTGCCTCAGGGCAGTAGTGGCACATGCCTTTAATCCTAGCACTTGGGAGGCAGAGGCAAGTGGATTTTTGAGTTCAAGGCCAGCCTGGTCTACAGAGTGAGTTCCAGGACAGCCAGGGCTACACAGAGAAACCCTGTCTCAAAAAAAGAAAAAGAAAAAAAGAAAAAACCAAAAACAAATAAACAAAAAAAGAGTTGCCTTGGTCATGGTGTCTCTTCACAATAATGAAACCCTAACTAAAACACAATAATCCTTCCTCCCCTCAAAATGAGGAACTTTGGGGACTGGATTGGGCTTTATGTTCAAGCCAGATCTGTTCCTCTGGTCTAGTGGTGTCCAGTTGTGTGATGTTTTACCGTGTGTGTGTGTGTGTGTGTGTGTGTATGTGTGTGTGTGTGTGTGTGTTCATACATACATATGTATAAATATATAGAGATATATGTGTACACATCTATAAACACACACACACATAAACTAAAGCTAAGAGATGGTAAAGCAGTAAATGAGTAGATATAACCTGAAATGTACTTATGTCTGCCGTCTTAGCATCTTATCTTCATGTTTTTAAAACATATGTGCATATTTGTGTTTTAAAATTATTTCAGCGGAACAACAGTTTCAAATGTTTCTCATTTGAAGTCAGGAAGTTGGTCCAGTTTCAGCAATGTATTGATATAATTTTACATCTTTTAAAATAGTTGAAGCTGCGTTTATTTAAGATTAGCTGGGCTTGCTGCCTGCTCTTGAGAAAAAACATTTATAGCCTGTGGATTTTTTTTTTTCAAAGATTCCACATAACAATATAGAACTGTTAATGTTAAATCCTCTTTCCATCTGTCTCAAAACTCATTAGCTTCATTTAGCATAAGAAGGAAAGAAACAAACTGTTACTCTGTTACTAGCCACACAGGGCCAGGCCACATCTTGCTTACTTCCTGTTTTTGTTTTTTTGGGGGATTTTTGTTGTTGTTTCGTTTTGTTTTTTCAAGACAGGGTTTCTCTGTGTAGCCCTGGCTGTCCTGGAACTCACTCTGTAGACCAGGCTGGCCTCGAACTTAGAAATCTGCCTGCCTCTGCCTCCTAAGTGCTGAGATTAAAGGAGTGTGCCACCACTGCCCAGCTACTTTCTGTTTTTTTTTTTTTTAAATAAAGTTTTATTGCAACAAAGGTTCATCTGTGCCATTCTGTGTTTCAAATGCCAGCTTTTGCATCCCAGTGGCAAAGTTCAGTGCTTGTGACAGGTACCTTTTATCTGCAAAGCCCAAGATGTTTGTGGTAGTTCTGAATGAGATGTTCCCCATAACTCCAGCATTTAAATACTTGGTCCCCAGTTAGTGTCATTATTTGGGTAGGTTTAGGAGGTATGCCTTGCTGGAGAAGTAGGTCACTGGAGCAAGCTTTGAGAGTTTTAAGACTTACCACATAGTTTCTAGTGCCCTCTCTCTGCTTTGGGCTTGTGGTTCAAGAAAGCCTTCAACTTCCTGCTTCTGCTACCATGCCATTGCACCACCTACTATGGACTATCTCTCTGGAAACTTAAGTTCAAATAAACTCTTCTATGAGTTGCCTTGGTCACGGTGTTTTATTATAGAATAGAAGAAATGCAGTGCCCACTAAAGTGTAACATTACAGAGGTTGCCTCCCTGTGATGTATTCTGGTGGACAGGACTGCAGATCTGGTGTTCTTCCTCCAGCAGTCTGTAAGTATCACTGGGATACAATGGGAGTGGTGTGCATGAGAGTCAGTCAGCAGAGGAATAAGATGGGTCTGTAGGAAGCTTAGGGGGACATGGCTAAGCGGATCTGGCCAAGATAAAGATGGCCCTTTTGATCTATGCCAAGGAAATGTGCCTGGGTCCTCACGAGGGAAAAACCCCCAAAGAACAAACAAAAGACAAAACCAAACAAACAAAAAGACTCATGTTTTGTTCAGGAAAGAAGTTTCCTCAGATGACAGGGCATCCCTTGGGTCAGGCAGCCAGGGTTTGGGGGCTCACCTGGGAATTAGGACAGGATCAGTTTCATAGATCAAGAAAATCATGGCATAGAGCTGGGGATATACCTCAGTGCAGAGCACTTACCTAGCAGGCATAAGACCCCTGGTTTAATCCCCAGCATCATCAGAAAAAAAATTATGGGACTGGAGAGGTGGCCCAGCAGGTAAAAGCATTTGCTATTCTTACAGAGGACCCAGGCTTGGTTCCCAAACCCTATTTGATAGCTTACAGTCATCAGTGACTCAAGTCTCAATGTATCCAATGCCTTCTTCTGGCCTCCGTGGGCACCAGGTACAAAGGTGGTGCATATACATACACACAGTCAAACACTCATATACAAAATAAAAAAGAAACTTGGCAGGAAGATGTCTGGGGACACTGTCAGTGATAATTCTGCCTGAGTTAGGGTGGGATTCTGTGTCCTTGGAAGCCCTAGTAAGCCAGGCTCACTCCTGTCCTTATAAGCTCATTAAAAGACGCCAATAAATAGTGAAAAGGTGAAAAACTTAATTTATTGAATATGGCCACACTGGGATGAGGCACAAAGAGATAAGGTTGCCTTCCAAGACCATCTTCCTGGTCCTAACGTGGGAGGAAGTATAGTTTCAACTGAAGGCAAGCGGCAGACATAACTAATGAGTCTTAGTCAAGGTGTGGTTCTGCCTATCACTGACTCATCACTGTTTGGTTCCAGTTAAAATCCCTTCTATTTTCATGGAGACAGGTCCCCTGTGTGGTTGGCAACAGGCTTTAGCCCTTTTCATTTCCCAATATGTGAAACCTGGGGGAAGAGGGGTGGAATTCCAATTCCCAGGGCTTCTTAGTTCCAACAGTCCATACCCTTAATCCCTTCAGGCATTTGATTCCAGAGAAGAGAGTTAGTGACAAGGAGCTGTTTATTGTTCAAGTCCATCGATTGGATGCATCCAGAATATGCAAGTCGTTAGAGACAATTACATGTGGGGGCTGCAAGTGGAACTGGGAGACTGCTGGTTTAACATAGCCCAGGCTGGCCTTGAATTTTCCGTTCACTGGGGGAATAACCTTGAACTCCTGATTCTCTTCCAGTTGAGGGCTGGGATTACTGGTGTGCACCGCCACACCTGGCTAAATGGTGCTTCAAAATGTTAAATTTTTATCAAGAGACACAGCGATGAGTGTTACTACAAGAAAAGAGAAGTCTGGACTCCTGGAGGATCTCATGCAGGAGGATGCTCTCCGGGAGCCAGGCAGGATAATGGCCGCGCTGTCGTCCAGCCTCCTCCCAGGGAAAGGCACCTGAGTCTCCTGGCAGCGACCGAGGGGAGGCGAGGGAATAAGCCGGGGCGTGCCCGCAGCAGTCGGGCGCCAGGGCCGCGGGAGGGTCAGGTCTGGGCAGCTGATTTATGGAGGAAGTGCCGGTTTTGATTCGCTTCTGGCTATGCATCTAAGGCAGGACTATCGCGGAAGTCCTTCTTAGCGCTTGGTATCCAGCGGTCCAGGATTTAAATCTGTCAGGTCTAATTACTGATAATGTTCACTTTTGTCTTAAATTAAGGCGATGTCTGCCAAGATTCTTTGCTGTAAAGTTACCCCTGGCAATTAAAAAGACGTTCATACCATTCATACACCATTTCTCTTCTTTGAAACTTATTTCTAAGGTTTACTTATTTTACGTGTATGAATTTTTTTGCCTGTGTGCTTTTACACAACATGTGTCCCTGGTGCCTGGAGGTCAGAAGAGAATGTCCGATCCCCTGGAACTGGAGTTACGGATGATTGGTAGTTGCTTTGTGGGTGTTGGAAGTTGCACCCCAGTTCTCTAGAACGGCAAGGGCTCTAGGCCAACGTTCCAAACATTCTTGTTTGTTTTAAACATTTTAAACTTAATAATTTTTTAAAATGCAGACTCACCATTTACGATTTTATTCCTACGTTGTAATCTGTTGATGTCATTCACGTTTAATGTTCCCGAGTCAGGCCAAGGAAAGCCCCTTCAAGACAGCTGTCTGAGTTTCTATTTGATGTGTCTCCATTGTTCTTTGAATATTTCCTTCCCTCTGATACAGGATGTTCTGGCTCATCTTGTGCATTCCCCCACCCGGCTTGCTTAGGCTTTGAATGGAGTACTTCTCCGGAGAGCTCTGGTTCTTCGTAATAAAGAACCTGTTATCTTGGGACAGACTTGTTTTGGATTTTGAAGTCTCCTGCCTCTGTCTCCTAAATGTCATGGATTTGATACCACGAGGTCCAGCAGAGAGTGGGAATTTAGAAACCTAGATCTGAGCCCGGGATGGGGGTGCATACCTGTAATCCCAGCACTGGGTGAATGGAGACAGAAAAGTGTAAATACCTCTAAATTGACCCCATCTTTAAAAGAAAAAGGCCTGTCATGGTACATACCTTTAATCCCAGGACCCAGAAGGCAGAGAGGCAAGACTTGTCTACATATTGAGTTGTGAGTTTCAGGCTAGCCAGGGCAAAATAAGAAGGGAGGCAAGAAGGAGGAGCAGAAGGAGGAGCAGGAGGAAAAAAAGATAGATGCCCAGCGAGCTCATAGCTTTTGCTCTGAGGTCCTCTCCGTAGACATTTCTTTCATACGCCAACAGGTAAGTGAGTTATAAAACATATGGAAAATAATACAGTGGTTATAGACTTACACTAGAAATAATAAAATATATACAGTGAATAGAAAGATAGACTCCAGTTCTAATCAATGAGAAGAAAGTTATTTATTTTTCTCCTCTCTTCTACTTTTTCATGTATCTACACTAAGGATGAGCACTAACACATTTATTCTTTTTTTTGTTTTGTTTTTTTTTTTTTTTTTTTGAGGCAGGGTTTCTCTGTGTAGTCCTGGCTGTCCTGGAACTCACTCTGTAGACCAGGCTGGCCTCGGACTCAGAAATCCGCCTGCTCTGCCTCCCAAGTGCTGCTGGGATTAAAGGCGTGCGCCACCACTGCCCGGCACACATTTATTCTTTCTTTTTGTAGAACGTAACAGTATTATAGTAAAATATAACCTTCAGAAAATTTGAGTTTATTTTAATGTGAGTGTGGGTGCATTATGCGTGTGCCTGATACCCTTGGAGGCCAGAAGAGAGCATCAGATGCCTTAGATTTGGAGTCACAGGTGGTTGTGAGACCCTGTAAGTCCTGGGAACTGAACTCTGGTCCTCTGGAAGGTCAATAAGTGCTCTTAACCACTGAGCCATTTCTTCATCCCCTTCCTGTCGGTAAAATTTCAAACCACCAAAAGTAAAGAAAAGAACGTCATCAACAATCTCGGCCACAGTGGCCACAGTGGCACACTCCTGTAATCCTGGCATTCAGAAGGCTGAGACAGGGGGATCCGGACTTCCAGGATAGGTCCCAGAGATGGACCTCAGGTCACTGGACTTGGTGGCAGTCTCACAAGCCCCTCCAGCTTTTTCTCTGTGTATTCTTCATTTTAGTTACTTGAAATCATACAGTAAATGCAATTTTGCAGCCTGGTCTTTTTCATTAAAATTTGCAGAGGTAGGCAAATTACAACCCACAGGCCAGAATTGGCTCTCTGCCCCGTATTGTGTTCTTGTGAACTCAGATTGGTTTTTAAACTTTAAACAGCTAAAACAAAATCAAAAGAGCAATAATACTTTCGGATGTGGGAAAACTACATCAAATTCCAATGTTAAGTCTCCATAAGTGGTCAGCGCCCCTGCGTTTGGTTGTATATTATCAAGGAGAGTGAATTGTCTATTTATCTTTTACAGAAAAAGTTTGCTGGCTTTGCAATATTACATCATAACCATGTGCATGCGTGCGTGCGTGTGTTGATGCTCTTGTGTGGTAGACAGAAGTCCACATTCATTGTTTTGTCTTAAAATATATTATTTATTCTTCAAGCATTTCATACATGTATACAATGAATTTTTATCATATTTACCTTCCACATCCCCCTCTTCATGTCTCCCTCTCAGCTTCATACAACCATCACCACCACCACCACCATCATCACCACCATCACCACCACCACCACCATCACCACCACCATCACCACCACCACCACCACCATCACCACTACCACCACCACCACCATCACCACCACCACCACCACCACCACCATCATCATTATTTTAACTCACTGAGCTCATTGAGTTTACCTTTGTCTCTCTCTCTCTCTCTCTCTCTCTCTCTCTCTCTCTCTCTCTGTCATTGTTGTTTTGTTTTTCTCAAGATAGGATTTCTCCGTGTAGTCCCGGCTATTCTGGAACTTGTTCTGTAGACAAAGCTGGCCTCGAACTCACAGAGATCCACCTGCCTCTAGGATTAAAGGGCAGAGCCACCAGCTCCCGGCTTTACCTTTGTCTCTTGAGACAGAGTCTCCCATGGGCCTGTAGCTCACCAAGTAGTCTAGGCTATGCCCAGTGAGCCCCAGGGGTCCCCCTGTCTCCACCACTCAGGTGCTGGGATTACAAATCCTTGCTACCAGACTGGGATCTGGGGTTCAGTTTAGCCCCTCAGGCTTTCTTTAGTACTTTCAGCCTGAGCTAGCTTCCCAGCAGGTCAGTCATGGCTTTAAACCAGCTGCCTAATCCATGTTTGAAATGTCATGGGAAACTAAGATTGAACACCTATATGCTTTACCCTCAGGAGGGTAAGGCAGAAAAATTGCTTGGAGTTTGAAGCAATTTTTCAATTGGGCTACACAGAGAGTGGGCTACACAGAAAGTTCCAAGACTACCTCTCAAAAGAAGCAACAACGGTAACAACCAGAAATGCTATGAAGTGCTCATTAGAGGCCTCTTATTAATGAATTTCTTCCAAATGATTCAAGAGGGGGAGGAGGAAAAATAAGAGTTTTCAGATGTGCTGACTTTAGGCATCTACTGAAATTATTACCAACCCGTGGAAAATACCTTTTTGTTAGTAATTTAAAGGAAATGGAATTGTGATACTGTGCTTGCCTACCGTTTACAGAGTTCTCATTGCATGCATGCACAGATGCGCCGCGCACGTGCACACA